>JAVSIQ010000077.1:0-389850 GCA_038502775.1 Hippodamia convergens | reverse complement strand
AAGAACCAAAATAGATTATGGATGTATCGTATGCGGGTCTGCCAGAGCAAGTTACATCAACCAGTTGAGACTGTACTGAATACTTGCCTTAGAATGGCTTTGGGTGCTTTCCTACAAGTCCCGTGGACAGCCTTCAATGTCTTTCAGAGACTCCTTCTCTTAGTAATAGGCGGCTACATTTACTAATGAAGTATGTGGTAAACTTTTCGTGCAGGACTTCGAATCCTACTCACAGAAGTTTTTTTCACCCTGCAGTATCCCTGGAGTACTTTAATAACTAAAAACTACTACTAAAAGAAAATAATTTTAATTTATACACTGCACCTAGCGATTCTTCCGGGGGCGTATCCCCATGGACGATGCCTAATATCTCGGTAGACCTTTCCCTAGAAAGATTTCAGAAACAATTTGATTACCACCAGATCATGAGAAACAGATATCACGAAATTCTGGAAAATTAATATAAAAACTTCAGTTCACTGTTTACTGACGGATCGAAGAATAGTAAAGGA
Source organism: Hippodamia convergens (assembly GCA_038502775.1). Classification (NCBI taxonomy): domain Eukaryota; kingdom Metazoa; phylum Arthropoda; class Insecta; order Coleoptera; family Coccinellidae; genus Hippodamia; species Hippodamia convergens. The sequence goes on along the minus strand of JAVSIQ010000077.1, from coordinate 389,338 downwards.
ACTGGTGCAGCGTTTCATTATGGCGATATATCTCGCCAATATGAACTAAATAAAGAATCCAGTATATTAACAGCGGAGCTCTTGGCTATCTAAAAAGCCCTCAGTTATACTGAACAAAAACCAGAAAAAAATCTTGATAAATTGTGATTCGAAAGGCGCTCTCCAAACCATTAATTCTTTCACACCTAAACACGCAATCGTAAACTCTATTCGAGACCTCATTATTGAAAACCAAAAAAATAGGAACGACATTAGATACATTTGGATTCCGAGTCATATTGGTATTAAGGGCAATGAAGAAGTTGACTTATCGGCAAAAGAAGCTATTCAAACCGGCGAAGAACATACTTATGTATTATACAAAACTGAAATGGAACATTTTGTGAGAAAAAATCGCTGAAAGTCTCGAGCAAATAGATTGTGATATAAGGGAAGGATGTAACAAATTGTATGAAACTAAACCCAAATTTTATACACGTAAGGCTCAATCGCCGATCTCAAGGAGTCTGAGTGTTATCGTCAACAGATTGAAAATCGGTCATACTAGACTGACACATGAATATTTGTTGAAGTCTGAGGACATTCCTTATTGCCATTATTGCAGGGATACTCTATATAACAGTTAAACATATACTCTTAGATTGCCAACTATGGGAGGCAATAAGATCAGCCTACTTTTCGGAAAAGAAATTGAAGGAGATGTTATCGGAGGAAAATTACCGTCTTTGATGGCATTTCTCAGAGATATATACATTATGAAAAAAATCTAGCCAAGAAGCCTCAGGGCTGCTGCAAGATATATATATATATATATATATACCTACATAATGAGAATCGTTAATCACTTCATATATGGTACTATTTATATTTACTTTTTAATTAATTAATTAATTTATTTATTTTATTTGTATATACTATATTATTTTATTTATCTATTTAATAGCATAATACTTTTATTTACACTGTTCATGTTTGTAACGTACTATACCAAAGATTGTCGTTCGATATATATGTCGATGTATATATGGCGTCTCTGTTGACGCTCTTCTCGTTGGTATCCGCTGACACTACGATATGGTGATGCTTATCTATACATATTTGAGTAGAACTTATATCTGCTGAAGGAAATATATGATGTACAAGAATGGTGCCAAATGGCCATCGATGCCGACGCACCAAATAATTAAAACCTCTCTCTCTCTCTCTCTCTCTTTGAATTGGAGTTTGATATACTATCTTATGGAGTAATTTTTTGGGGTAGCCATTATTCTGAAGTAGGTTAATTAATATTTGAAATTTTTTTCTTTGAGTGTGTGATGTGAAAATTTGTTTATTCTGTCTTTTAAATTGTTGATTAAATTGATTTTCATTTTAAAAGGATGATTTGATTGAAAGTGGATGTATCTTCCTGATGAAATACTTTTACGGTACCAGTCTGTTTTCATTTGGTTTTTATCTCTGATCAATAATGTGTCCAAAAAGAAACACTTTGATATTTTCAATTTCTAGAGTGAATTGTATATTTTTATCAGAATTATTGAAAATTTCCAATACAAGGGCGATCCTAAGGGGGGTAAAGGGGGTTTTTATCCCCCCCAGAACACCTCAACCATTTCAAATTTTCTGATCCATTTATGAAATTAAACTAACAAAGATATAATATGATTAACAAAAAAGTTTAATAAAAACAAGAAAATAAAATAAATACATATTTTCAACAAGTAACTCTTTGTCACATATCTCCAAAATGTTGAAAATTTTATACATTGGCTAATATCAAGATTACTGACTGAATGGTTTGAGTGCAGTTTTTCATGTCAAACAGAAGCATATCATTTTGGGAGGGGCAAAGGGTATTTTTAGTGGAAAATTTTTTACCTTTCTTTATTTTACAAGTTATACATCAAATTGGCGCGATGATATTGAATTATACAGGGTGTTCCACCGGAGGTGTCGCCGTTAGAAGTTTATGGAAAAAAATAATATTTCTATCACTTCCAAATTTTGTGTGAAGATATAAGCCAAGTTGACATTCATTTTTTGCCAGAAATGGTATCAACTTTTTCATTTCTAATGGAACATCCTATATATAATGACTTTTTTGTACAACTGCCATTAAGAGTGACACTTTTAATGACAGCAAACAATGTTAAAATTGATTGTTACGTGGAAGCGTAAATATTTTTAACATTAGTGTTAAAAATATTTTTAGCACTCCATTTTCTTATAATGAAATCAGATGAGGAAAATTCAGCAATTGCAAATTTTAATTACCAATATTTAACAATCATTACTCATGAACATTAATATTAATCGAAAAACTAGAACAATTACTAACATTAATGCCCTATTAGAATCCTCAGCATCATCAGTTGTAGAAACCGGAAGTACAATATTGGATGATGATCCAAAATCTGCTGAGGTTGGGAGAACTTCCATCCACCATGTTTTTTTATATCCGTAATATTTGCTCCTGATTCTGCTAGCAATGAAGCGGAGGATCTTCGAAAACAGTGTTCTGTATATTGCTTTGGTTCTGGGAGTTTGAGGAATAGATGGAATTTTCCCAAATGTATTAATACCAACTGGATTGGCATGTTTGATGAAAGAAGGGCGCAGTGCAAAGTACTTATGAAAATAGTCTATATAATTCCCAATAATACTGAAAGAACGACTGACTTTCGTTTTTGTATTTGGAAGTTGTATAACCAATGATTCATTTGTTATTTCGATTTCTTTCACTGATAAATTATACAATTCTTCAAGCTGACAGGCTCCAAATAATTCGAAAATAGTGGCAACCTTAACCATCAAGTATTTCTGATCTGGTACCTCCTTTAAAAACTTTTCAACTTGTTAACGAGTGAGAATTTTCGATTTTTTAGGAGGATATCTTTCACTTTCTCGTTTAAAATATGCTATTACCTTAAAATATTCACTAACATCCACACCACTTTTAACAATGGCGCTTGACTTCATAATTGAGATTTGCTCCACAAAGTTGATGAACTCCATATTTTTTATTTTTCTTCTAAGTATACCAGGAAAACAGTTTCACTGAAGTTCCCTTCTACATTTTTCAATTTACACCAGGCCAGGAAATTGTTATAAGCAATATTGTACTGCTGAGCAGATTTTTTAGGTAGGAGTTCCAGATTTTCTCTTCTTGCAGACTCTTCAATATCCAGAGGAACAACCAAATCGTCACTTTTATTAATAAATGGACTCTCGACAAACATATTAAACAGTTGAAAACCCAAGACGAAAATTGGACAGGAACGAAATTCAAATGATAGCGCCTTTTCTCATTTGTTAGTTATCATAACGTTGGCAACGTTTGCCATTCACAACAACCTTTTGATTATTTGAATATTAAAATGCATTTTGAAGTTTATTGTCATTGCAAATTCGCCCATTTCATTATCAAAGTAGGGCAGTTGTACAAAAAGCATTGTATGACATTTGTGTTAAAAGTGATTTCATTTTGTTAGTGAAATTGTTCAATTCGCTCAGCTCATTTCTCAAATTTTACACTCACAAAATAAAACGTCACTTTTAACACTCATATCATAAATAACTAATTTGGATTTATTTCCAAATGACACATTCATTTTATGTTTTTTCCTATGGTCATCTAGAGCCGTTTTTTGAAAAATTGAGGTTTGTAGATCCAATGATTTTTCAAATGGGTTACCGGAAAAATATTCAACATCACTTTTATAAAGAACATAAAGTTTTGATTTTTTTTATTTATGTAATAACACTATACATAATATATTAACACTATAATATTCTGTCAAATGTACGCTGTTGAGAAAGTTCATAGTATTTTCAACTTCACTGATATTCTTTAACGTAAAATGAGAGTATCAAAGTTGGAATTTGAAAATAGCCAAAAGTTAAATTTTTTCATTTGAAAACAGAATTTTTATTTTCACTCAAATATCAATTTGTTAGGAAAAAATGATTGGATTTTTTTCAGGAGCTTTCTTCATCCCTATATTTATTTTAGAAAAGAGTGAGAGAGATTCTCATGATAGGGCGAACATTGATTATATTCATTACCTCACATACAATATTATGCTCGTAGCTAACAGTTATTTCTGAATATCTCGAAAATTGTATATTTTAGATAAATTGAACCTATAGGAGACTCCACTTGTGGTAATCCATTTTAAAAAACAGATCTGAGAAAATGCGTTGCGCCTTCGTTCAATCCTCAGTCTACTACAAGCCCCAATTTTTAATTTTTTTCGAAAAACAGGAGATAACTCGTAAGCAGCTCTAGATAATAGCCATAGAAAATTAAACAAAATGTATGTGGCATTCAGAGATATATCCGAAAAGTGATAATATACATGGTGTTCCACTCGGTGTTCTATTAGAAATAAGAAAGTTGATACCATTTTCGGTGAAAGCGAAAGTCGTTGATATTTGAAAATATATCATGAATGAAGACTTCTCTTATATCTTCACACAAAATTTGAAGTGATCGATTGATTATTTCTTCATTGATTACTTGTCTAATGTCTCTATCTCTAGAGCGAATGTAGAAGACGCCCTGAAGTCTTTAAATTGTAGTAAGGGTTCGGGTCCGGATGGGATTCCGCCTATATTTCTGAATCACTGTCATAAGACTATTTCATTACCATTGACTATTATATTTAATTATTCCCTCGAAAGTGGTGTTTTTCCTACTCGTTGGAAGCTCTCAAAAATTATTCCTATACATTAAGGCGACCGCAAGGATCTGGCTCAAAATTACCGACCAATATCTATTTTATCCACAATTCCTAAGATATTCGAGTCTCTAGTAAACAATTTTATCGCAATTCACGTCAGAAACTTGATAATTGAAAATCAACATGGCTTTTTCAAGGGCCGTAATCTGGAGACCAATCTCTCAAGCTTTCTGGATCACGTTTATGAGGGGATTGAATGTCAAAGCCAGATTGACGCAGTTTATACTGATTTGAAAAAGGCGTTTGATAAAATTATAATCATACAGTGCTACTGCGTCGACTGGCTGAGGTAGGTCTATGTGGCACCTTACTCAGATGGATAAAATCGTACATATTAAACAGATCCCAATTTGTGTGTATAAACGGTCAACAATCTGGGCGGTTTCCTAATACCTCTGGTGTACCCCAAAGTTCTCACCTTGGGCCCCTCTTTTTCATTATTTACTTAAACAATATTTCCTCCTGTTTTCATTACACGCAGTTTGTATTATATGCTGATGATCTTAAGATATATTTGAGAGTAAATAGCATGGATGACTGTATTAGACTTCAGGAGGATTTGAATAGATTGTGTGATTATTGCAAGAAAAATTTTCTTTTTTTGAATTTAAATAAATGTCTGAAAACAACTTTCACAAGGAATATAAACACCGTTGATTTTCCATATTCAATTGATCAAGTTCAGCTGCAGCAGGTTAATAGCATTCGAGATTTGGGGGTAACTCTAGATAGTAAACTGAATTTCAAAGAGCACATGGAAAACATCATCTCGTCATCAAATAAAATGCTTGAATTTGTCCTTCGACATGGTAAGTCGTTCAGAAGAAGTAAGTCGATTTTGACATTGTTTCATGCTTTTGTACTTAGTAAACTTAAGTTTGCAATATCAATCTGGAATCCCCATTACAAGTGTTATATAAAACGGTTGGAAAGCGTGCAGCATAAACTTTTGAGATACTTGTCCTTCCGGGATAACATTCAAATTGTCAACCACAACTATTTGGAAGCTCAACAAAGGTTCAATTTGCTTAGTTTGGAAGATCGTAGAAAATTGAATGACTTGTGTTTATTATACAAAATTTTGAATGGTGTCCTCTCGGTCCCGGGTCTTCTCCAGTTGATATATTTCAGGGTTCCTGAGCGGAGATTGAGATCTAGAGAACTGTTTGATATACCGTTTCGTAGATTGAATGTTACACGGAACTCACCACTATGTAGAGTTTTGGCAACGGCAACTTTCAACTCAGTATCTTTCAGTATTGATATTTTTCATGTTTCTCTTGCTTAACTTAAGAAATTGTTCAGAGAATTTGTTAATGCATGCTAGATTGCTTATCAATCTTTTTTTTTCATAGTGTTTAGTTGTTTAGATTGTATGATATATTTCTTTGTTAATTTGTGAATACTGTTTTCGGCTGAAATGCCTGTTTGTGTTCTACTTTGGAAATAAATAAATAAATAAAAAAAATAAATAAATAATCTTCTAATGGGCACTTCTGGTGGGACTCTCTGTGTATGTATATATTTGTTTGAAACAATTACCCCCCCCAGAAATTCACCCTAGGACCGCCCATGTTCCAATAGTGTATTTTCTGATTCTGAAGGAATTGCTAAAATTAAATCATCTACGAATTTTTTACAAAGAGGTATATCAAAAGGAAGTTTTTCAATACAAACATCCAATAATTGATACAATACGTATTGCGCTAAAGTTGTTGATAATATATAGATCCCATTGACGTTCCTTTTATTTGTTTGAAATATTTATTTTCAAAGCTAAAATATGTAGAATCAAAAAATAGTTCAATCAATTCTTTAAATTTATCTTTAGGAATATTTAATTGATTTTTTAAGTTTTCCCAATTATAATCTATTGAATTATTTACTAATTCTAAGGTAATATTTGTGAATAAATACACAACATCTAAGCTTACTATAACATAATTTTGAGGTAATTGAAAATCATTAATAAAATTCGCAATGAAATGAATCCTTCACATAGTAATTGTTTTCGATGTTATATACCTTATGTAGTATATCTTTAAGAAATTTTGATAATCTGGTACTAGGACTATTAATAGAAGATATTATTGGTCTTAATGTTAGTTCTGGTTTATGAATTTTTGGCAAACCATAAAACTTGGAACAGACTGAATCATATGACATCAAACTTTTGGCAACTCTTTCATCAATAAAACCTATCGATGATTCTTGCCACATTATGAAAAATGCAGCAAGCTGAAACTATTTTAGCTGCTTTTTCAGGCTGAACTCTCAAATGGCAGGCATGGAAATTTCTCCTTGAGAATTCCGTACGTTCCCTCTATCAGCCAATTTTTTGTTGGGTAGGCACTATCACCCAGAATAATATCACTAGGAAATGGGCGCCACCCTTCTTCAAATTTTCTTAATAATGCTGTGTTTCTTAGAACTTCAGAATCATGCACATTTCCTGGACAACTAGCGTTCACTGCATAAAAATAATAATCTGGGCTACAAACTATCATGGTGTTGAGGGACTGATTTCCATGGCGGTCAACATAGTTTTCCTCATGGATATATGGGGCGTCTTTTGGTGGTATTAGTGTCCCATCTACACATCCGCTAATCCGCAGACAGATGGGAAGCCTCCTTTCTGGTAGAATTTTAGAGCAATGTCACTATCATGAGCTGGCCAGCATACCGTCGATTGTAAAATTATATTGACAATTTATATATTTTTCGTTTTCTGTGAACATTTATAGACTGCTCTGAGTAACTTTCATCGCTAGAATATAATATTTCACGGATCATATTGAAGATATTACAGTTTGCAAAGAGGTTCGACACTTATCATTCAATTTGACAAATTTGTCCTATCTGACATTTGATTTGAAAAGTTCAACTCTTGGTGCAACGCAATACTATCATTTCTGCGAAGTGCCTTTCACTTTGCACTTGACTTTTCACATTGCACTTTTCAATTCCGAATGCTTTTCGTGCAATGTAATCCATACGAAAAGTGAAAAGTACATACATACATACATACATACATACATACAAAAGTTGCAAAGTAGTTTGGTGCAATAGGCCCTGGTCATACTTTCGATTTCGAGAATTCTAAAATACTCACTTCTTGCTCAAACAGTGCGAAACGGGTTTTTTTGGAGATGTGTCACATAAAAGAGGACACGGACCCGATCAACAAAAAGACAGACGTTAAGGGACTTAGCGTAATTTATAGTTATTTACTAGATGTAGACCGTAAGAGCGACATCTCACCTCAACTTTCACAAGCTTTGACCCATCCACTGAGCACTAATGTCGCCTGAGCCTCATCATTTTTCGAAATTTTTTATTTTGCTCCCTTGAGAAAAAATCCTGCGGGCGCCCATGTCACGGACCGGTTCTGAGTTTACGAACATGTCAGGTTTGGAAATGTCAGTCGTAACAATAACATAACCAAGTAATATCAGATTGCCTCTAACAATATGATTTTATTTACAGAAATCCTAGTTAAACAGGGTTGATAGGACTGATGATGATTGAAACTGTTAAACTAGGATACTTATTCACAAGAAGGGCGTGAAAAGTCTAACTTAATTTTATTCACAATTAGATTCTGGATTGTCTCTAGCTTTGTTTGAATTTATTGCCACATTATGTGTTGTCGAACATTTGATTCTTGGCAAATAAAACCACATATTTCACATGGACCCTAATTCTCTTCTCTTTTCATAATTATTAAGAATGGTACAATTAATTATTTAGAATAGGGTAGAAAGCTTTTTCCCGCGTTTTAAAATTCAAAACTAAAACACAGTGCGCATGCGGTGACCGAACGACCCTGCTTTTGTGTAGGGTTACGGTGGATCGAGTTAACAGCCCAGTACTTCCTGAACTTTTTAATCTAAGTTTCCGAACATGGGTTGGATGTTCGGGTTAGGGATCAGGTGAAACCGGGTAAGTTTCCGAAAACGCTTATAGACACGGTATACCAATGCCCTGATCAAATTACTAACGAATCACGAGCAGTGAACTAATAACACATGGAAGGAGTCTACCGTCAGATGCGGCGTAATGCTGGGTACGAAGATAAAAATCAGCTGATTAGGCGGGGCAAGAAACGCCGCGTTTGAACTGAACTCGAGGAGATTTTGGGTTTTTTCTTGAATTTGAAATATTTATACGATAATTTTGACGTACTCATCTGATTTTTATAGTGAGACTCTAACTTATAATTCCTTGTAATATTCTGTTGGTTAGCAAAGATTTTGATAACAGAAACGTATTAATTTAAGTTGAATGAATTTATTTCCGAATGAAAGAGAAATTTTAAACATTTTATTTGGTCTTTAGGAATTGAATTAATGAGATATTTAAAGAAATTATCAACAAATTTAACGTTCCTATAATAATTGTCGTTTAGAAAGAATAAATTCTGTACAAATATATTCGTTCACAACAATGCGTTTATTCCGTATCAATGGTTTATTAATTTTTTAGGTTTGTACATCATGAAGACTTCAAAATATTGTACAGTACTTTAAACTGATCAGTCGAAGGCCGCTGATCGAAAATTTACTCATTCAAATTAAATACCATTAACAGAACGCATTTATTTCGTGCACTTTTTCGAAGCGCTTTACCTTCTTGACCAAATGTATATTTTTTTTTTTTTCGAATTTTGAGCCAAAGATGGTATCAAATATTTTAATACAACTATTACCACATGGACCAACAGGAGGTTGATAAGAAAAAAATATACAATTATTAAAATAAATTTATTTTCAAGTTGAACAGAGAATTTGAATATCTATGAATGTTCTGAAGGAATAATTCAAATTGAATTACAAATCCGAATAAGTAATAAATAAATTACAAAGCTTAAAATTATTGTCCTTTGAAATTTATTAATTTGGTAAATATTCGTCGAATAGTATGTTTTGTTTCGATGGTGATTTTATTTTTGTGATGTATTCTTATATTGAAATGTACTTCTAAAATAATGTACACTACTTGAAGAAGGTGGTTATTCAGAAGATCCTGATCAAAAATATGAAATAAAAGTTGAGAGCAAGAGCAAATGTTCTCAACTGCTCGGAATGTTCATTATTTGATGAAAATTTGAGTTGTATAAACAATTAAGACAATTCAACCCAGAAATCTGACAACATGAAATTTATTTAGATTACAAGATTGAAGATTTAAAGAATACTTAACTAATTACTACTTACCCCCGATGTAGAAAAGAAAGTGAATAAAATTATCTATACCTTCAAATTGGTTTCTAGAAAGAGGAGGCACCTATTTGAGCTGAGCCAAAATAAAATAAAATTCTGAAAGGGCTACTACCAGACAAAATTATTAACACATGCATTAATTTGCATTTGTCAATAATTCTTCATAGGCCACAAATATATGTTTGATTTTTTACTTGCATTATGAGTTCTTTCAAGTTCGTAACCTAGTTGCTCTCTAGTTCATTTTTTTTTGCACATTTTGGCTACTGCAGTTTTCAAAGCAGAATATTGCCTTCTCCTGAAAAATGATTAATTCAAGAGGCTCGATAAATATAGGATAGAGAAAAATTCCTTTTTTTTCGTATAAATGGTTTTTCAGAACAATTTGGGGTATCAGTTTTCCATTCTCCAAGTCATTATCAGAACTGAAAATATTTCAAACCTGACTTTTTAAAAATACTGCATAATTGAGAACAACCTATAGTTCATGAAAGATCTGTCTCAAACTTCTTATCAGAAGTAAATTCTGCTTTAACCTCCTTCTTAGCAGATCTTATTTTTTTTCATTGCCAAGACCCATAGGAACTATGTTTTGAATCACTGGAAAACCTGCAGAATTTTGAATATTACTATATTAATTCAAGAACTATAATTTATAAGTAGAGACTCACGTGAAAAATGAAAATCCACTACCTGTTGTTTATCTTTGTTTGTGTACAATTACATGCAGAATAGGCCTTTACCATAGTGAAAAATCAAAGGTAAAAAATAATTTCAGCACCATAACGATAATTACACACACAAATATATAGAAAAACCCAAATGAAACTAAAAAATTCATCGATTCACGTATAGACCACAGAACATAAAATATAGAGTATAGACTCAAGAGAACTCTTCCAATGTTTTGCCCCCAATCAGCTGTTTTTCTTCTATCTCACAAACGTACCTGTGGGTCTCTCTCTACGCTCCTTCCATGTGTTATTAGTTCAGTGTTCCCAACTCGAGGGAAATTTGCCGATTTACGAAATTTTGGTACTCAAAAGGGAAAAGGGATTTTTTTTCCTGAAATCGCCTGAAATTTTTTGCAGTGGCGTGGCGCAAAATTCGGGCCCCGGGCCCCCCGTCTGGAGCCCTCTCTATAGGTCTATGTCATTAATTATTATAATTTTTTCCTGAAGTTTTTCAAAAGAAAATGATGAAAAAAATTTTATAAAAATAATTTATATATTGGATAACAAAATTTCTAAAAAACAAAATGTAAATTCTGATATAAAAATAACTAGAAATACATAAATGTGGTAAAAACTTGAAAAATTATTCAACAAAAATGCATGCATCTTTTTTAAATTTTTTGTGCAAACACATCTATCAACTTGTCGATGTCCAAGCTTCTGGCCACTTCTTGTCCAAAGCTGAGTAAGCTCAAGAGGTTGCGACACGTTTCAGGAGAGTCCCGAAAAGCTTGACGGCAGTGTTGCCAATGGCAATTCACGGAAAAATCCGAAATTTGTGCCAAAAAATCCGAAAAAATCCGATGGCACCTTTATTTAATCCGAAAAAAATCCGCTCGTTCATAGATCAACTAAATAATTCAGAAACGAAAAAACATGCTTATTTTTTCTGAATATTTCAATTAATTTTTTAATGTGAATAATCTCTAGTGCTACAAGTGGTAATTGATAGGGATTGAACAGTTATGATTTGAGATATGATGAATTTTTAATCAATTTATGACATAAAAAATATTATTTCAAAAATCCCCGTTGATCCCGCTTGAATTGTTTTTTAATTTGCGGTCGACGGCCATACATTTTTGTGAACCTCAAGAAAGTTTGCAGATCGTAAAATTCTCTACAAAAGAATATTCAAATCGTAAGAAAGTTGTATTTCAAATTAAACGCACACGTTTTCGCACCACTTCTGAAGTGTTGTATTTGGCGACTTTTTTTTACGTGGTTTTCCCAGTCCCTAGAAGAAATATTCCACGACATAATATATAAAATATTTTTTCTATCAATCATCCAATTTCCACAGAAAATCTTTGAGATTGTTCAATATAAAAAAAATCCGAAAAAATCCAAATCATTTTTAAATCCGAAAAAAAATCCGCAAGAGCCAAAAAAAATCCGCAATTCGGATAAAAATCCGCCGATTGGCAACACTGCTTGACGGTATATTAAAATAAAACACCCTTGAAAACATGATAGCATATGGAGTAATTGAGTCTTCTTCTTCCTTTCGATAGGACTGTGTCCTGTTTTTCCAACTTATTCGGTGTCCTGTGATGATGAAGTCCAGGAGTCAGCCCATCTCTTTGGTGGTCTTCCTAAGGGTCTGGTTGTGTTCGGTCTCCCTTTGTATGCGGCCTTGGCGAGTCTATTGGCGAATCCAAAAATCTAAACTCCCTCTAGCGGCGAAATATCGCCCTAAGAAAACAAGTATACTTTGGAATAATCCCGTTCAAAATACATGGTTTGTCATATAAATCAATGATATTTTTGTTTAATATACGATGATTGGTGTAATTATTAGGTTTTCTGAATAGTAGAATTGATGTTGAGAAACTATCGAAAGGTATTTATACGAGAATTATTAGTTAACATTAGATTATTCTCAAATTAATGTGTTAAATTTTAGGTTAGAAGCTATATTGAAGCTGAGCAGGAATAAAAAGATTCATTTGAATATTGGCCAGTGGAATAATATTTTCATTATCAGTGAATTAATTATAATGCCCTTGATATTTGAAAAAAGAGAAGCTTGGGTGAGAAGATTGAAGATGGGAAAAATGTTTGTTTCATCTCTTCATTTTCAGATTGATAATCTTGCCATAGATCTGTTGTAAAGAATTTTGTGAATATTTCATAATAGTTCATTTATCTTTTCAGGTTCAAAATTTCAGCAAATGAAAGCTCCTGAGCTTAAAGCTACTGCTGTGACTTCTCGAAACTTGCAACGTAGTTAATATCCAGAAGAAATGAAAAGGGCTTGTATGGCCCAACATAAATTGAGGAGAGAATCCAGGAATGATACCCTTTGGGCTAAACATTTAATTTCTCAATCAACAACTCATTATACTCATTTCCATGATTTTGAATGTGGTGTGTAAATCAAAGAAAAAATGCTGCAATATTGTCTGCTTTGAGTAAAGAGGAACAATCTGCTGTGCATGTGCTATTCAAAATGCAATCTGTGACATTTGAAAATGCAGAGGAAGTATCTGAAGACAAGGGACAAGTGAACACTAGTGATTTGATGTGAAATTTTGTTAATGCCTTTAAAAATGAGAAATAATTGAACTACTTGACTGAATTTGGAAACACAAAAGGCGATTTCGAATGGCTTGTTTGGTTGGTTAACGGTTGACCGCTCGGTTCATAAATGACAACGTCAAATGAACCGCGCTTTCGAATACGGTTCAAGTTTCGGCGAAACAGCTGATTCGAGACGTCACCAGTTTGTCATTCGAATGCGGTTGGTCCAAAACTGACAAACCAATCTATGAACCAACTAAGAACCAAAGTCAATCGAAATCTCCTTCAGTTTGAAAGATTATAAGTTTTCAAACACTTAAAATTTTTTAAGTATTTTATAAATTCTCAAAGGTTTGTTCTATATTTATGTCAGCATTTTGTTTTAGTAGTTTCACTTCGACTTGGCAATAACATACATCTCTTCTGACTTTTTGGTATAATCTCTGGCAAATTTTTCATTGTAAACAAATATTTTATCTATATTTGATTGTTATCTTAATATTGTGTGATGAAAGATATATACAATTTTCATTTTAAAATCACAAACAAAACACAAATAAAGACTGGAAAAAATTTCAGAATCGTTTATTCATTTTGCAACATATAATTGAAATGATTAAATGAAATGTTCTATATCAAATTTTGTTCTAATCTTCATGAAAAGGAGCACCCACTTTCAAAAATGATTTGGGAAAACTTTAATAAACAATGAAGTCGTATGTTTCCAAATTCAACAGATTCATCTGAACCTGTGTGCAGCACGAATGATTCTGCTTCAGTTGGATATCACTTCGAGGTAGTACCATTCATTTACGAATTCTGTAGAATCTCATGGATCTAGGAAATACTTCCAAATATATTATTCTACGTCATTTGAGTAATCCAAACAAGTGTAATACATATTCATTTGACCTATATAATTGTTCTTACAAGTAATTTAAATATCTTTGCATACAATTTTTTCATCATTCGTGGTGAAAACGAGTTGTTTTTCTGAATTCGCCACACTTAATGTACAATCAGAAATGCATTCACACACTACCAGCTTGAAAAGCCTTTAAATCACTCTTAAAATGAAAATCTATTTATTTCACAAAATGATATGAATATCCCGTTGTCATTCAAAAATTTACAAAAAAACCCCTAGCGCCACTCAGGCTGGTGGCTAAATTTCGAACCTAGAAAACAAGTATTTACAGCGCCCTCAACGGTGGTTGGATTCGCCAGGCGAATCCAAAAATCTAAACTCCCTCTAGCGGCGAAATATCGCCCTAAGAAAACAAGTATACTTTGGAATAATCCCGTTCAAAATACATGGTTTGTCATATAAATCAATGATATTTTTGTTTAATATACGATGATTGGTGTAATTATTAGGTTTTCTGAATAGTAGAATTGATGTTGAGAAACTATCGAAAGGTATTTATACGAGAATTATTAGTTAACATTAGATTATTCTCAAATTAATGTGTTAAATTTTAGGTTAGAAGCTATATTGAAGCTGAGCAGGAATAAAAAGATTCATTTGAATATTGGCCAGTGGAATAATATTTTCATTATCAGTGAATTAATTATAATGCCCTTGATATTTGAAAAAAGAGAAGCTTGGGTGAGAAGATTGAAGATGGGAAAAATGTTTGTTTCATCTCTTCATTTTCAGATTGATAATCTTGCCATAGATCTGTTGTAAAGAATTTTGTGAATATTTCATAATAGTTCATTTATCTTTTCAGGTTCAAAATTTCAGCAAATGAAAGCTCCTGAGCTTAAAGCTACTGCTGTGACTTCTCGAAACTTGCAACGTAGTTAATATCCAGAAGAAATGAAAAGGGCTTGTATGGCCCAACATAAATTGAGGAGAGAATCCAGGAATGATACCCTTTGGGCTAAACATTTAATTTCTCAATCAACAACTCATTATACTCATTTCCATGATTTTGAATGTGGTGTGTAAATCAAAGAAAAAATGCTGCAATATTGTCTGCTTTGAGTAAAGAGGAACAATCTGCTGTGCATGTGCTATTCAAAATGCAATCTGTGACATTTGAAAATGCAGAGGAAGTATCTGAAGACAAGGGACAAGTGAACACTAGTGATTTGATGTGAAATTTTGTTAATGCCTTTAAAAATGAGAAATAATTGAACTACTTGACTGAATTTGGAAACACAAAAGGCGATTTCGAATGGCTTGTTTGGTTGGTTAACGGTTGACCGCTCGGTTCATAAATGACAACGTCAAATGAACCGCGCTTTCGAATACGGTTCAAGTTTCGGCGAAACAGCTGATTCGAGACGTCACCAGTTTGTCATTCGAATGCGGTTGGTCCAAAACTGACAAACCAATCTATGAACCAACTAAGAACCAAAGTCAATCGAAATCTCCTTCAGTTTGAAAGATTATAAGTTTTCAAACACTTAAAATTTTTTAAGTATTTTATAAATTCTCAAAGGTTTGTTCTATATTTATGTCAGCATTTTGTTTTAGTAGTTTCACTTCGACTTGGCAATAACATACATCTCTTCTGACTTTTTGGTATAATCTCTGGCAAATTTTTCATTGTAAACAAATATTTTATCTATATTTGATTGTTATCTTAATATTGTGTGATGAAAGATATATACAATTTTCATTTTAAAATCACAAACAAAACACAAATAAAGACTGGAAAAAATTTCAGAATCGTTTATTCATTTTGCAACATATAATTGAAATGATTAAATGAAATGTTCTATATCAAATTTTGTTCTAATCTTCATGAAAAGGAGCACCCACTTTCAAAAATGATTTGGGAAAACTTTAATAAACAATGAAGTCGTATGTTTCCAAATTCAACAGATTCATCTGAACCTGTGTGCAGCACGAATGATTCTGCTTCAGTTGGATATCACTTCGAGGTAGTACCATTCATTTACGAATTCTGTAGAATCTCATGGATCTAGGAAATACTTCCAAATATATTATTCTACGTCATTTGAGTAATCCAAACAAGTGTAATACATATTCATTTGACCTATATAATTGTTCTTACAAGTAATTTAAATATCTTTGCATACAATTTTTTCATCATTCGTGGTGAAAACGAGTTGTTTTTCTGAATTCGCCACACTTAATGTACAATCAGAAATGCATTCACACACTACCAGCTTGAAAAGCCTTTAAATCACTCTTAAAATGAAAATCTATTTATTTCACAAAATGATATGAATATCCCGTTGTCATTCAAAAATTTACAAAAAAACCCCTAGCGCCACTCAGGCTGGTGGCTAAATTTCGAACCTAGAAAACAAGTATTTACAGCGCCCTCAACGGTGGTTGGATTCGCCAATCATCCTCCATCCTGTCAACATGCTTCCTCCATTCTCTTCTTCTTCCTCGTGACCATCTAACAACATCGGGCATCCTATCGCATCGCTCCCGGATTTCACTGTTTCGCTGCCTGTCCCTCAAGGTGACGCCTGCAATTGCTCGTAGGGCTCTCATTTCGGTCGTTCGTAGTGCTCTCTTCGTCCGGTTGGTATCTGCTCTTGTTTCCGCTGCGTATGTGAGGATGGGTCTAACTGCTGTTCTGTAGATTCTGGCCTTGCTGGATATCGACATGTACTTGTTCCTCCAAATAGTGTTATATAGACAACCAGACACTCTTGCTGCTTTATTTGCCTGTGTTTTCACCTCTTGATACGTATTTCGGCTGCTTGAAACTATTATCCCCAGGTATTCGAAGCTCATCACTTGTTCGATCGGTTGGTCGTTCAGAGCTAGTTTGCATCGTATCGGCTCCTTGCTTATGGTCATGGATTTGGTCTTAGGTATCGATATTGAGTAATTAAGTGATAATTCAAATTTCGAATAGAATTACTGGAAAACTCATATGTTTTTTTTTAATTAAGGAGTATTTCGACATATTCTGGTTTATGGAATGAATAAATTTATTATTATTATTATTTTTATATTTTTCAGGAATGATAATTGTACCTTCTTTGTATAAGTTTTGTTCATTATATCATGGGAAAAATCTCGCGTATTGGCAATTTCAATAGAATAAAATAATTGCTGCCCCATTTGATGCTTTTAGTTTGGTTTGAGGCCCCTTTGATGCCGGGCTCTCCTGCACCGCGAGTTCAGCGGGGCCCTCTGATACGCTACTGATTTCTTGTCTTGTAGCGCTGTCTGAGTTGAATGGGGATTTCCTTGGAAGATTCCGAATGAATACAATAATCAATAATGCAAGAATGTGATCAACAACACGATTCGAACAGATGTTTTATGACTAACCAACCTAACAAATACTACATGCTAATAATTGCTCTTATCTACTGTATGCTAGTTTGGACAAGGGTCATAAAAATTGCAACCTTCGAGAACTGCAAAATGTCACCACCAGATGTCTCATTTCGAATAATGACAGCGCGACACTGACAGTCATAAGTCACATTACTGAGATCACGTGAATTAACTTTAACGATTAGATCAGCTGACTTGTAGTGTATTGAAGTGGTTGTATATAAAGGGTGTTTTCTTCTGTTTGTGAACTCGAAGGTAAGGGTAGGAGTTGTACTGTTATCTTTTCATTGTTCAACCGAAGTTTACATCGTGAACGATCAATATTCATCAACTCTGATATGTAAATATACATATATCTATATTGAAGAGTGGGTTGAATATAATTTGGAAATTTTTTCCAGTAATACCATCACGTTTTATACAGTGATGAGATATATTTCTGATGTCACTTCTACTTTTTTTAACTACTTGAAACAACTTATATGGGTTCAAATATTCCTTCTCTAAGTCTTGCTACTTCCTAGTTCTCCAGAAACTTAGAATCTTATGGTTGACTTTCCATAGCCATAGAAAAATTAATAGAAATATATATTATCTCAAAAGTATTCAATGGTTTGGAAACTACATACAAAATTATTGGAGAAAGTAGTAATTTTTCATTGTGAGAAATCTTATCCGAATATATAAATGAGCCGTATGATCGGCAGGAATGATATCAGTTTACACATATATGAATTTTTAGATTTTTGAACGTTCAAATGACGGAATACTGGTTGATATCTGCACCTGGAGACAAAACGTGTCAACAAACATGGGAGACAATGAATAACTTAACCAACAAGCAGAACTCATTGTCAGTTAATTATAAATTTCAAATACCAGATTTGAAGGTAGTATTTTCTGCTTACTTTTTATGAACTTACTTATTCTTTTCCTTTTCTGGAAGGTTGGTACATTGGATCAACTGGTTGGTCTTTCAGATGATCTTGGTAAATTAGATGCATTTGTTGAGCAAGTGACACGGAAAGTTGCGGCATATCTTGGTGAAGTTTTGGAGGATCAACGAGACAAATTGCAAGAAAACCTGATGGCAAACAACAGTAAGTCTGAGAAATAGATAATGAGCCAATACAATTGAGAGTATTAGCATGCTTACATATGTTTGTGGTACGAAAAGTTTGAAAAAACATTGAATCTAACAAATAAAAGTATAAAAGGGGGATTGTTTAGGCTATCTACTTTTGAAAGTAGGATTTAGATTTCATCACATAAATATTATCCACATATTATTTTATTCTCTGATCTGAACCATGAGCCACAACCAACAATATTAGCATTGAGCGTAATTTAATATTAGAATATTGTGAGATAATTATTGAGATGATGTATTTGAAAATGTGAAAAGCATTTATATTTAAGCCTCACTTTCAAAAATTAGATATTATATAGAACATTGTTGTGATTGATAATCAAAACAAACTAGTGGTAAAAGCGAGATGAATCCTTGTCAAAGATTTATCTGATCTCATTCTGTTGGAATGTTATAAAATGTATATATTCACTTCCATATAAAAATGTTACAAAGATTGAAAATCTTTTTTGTATTCCTTCTTCATCAAGTTTTGAACTTGCCTATTTTTTTTCATGGATACTTATTCATTGTACTACATTATGATGCATTCCACAAAGCAATCAGAGTGCTCCTGCAGCCTTTCTACATGACAAATCACAGTTGTTTTGGTGGAAAACGTCACTGATGACATTATTTTTGGTCACACGAACACATCTACCACGAAGGCTCAAGAAATGGGTCGAAGTGATCGTGTTCTACTTGAACTGCTAGTGTTTGTGTTCTGTATGTTAAGATATCTAAAACAACTTAAGGTGCTGACAGTCAAGGTTTAGCCTAATTCAACCTCAAAATCCTTAAATTTATTTTGGTTTGCATGAATTTGACAGATTGGGCATGCTTGGCTAGAAATGCCCTACTTGAGTGTTTGATTGCAAAGCTCACAAGCTAGTGGAATTCGGAGATCTGTAATCAGAAGGGAAATCATCGTGAGCACCAATGCACCGCACCCCACAAATGTTGAACCAATCTTGATTGTTTTTCTTTGTATTAAAGTAACATCAATTCTTCATTTCATTACTTTTATGGTTCTTTTGTTCCCTCAAATACATAGAAGTTTACTATTCATTTCACAAAAATTATAAGATGTGTCAGATTTAATGAATTGGTACACATATTTATGCTCTATAACCATTTTAGAATCACTTTCATCAGAACTTATTGGGTTTGCAGGATTTCAATGACCACCACATTTGTCATAAATCCTCTTGAGTTGATTTTCTATAGCTCTTCTATAAATATCTATTTCCTTTACCAGTTTTGGTTGGAAAATTCTCTCTGAGCGGGAAAATTCGAAAAAAAAAAATCGAAAATAGAGCTCCGCTGAAACAAGAATAACTTCGAGGTTTTTGGATGGAAAATTTTCATTTTTGGGATTTTTCAAGATGTAAGATTGATGTATCCACTTTAAAAATCGAAATCTCGATTCATGATACAGGGGGTGAAAAAATCGCTTTCAAAGTTAGGGATGACAAAATCGTGAAAAATCAATTTTTTCAAATTAGAACCCCATTTTTTATGGCAGATATTGAATCTACGTTAAAAAATAATGTGAGTGTATGCATCACACCCTTGCCCTAAAGTGGATATTTTCTGAGTTATTCACAAAAAACTGTTTTTCGTCTTGAATTTTCAGCTATTTCTTTTCCCTTCACGCCAAAAAGATGAAATTTTCAGGAACTGTTACTTAAACCATGTTTTAGATTTTACTACCCTAATATGCAAGAGAAAAAAGGTACAGGTTGTTCCTAAATAGATGGCGAATTTTGATTCGAATTTGTATCGGAAACCTCTTTATTTCAACTAATCGGCCATCGGTTTTCTCTCCAGTGATAAATAAATAATTCCTTATGAACCATATGCAAAAACTTACCATGTTTTACATTCTTTTTTTTTAATGATAGATATCATTAATTACATCTGCCAAATTCCTCTTTATTCAGTAGCGTTTTGTGTTTACTATTAATTTGGTGATAATTCGTATTAAGTTATAAAATCGATCACTATGCCTAATTTTACCAATGAAGATTATTTAAATCTCATTCTACTTCATGGAGAATGTAATCAAGTTGTAGATAGAACGATTCGACTGTTCATTGAGAGGTTTCCTGACCGACCCAGACCAACGAGAGATACCATTAACAGAACCATGACAAACTTGAGAAATGTCGGATCTTTCGTTAAGAAAACTATACACAGAGAAAAAAGTGTAGTAGAAGATGATAACAACGAAATTACAGTTCTTGCATATTTTCGTGTGAATCCTCAAAATTCTCTCAAAGATGCCGAGATTGATCTGGGATTATCTCAATCGAGTGTCTGGAGAATATTAAAAAAACATAAAATGCACCCATATAAATTCATTAGGGTACAGCATTTAAAGGAAACTGATTTCGTCAGGAGAACAGAGTTTTGCGAAGCTATGATGATTCGATTTCAAGAGAATGAAAACTTTTTGGACTGTATAATTTGGACAGATGAATCTAAATTCACAAAGAATGGTTCTTTCAATAGGCATAACAGTCATTATTGGGATGAAGAGAACAACCACCACTTCAGACAATGGAACTTTCAAGAGACCTGGAGTTTCAATGTTTTTTGCGCCATCAAAAATAATTCAATTCTCGATGTTCACATTTATGATGGGACTTTAACTGGTAAGATAGAACACTACGCATGTTTGCATTATTTAAAGAATGTTCACCCTTAGGAGATAGATATTCTGACATATTGACTCAAATAATTGAGCCGCTAGTACAGAACCATAATGACTTATGGTATCAACAAGATGGCGCGGCGCGCCTCCACACAATTCACTCAATGTGTCAAATATCCTCTACAGGCTATTTGAAGATCGATGGTTGGCGAACAATGGTCCACATCTTTGGCCACCAGGATAAAAAATATTGTCTACTCAACTCCCCTGACTGATAAAGAGGACTGCATAGAACGAGTCAGAAATGCGTTCAGGTTTGTTTAGATTTTTAGATTCATTGTTTTGAAACTCAATTTGGTTTTTAAACACTTTTGCAGATCTCTTCCTCCCGATGAAATAAGAAGAGCAACGCACGAAGCATTCCTGAGACGTATAAATAAATGTCTAGAAATGAACGGTCAAAACTTTGAGCATCTTCTCTAGTTATAACTGCGAGAGTTTGCCATGGTTCTCCTAATAGTAACTTGAAGTCGGTTTCAAGAAGGGGTGAAAAATCTACAGCATGGTTCAAATAACAGTTCCTGAAAATTTCATCTTTTTGGCGTGAAGGGAAAAGAGCTGAAAATTCAAGACGAAAAACAGTTTTTTGTGAATAACTCGGAAAATATCCATTTTAGGGCAAGGGTGTGATGCATACACTCACATTATTTTTTAACGTAGATTCAATATCTGCCATAAAATAATGGGGTTCTAATTTGAAAAAATTGATTTTTCACGATTTTGTCATCCCTAACTTTGAAAACGATTTTTTCACCCCCTGTATCATGAATCGCGATTTCGATTTTTAAAGTGGATACATCAATCTTACATCTTGAAAAATTCCAAAAATGAAAATTTTCCATCCAAAAACCTCGAAGTTATTCTTGTCTCAGCGGAGCTCTATTTTCGATTTTTTTTTTCGAATTTTCCCGCTCAGAGAGACTTTTCCAACCAAAACTGAAAAGTGTTACATCAAAATAACTTGAAATTTTCTAAGGAATCTATTTCTGCAATACAAAAATGGTGTTCTAATTTGAAAAACGGAAGTTGACGTCATTTCCGGAAAAACCGGAGGTGCTCATGCCTTGAAAATATTTTAGATTTCATCAGCATCGTGAAATACTTATAAGTGCTGAATTTCATGAAAATACGTTCAGTAGTTTCCCGTATAAATATGGGTGAGGACCCTCGTGAAAGACCCTGTATATCTTAATCCCGCCTCAGTATGTCAAAATGTCGAATTTTTTTGCAACTTCGAAATATGGCCGCGAGTTTGCTGCACATCCACGTCAGATTATTGAATGACAGACTCTTTTTAGGTCCACTTAACATCCCCTTAGAAAATCATTTTCAACCCTTACCTGCGCCCAACCCCGTTGTTCAACTCTCATAAATTTGACAGATAGTAAATCCGCGGCAGGAGGCCAACATCTAATCAATTGATAGTATCGTAAAAACTGTATGAGAATGAGATATTCTCTCACGATTTTGTTCTACATGATGTGGCAGAAAGAGCGTAGTCGATACAGAATTAGAGAAAATGATTTCTGCAGTTTTGCAATTTTTTCTGAGAACCGCCCTCGGACTTCAACCAAAATTCTGGTAAAACATGGGTCGTATTGGTCTACAGTCTATCCAACGAGAAGCGATAGCGCGCCAAAACAAGGCCTACATAAGAAACTCACTTCTCGTTGCATGGACAATAGTTGTTCTCGATATGATTTGTATCTTATTTCCATTTATATGGACCAATGTAAAAGATGTCCAGGTAACAAATGGGCGAATGCGCCGGATCTCGTTAGGTTTTCCTGAATGTTCCCCGTTAGGTTTTCCTGAATGTTCCCCGTGAGAATTTCTTGAATTTTCTATTGTTTTGCACAACGTTCATAATTTTTTCATTAAGAACCCCTCTTCTCAAAATACTAACAACGACAAAGGAAGAAATAGTGAAATTGTCTAGCCTTTCACGTGTGATTCGATGACAACGTAAAACAGGACTTCATTTTTATTCATATAGGATTTCTTTGAATAACGAAAGTGATTCACTGAGATTGAGAATTAAATTATAAATAGTAATAACATTTATTATCCTTAAAACAGGACTGTCCAACTTCATGCACCCCAAGGGCCACATTTTGAAAAATTCCGGTGCGGAGGGCCGCATCAAAAAATTTTTCAGTAGTTGGGGAATCGTTCTTCAAATTGAAAAATTCCAATTCAGTTCATGTTCCTCCTTGGTAAAAAGGATCTGTTTGCAACTCACACGATTCCAGTTGGAGGTGTGCGCTACTTACATTCTGAAGGGGCTGAGCAAAAACTGAAACTTTTCATACAATTTTTTGAAATTCCCTTAACCTATTTTCAACTCCTTCTGCATTTTTTTTCGATGCATTCTATCCAAAGTAGATATGAAACTTCTTCAAAATAAAATCCTTCATTTCTTCAAAGGATGTTGGTGTGAAGTGACAGTTCGCCATATGTAACTTCTACGTCAGCTTGAAAATCTCAAAATCTCTTGAATAATGTTAGTTATTTCAACAACTACTTCCATGACATCCATTTGAGGTGACACATTGCGCCTCTTAGTGAACAATACTGGTTTTATTTCTAGAGTCCTACAAATCCGATTTCAGTTCCTGTCATAGCTCTGGCTCCATCAGTGACAATAAAGGAACGTTCATGGACACCCCGTGGTCTGATACCACCTTATTCACAGCTTCAAAATCGGTACCCTTGGTTGTACCATTCAAAATCAAGCATCTTCTATGAACGTTTCTGACAAAAATTACAACCTGGCCGATATCCGATAGATCAGTACTTTCAACTAGAGATAGCGAAAAATACTTACACTTTTCAACTGAGTTATACAGTTTTCTAGGTATACCTATATTGATCAATATATTGTTTTGCAATCGTTTGATGCGATACGGAGACTGTTTCGAATTTTTCGGCATTTTTTTTCAGTACACTGTTATGTTTTCGCTTTGGCGATTCCCAGCTCCTCTGCGGGCCACAAAAATTAGGTCGCGGGCCGCATGCGGCCCGCGGGCCTCGTGTTGGACAGCCTTGCCTTAAAACATGCCAATTTCCCTTACACATAGTTACTAACAAAGGACTAAGAAATAAAAAAGGTCCTGCAAAGGATCAACCAACAACATTTCCGGCAACGATATACAATTTGATTACATCCTGCATCTTTCAACGAATTTACTACTCTCACTGTGAAAACAACATCATCGCCACTCAACAGAAAAACTGCAACAAAGAGAACATAGGATGCAAGGAACAACTAATTATTGATTTAATTATTGGTGTACGAGACTATAACTGCAAGCCCCGGAAAGTTCTATCACAACTAGCCTGATTCCTATAAAGCGAAGAACTTTCCAAGGAGACACACTCAGCCTATTATGGTTCTGTATTGCTCCTTTGTCTAATAGATTAAATTCTACATACTTCGGATTTGGTCAAGAAAGCGGCAATAGAACTGTTATGAAGTTGAATATTCTATTCTACCTGGACGAACTGAAACTAATGGCATCATCAAACATTCAGATGGAACAGATGCTTAAAATTAAAGAGGAATTCTCAGACTAAACGAAATGAAATTTGGACTTGAAAATGTCGTGTCAACATGAGTAGGACTAAAATAAGGTGATTTTGAACTGAAAGGAAATAGAAGATTGAAGCATTGCAAGAAGTTTATACATACAGAAAAAAATCACTAGAAGATTGAAACATATTGAAAACTAGCCTGTAGAAGAAAAATCCCAGTAAAACTATAAATACATACACGTTTTTGGTACTGAGTTATTCGTTTGACTTCTCAGCGAAAAATACAGCAATATACCAATATAAAAGAAAAATTTCAGTCAAAAATATTCAAGAATTAATCGAGACTTTCAGAGTGGAATGTAGCATATGAAACAATGGGGAACATTCAAAAATATATTCAAAACAGAATTGGATTACGCCCATCTAAAAGAAAAACCAAAACTACTGCTAGAAGACAGCAAGAGGCTATCAATGAGAATATACAGGGTGTCAAATAATTAGACCGACAAACTTCTAGTGGATATTCTAGACATTATTTGGGACACCTAGACCAAAATCATATAAAGCAAAAATGCTTCATTAAGGAGCCTGCGCCCTCTGGAGATGACTTAATGAAGTAATTAATAAACTGTTTTATAAGGCGTAGATTTCATGAAATTATTGAAATCAAGTAAAAGAAATTGATATTTCACCCATATTATGATTCTTTACACAAAGCACATTGAGTAGTGAAAGAAGAAAAAATTTCGAATCCATTTTTATCAAAACCAGTGCCACTGGTCTATTTCACAGAGGAGCACCTTTTTTCAAGAAAAAATATCGATGTTTATGAATTTGATGAAAAACTTATAGAATAATGAAGGGAAAAAAGTTATCACTAAAACACTCTTAGAATCCCCCCTGTCCGCCCAAAATGGCACATTTATGATTGACAAAATGAAAACACCCTTGCAACCTGTAGCAAATATTACGCGACTTCACAATAGCAGCTAAGGAAACGATAAAAAAGAATAGAAAAATTTCATTTCAGAATGATATCATAAGAAATGTTAACAGCTTCAAATTTATTCTAATAAATGAAGAAGAAACTCTCAAGACAATACCGAAATTAAAGAAGATAAGTAGGTCTGGAATCGACGATATTCTAAGAAGCATAGTAAAAGTCTGTAAAAACCAGATAGCTACTCTAGCTAGTCTTTCATCCAGTTATATCCAGTATTGTATTTTAGCTTAATTTACGACCTATGTGTTCGAATATTTCATTGTATTGTTGTTATAAAACATAGCATGTAGAAAGATAGTTAAAACTAGTTGTAGAAAGTATATTAATAGAAAAGTATTCTATTATTCCATATAAAAGAAAAGTTGTGATAATTTGGCCTTGGCACAACATTTTTGTTTCCTTCAAGCTATTATACATATTCATAGTTGTGCTCTGAGCATCTGAGCACATCTAATCCTTGGCGTTGAAGAAAATAAACTTACTTTACTCGATATGTCAGGTCGTGAAGAGTCAAAAAGAAAGTCAACAAGGAAGAATGCAGGAAAACCTCCTTCAATGTCCCGGTATCCTAGTTGTTATGAGTTAACTAAAACCTCTCAAAGAAGTCGACTAAATTCTCAACTGGTGTATCAATGGCTCCATTATCTTGATATTATTTTGGACTGTGATTTATTTCTTGCTAAGTTTTTTCATTCTTTCCAGTATTGGTTCTCTTTCCGCTATCTCATATAGAAGTTGCTTTGATGGGTTGTTGGGATTATTTATTTTTGTATTTTTTACTAGGCAACTTTTCTCCGCTCAGTGGTTATAAAGAATAGCAATTCTTTTGGTACTAAAACTTCCAGAAAATGTGAATAACTCAATTAAAATATCCAATACTTAAGGTAGGTTTCGCAAAACCTTGATTGTGTGATCAAAAAACCTTACATTAATTCGAACCAATCAAAACACTTTATTTTTAATTATAACCAATCTCAGTGGCTCCAATCAATTTGACAGTGCTTGATCAGGCTATCGAAGTTTTGTGAAACCCACCTATAAGCTTTCACTTACAGAAACAGGACCAGAGAATAGGTGTATAGAATAATATATGTAATAAACTTCCAAACCAAAAGAAAATGATACCTAACCAACCTCGAGCTCTTCAAGAAGGAAGTCTACAAATTACTCCTTCGGATTGAACTGTACTCAGTTTTTTTAAATGCATAATATGTGATAGCAAATAGACGGTCCAATCCTATTTGACATAATTTCATCTCAGGTGGACAATGTATTATACATGTATCTCATTTACTTGAAATAAACCTTATTTATTTATTTTTTTTTTATTCGGTCAATAGCCCTTTGACAAGTTTTTCAATAAAGTTATTTTCTCTCTCTCTCTATTTTTATTCAGTATCATTTCTTGGGTGACCACTGATATAGAGGTACAACATCGAAAAATGAGAACAATGTTAACCAAGGCCCACGAATATCACTCAATAAGCTCTATAAAACGGGCAGAGTTGTGGGTTTCCGGGAGGGAAGAGACATTGTTGATTCATCTAACCGTTTGTCACAGGAAATAAAGGGACTTCGGGAATACTTCCACAAATAGTCCATTTCGTCTGAATTTCATTGAGCGGTGTAGTGCTTATTATTCAACTCCGTTAAAGTTACATCATCCATAATATTTATATCTTCACACAAAATTTGGAAGTGATCGAATTATCATTTCTCCATAAACTTCTAATGGGCACTCCCGGTGGGACACCTTGTATTATGTTTCAAATCACCCTTAGGAGAGAAAACTACACCGCAAATTATCCTTCCATAAGAAAGATGACAACTTAAGGCATCATGTGTCAACACATCGATTTCATTTCCTGTTCGTTGATTACTTTAAAAAAATATCTGAAACTTTGACATTTATTTCCAGTTTTTCCGGGATGATTAAGGGCTGATTTCACAAAAATCTAAAACCAAGTTTTAGTTCGTCTAATCTCCGTTGAAAGCAATGTTCAATTTCACTAAGAACATAAATCAAAGTTAGACCTAATCGACTGACTTCAGTTAACGATTCTTACCAGGTTTGTTATTACTGGAGACTTGATGAGCAGATTTAAAGTTAACGATAATTTTTCAACTAATCAGTTCATCTCATTGTATATATTATAACGACAATAAATTGAGAAGAAATGCATGGGGCTTAAGAATCCATATTTGAATATATATATATATAGTGACAGTAGTGATGAAGATTTTGGTATTCGACATCCTAGATTGATATGAGCCTCGATTAGATGTATCTGAATAGATTTATTTCCATGCATTCTGGGTTTCTGTGAAACCCCTCATAAGCTACTCAAAGCTTGTGCGAGTTAGAATGATGAGTGTGTTCTGTGTAGGCTTTGTTACTGTGTCCCGCCGCCATCTTAGGCACAGCACTGTTAATTGTTTACCCAACAGTGAATGGTTCGGCGAGTTTTCCATACCAGAAAATTTCTTCCCTGGCGGAGACTCGAACCCCGATAACAAAGATTTTACTATGGAGATTTCTATTATCTAAACCTAAACAATGGTTAATTGGTGATCAAACTGTCAATGATCAAGTAAATAAATCTCAAAACAATTTTTCATAGGAACTATTGTTTCCCCAATCAACTAATTGTTTTGGGCTCATTGTTTTCACGCAAACTGGAAGTGTCCAAACAACTTATACTGGTTTTTGTGTCTTTTTGAATCTGTAGTAAACACAAAAATTGAAGAATTTTCAGCGTTGCCAAATTGTATGGATGTCTAAACTTCGATTTCTAAAACTCTGATTGGTGAAATTGGAATTCTTCCAAACTGATTTGAAAGGGTTGGTTATCCTGAATTTGCTGAACGGGATTTAAAGCATCAGTTGGTGAAATTCGCCTAAAGTAGAGCTTCTCATACTGTATCTATGTATGTTTTTTATAATTCCTAGTTAATTTATGTAAAAAATTGAGTTTTCACTTGTAATTGAGTGAACACTGGATCTGTCCTGTTTGTGTTCCTTCGCCAATAAATAAATGAATAAAAAAAATTGATGAACCAAATAAAAAAAGCATATCGTTCAATACTTTGTCTACGAAAGTAATTCTTCAGAATGGAATGCATCCAATTTTTTCAATAAAGATCTTATTTCTGATCCTTCCATCAGAGTTCCTGGTTTTGACCTTCCCAGGAGAATATGGTCTGTTCTAAATCGCATTAGAACAGGCCATGGACGTTGCAATAGCATGCTCTTCCGATGGAATTCGGTTGAGAGTCCTAGTTGTGAGTGTGGGGAAAATGAGGAGACTATAGAACATCTTATAAATAGTTGTCCCATTTATAAATTTCAAGATGGTTTCGAGGCTATACATAAAGTAACAAATGCATTTCTAAAATGGGTGGTTAATTTCAAAATTATTTGATTTATTCTGAATATTCGGTTTCTTTTCTGCTTTTTTCTTTTTTCATTTCAGATTGAGAATCGCAAGCCGTTTTTGGGAAGAATCTATCGACGGATAACATGCAGATGATGTCTTTCAAGATTTTTCCTGATATTTAATATTTTATGTTATTTTTTTTACGGGGTGGCAGGTTTTTTCGGCTGAGGTTTTTTCCCCTGGCTCTATAGTATCATATGATACTAGTGATGATAGTATCGTATGATTCTATAGTATCATACGAAGAATGTTATGATACCCCGTTCTTTTTTTACCTCAGCTTAGGTACTTTTTGTTTCAACATTTATTGTATTATTTTAGCTCTCTATTTTCATAAGAATATATATATATATATATTCTTCAGAAGTTTCATAACTTTCATAACATATGTATACTGAGGTGTATATCGAGTTGGAAATGGTATGATTCGTCCCATCTCTTACTATGTACAGGGTGATTGTTTATATTTTACTCACTAGTTATCTCAGTTATTATTGGTCGTACAAAAACGTTTAGATGGGCAAATTTGTAGTATTTTTATTGGCATTCAGAATTCAGTACTTAGAAATGGATAAAGGCATCGCTAACCTAAAAATTCTATGTGAAGTGTTGTTTTTCAAATGGCACACCCTGTATTTTATTTTCCTAATCCGCAGAGCTCTTTCTTCAGATTTCAAATATATATGTCGTAGTCTTTTTTTAAACTCAGTCATATTATAATACGCCTAGGCCTTTTCAATTCGACTAGGCATATTGCAATATCACCGAAATAATGGACGATCTCATAATTTGACTGGCCATTTAAGGCGTATTATAATACGCCTGCATGGTTATTCGGCTTATTGTCAAAACTTAAAAGCGCGCGATTTCCCCAGATTCTGACAGAGGTTACACTCGTCGTATTGTAATTCGACTGAGGCTCTCTATCTGTTGTTGTTGTGACTTACTACTCTACTAATTTGCCCACTGAAATTGTCAAAACTTGAATACTGAAGACGATCTGGAAACAGTTCTAAATAACACTATATGATAATATAAATTATTATCAAGAAGTCCAGATGATCTCACAGATGCAATCTAAACCAAAATGAAGAAATAGTCGTGAACCAAAGAAAAGAATATGTAGAGGGCAAGAAAAGAGCTGCAGCAAAAATGCTGAACGTAAGAAATTGAAACCACTTGAGGTTGATCAAACAGTAGCTATTGAAGTTCCTAAAGTTTAAAGTAGATGGATTCCAAAAATATCACAGAAACCATAGTAAAAGTCTCCGATTATGTTCATCAAATTGGTACCACCCATGGTCTGTTAAACATCTCGAGAGATGAAATTACTGATTGCCAAAGATATAAGAATATTGATATTCCAGATAATAAAGTAATTTCCCTAGGAGAAGCTTTAAGATTATTCGCAAAATTCGAAGGACAGGGATTCAAAAAATGTTCTTGCAAACCAAGCAAGTCACAGTATCTAAATAATAAAGGTTTATGTTTTAAATCCCATATTAAATGCACAAGTTAATGTCATAAGAGTAATCCATGTTGTAATAAATAATCCAAATCTAAAATTATCTATTTATTTTTGTCTCTTAATCGATTTCCATAATCTGCCTGATACACTTCCAGACGTATCATAATACGACGTATTTCATACAGTCAAATTCTAAAAACAATCGCGTACAGGTTCTTTCGAACAAAAAGACTAAGAAGTCGTCAAGCGTATTATAATACGTCTGAAAACATCAGTCATATTGTCAGATTTTCACTTGCTTTGGTTGTTTTACAATACGCCTAGTCATATCGAAAAAGCCTAGGCTTATTATAATAAGACTGATATTATAATAAGCCTGCGACATATATACTTTATCAAGGTTTTTCTGGCAGTTTCTGAAAATTCTAGGTTCTTTTGTGTAAATCTAAGGCTGTAGAACGCCACTCGAGACTACTGTGATTTCTTTATATCGAAGTTCCATTCTATGGCCTCCTGATAGTCCCTACTTAACATCATTGGACACTTTTTTATGGAGATATTTGAAATATAAAGTGTATATGGCCCGTCCGCAAAATAAATTCAGAATAGAGGAAGAAATCGACAACCTCAATATATTCCATAAATGGTAAGGAAAATACTCAAAAACTGTAAAAAAAGATATTGAGTCTTTCTAGAAGTAAATGAGGGTAATTTGAATACCCGATTCAACGTTCAGTTAATAAATAATATAAAAATAAGGTCTTTTATTATCCACGGTTCCTTTGATATAAAAAAATCGCATCGTTCTCTTGTGACGTTCCACAGCTGACTTAGATTTAGAAGAATATATCAATATTTTCAGAAAACTGCCAGAACAAAGTATATATATTTGAAATCAGAAGAAAGAGCTCTACCTATGAGGAAAATAAAATACAGGGTGTTCCATTTGAAAAACAAAAGTTCACATAGAATTTTTAGGTAAACGACACCTTTATGCAATTCTTAGTACTGAATTCTGAATGCCCATAAAAAATACTGCAAATTTGCCCATTTGAACTTTTGTGTACGACCAATATTAACTGACATAGCTATTGAGTAAAATATAAACAATCACCCTGTACAATGATCTTTGTAACATGGCTGAAATTAAATTTGAGACACTACTTTTATGTATTGGATAATTGAAGAGATTTTTCACCTTATTGGAAACGTTGAGATGGTCAGTGAAAATGTGAAGTAATACCAGATGAATTCCATTAGGTTTAGCATCCTTCAAGCAATATCTCAATTCAAACTTTATACGCTGCTAATAGTAACTATCATGTGAGTTTTGGATATTATAGACATCGGAATAACATTGTTCATAGACCTGTTGAAAAATGGTTCCAAAATGTTCGATATGTCTGTTGCGTCCTGTTTTTCTGTACCTATGTTAAATGGTGTGGACCATTTCTCATTGAGCTACTTCCCGAAGAATCCAAATCCAGATTAAAACGTAGACTGATTAGTAAAACAGATTTTAAGAACAGTTGATTTTCCACACCCCATGTTATGATGTTTTTGTTATATTGACCTCTGGGAATTACTTCCTTTCGATTGGGATAGCGTTTTGACAATAAGCGCTCATCATTATATATTTAGAATTACTGTCTTCTAAACCTTAACGACGGTTCACCTCTGTCATAAGGAAATTCGAAAAAATCACCATATTTCACAAACATTTTTATGCTACATCATAATATTAACAAAACTAAAAAAATCCCACAAAAGGTATGTCATTCTATGTTGTACAACTTTCGTGAAACGGAAGTTAATACTGGTCAACAGAATTGCGAATAAGAGAAGCAAATGTTTTAAGTACCTCACAAAAAAATATTGCTCAAGAACAGATGTGGTTGTCCAATAATGAAATCAAGGGTTTGTGAAAATGATGTAAAGAAGTGCTTCTTCTTGTAAAAAGTTACATTACTCATTGTTTTTCAGAACCTTGAAAAAATACAATACCATCAACTCGTCAACCCCTGTTACAGGCTGGATCTTGAAAGGGTCGCTTATTTCGAAAAATATTTATATAGAGTTCCCCTACTGATCTCATTAAGGAGTCAAGTCTCAAAGTACTTCACAATTTTTACAGACACTGTATATATTTTACCTGAAAGGTTCATCGATTCAAGTGACTTTGATGTCGGGTACTGATGGTTTTGTTTGCTGTTATTTCTTTGAATGTAGCGTGAAATTCGCTGAAGATCAATATATCAATGCTGATATTTGTGAAAATTTCGGATCAGAGAATATATAATAAAATGATTCTGTAATTATATATTTTACTACACATACTTCAAACGTATATAGCCTTCTCAACATTGTTCTTCATTGAACGGTTCGAAACACGTTGAACCTAGTTAACTCCCTTTGAGCTCTGATTTCAAAATGAAGGTATGAATTTATAGTTTTCAGTATCCGTTATCATAATTTGTCATTGGCAAATTCTGCTCATGAGTCTATAAGAAATTTTTTTATTCAGTGATGGTTATCTCAGAAATGATTGTCTTAAACATTCATTTGACTTCCAGTAGCACTCTCCTCTGTAGGTTTGGTAGCATAAAGGGTCTCTGAAACGGGACATGACTGCAATTGTTCATTCATTTTCCAATATCTCGGGGATAGTTCAATATTGATCAAATTGAATAAATTAGATTCATATTCAGGATTATATTGACTTCACCCAACAAAGAAGGATGTTCATTTCAGTGAAACTTTGAGTATGCAATATTTATTTCTTTTCAGTATAATATTATATATAATAATAAAATGTGAAGGAAAAACCAAATGGTTGTAAATTTATACAGGGTGAGTCGGGAGGAACGGACCAAACTTCAGGTGTGTATTCTGCAGGTCAAAATAATTTAAAAAAACTCATATGTTGTTATCCGATTCTCATTTGTTTTCAAACTATAGGGTAATTAGAATATTTCAAATAAATATTTTTTTT
The DNA here is from genome assembly GCA_038502775.1 of Hippodamia convergens. Taxonomy (NCBI): domain Eukaryota; kingdom Metazoa; phylum Arthropoda; class Insecta; order Coleoptera; family Coccinellidae; genus Hippodamia; species Hippodamia convergens. Next base: position 355,556 of record JAVSIQ010000077.1, on the reverse strand, counting down.
TATTTTATCGCTTCTTATCACAAATGCTGTAGGTGCTGACTTATTTTTTTTGCGAAATGAGTTAATAGCATTACTGGAGGACGTTCCTTTAAACATCCGAATGCAAATGAATGATCAGCACGATGGAGCTCCCGCGCATTTCGCTCGTCAGGTCAAACAATATTTAAATCAAGGGTTTCGCGGACAATGGATTGGTCGCGGTGGTCCTATTAGTTTGCCTCCAAGATCTCCAGACCTCACACCACTGGACTATTGTTTGTGGGGCTGGTTCAAGAACGAGGTTTACAAAGTAAAAGTTAACACTCGGAATGCCCTAATTCGACGCATTAGAAATGTGGCATTGCTTATTAAAGAAAGACACGAATCAATCAGAAAAGCAACAAGAGCCCATCGCAGACCAATTCGAATGTGTTTGGAGGTTAATGGCGCGATTTTTGAGCATTTATTGAAATAATACTATAAATGAAACCATTTTAATGTAGAAAATGTTGTTTTTTCTTAATGACGCTATAGTTTGAAAACAAAAAAAAATCGGATAATAATATTTGAGTTTTTTTAAATTATTTCGACCTGCAGAATACACACCTGAAGTTTGGTCCGTTCCTCCCGACTCACCCTGTATTAGACCAAGCAAATTAGACTTTTGCCTGGAAATAATTGGTGGAGTTCTGGAAACTGTTTTAATCAATTATTTAGGCCTCTAATAAGAGTAGTTTGAGTTTTGCCCCAACTTCCCAGTGAAGCGTATGTCGTGACGTTCGATAAACTTCGAAATTTTCGGACTATTTTAGGTTTCTATCGAATAGTTAAGAAACTAAGCACTTAATCAAAAACATTGTCGTATTCAAAAGTGTTCCGCATTAAATTCTGCTCCTAAAAAGTATTACGATATTATATTTTGAACAAGTAGTTTTATAGAAATCATACATCGAAATATGGTAAACTTTTACACTTTTCGAAAAAACACATTCTTTCATTATACAACATATAATATCTTTGGAACTACGAGCATTAGAACAAACTGTTGAATGAGAGGTGTATACCATCAAATTGTAATAAATATGTAACCCACTCCCTCCCAACCACAATCCTATTGAGGATTCTGATCATTTAATCGAAGCTAGTGCTGTTGAAGTTCCTCAGCAGTCCCATGAGTGTGTAGTTATTGTTGAGGAGTACACTGACCTTCTTGTTATTTTGACTGCTCTAGCCCCTATGTGCACCAAAATTTTTTTTACTAAAGCCTGGAAAAGCCAACCAAGACGATAAATTGTCTCTTCTTCCTTGCACTACAGGTTATTTTCTGTTTCATATTTATCCCTCATGTTTTTAGTGTCCTGATGTAGGATAACTGAAATTCCTGAGGACGTTGAAAATCAACTACATCAATTATAATAAGGACATACGTCCTTAGCGAGTGTTGTCGAGGTACTGCTTCAATTGGAGGCACAGAGGCAAGATTAAATGAGGTTTTGGTTAACAATTTTTAAAGCATCTCGTACCACAATACATTTAATTGCTTGAAATAATTTTTATAAAGGGCTGCCATGCTTTTCTTCCCTGCATCGTCGACCTTATCGGCAGAAGCATTAGATTTTCTAAACAATTCAGCTGTTTTCAGCAGGTTTGTGTTGATTTCGTCTTTAGGAATTTCATTTTTCCTTTACCAAGAGAGATGACGTAGTGTCGCAGCCATTAAAAGCATGAAGGAATAATATGTTGTTTTTCGAAACAGATCAAAACTTGTTGAGCAAGGGAGAAAAGATAACATCGTCTTGCTCACCTTTGCCAGGCCCTAGTAAAAAGTATTTTTTACACATAGAGGCTAAAACAATCAAAAGCTCAGTGTCCTCCCCAACATTATCCACGAACCCATGAGACTGCTGAGCAAATTCAATAGCACTAGCTAGGATGAAATGATCAGCATCCTCAGCAGGATGAGCTATTGCTCGATTTAACATTGCGGTTTGGAGGAATGGGGTTACGTTTTTATCACAAAATGATGGTCTACAACTCTTAGTGTAGTGAAAAGAGTGAAAATTATGATTTCTTCAAAACTACTTGTTCAAAATACAATGTCGTTATACTTTCTAGACGCAGAATTTAATGCTTAACACTTTTGAATATTATGATGTTTTTGATAAAGTGCTCAGTTTAGGAGCTATTCGAGAAAAACCTAAAATAGTCCGAAAAGTTTTTTGAACGTCACGACATACGCTCCACTGGGAAATTGGGGCGAAGCTCAAACTACTCTTATTAGAGGCCTAAAAGAATGATTAAAACAGTTTCCCGAACTCCACCAATTATTTCCAGGAACTTATTTTTTGAAGCCAATTTGCTTGGCCTATACAGGGTGAGTCGGGAGGAACGGACCAAACTTCAGGTGTGTATTCTGCAGGTCGAAATAATTCCAAAAAACTCATATGTTATCCGATTCTCATTTGTTTTCAAACTATAGGGTAATGAGAATATTTAAATAAGGTCAACCAATATTCAGTTCAAGAGTTTCTCGGACTATGGATTGGTCGCTGTGGTCGTATTAGTTGGCTTCCAAGATCTCCAAACCTCACACCATTGAACTATTATTTGTGGGGCTGGTTCTAGAACGAGGTATACAAAGTTAAAGTTGACACTCGGGATGCTCTAAGTCGACGCATTAGAAATACGGCATTGCTTATTAAAGAAAAGCACGAATCAATCAGAAAAGTGTCGAGAGCCCTTCGCAGACGAATGTGTTGCGAGGTTAATGGCGGGATTTTCGTGCATTTATTAAAATAATGCTATAAATGAAACCATTTTAATATAGAAAATGTTGTTTTTCATAATGACGCTATAGTTTGAGAACAAATGAAAATCGGATAACAACATATGAGTTTTTTTATATTATTTCGAGCTATAGAATACACACCTGAAGTTTAGTCCGTTCCTCCCGACTCACCCTGTATAGGTATGGCAAAATTTTCAGTGCATTGAATATTTCATTATCTTAGTGCGTAGGTATATTGCTTTAGAATAATGGAACAAGATTAATACATTCGTGTAGAAAAATCATCCAGTTGCTAAAGAAACCACGACTACTAGTTGCTTTCGTACAGTTTCGACCAATCAGTCACTGTTCACTGACCTGCTCCAACTTCCGCCACGATACAACTAGATACGGTAAGCCGATGCGCGTATGGTGAGTTATAGAGCTTTATTCATTCACTGTAAATTTCACCTAGAGCTGGAGGGAACTATTTTTTAACTTACTTCATAATAAAACAGGGTGTTTCATTGGGAATCGGAAATACTTGACAGGCGGATAGGTGGCACCGAAGTGGTTCTGGAGATACCAATCACATTCATGGGCTCTCACTGTCTTCGTCACCGAGATACAGGATATTTTATGAATTCTTATTCAAAAGTATAAGTCAATAACTGCAAGGAAAATCCAGGTCCGGGTAAACAAAAAATTAGGAATCGTTCTATTTCAATATTTGAGAAAACCACAAAAAATTGAACTGATGCGTGTGTTTCAAATTTTCGCGTAGATAGTTTTACTGCACAAATTGTTAACGTAAGTGTGAAGATTTTGGGTATTTTAAGATTTTTAAGCATTTCTGAAAGTGGTTCGAAGTGACTTTTAATGATGACTTATCAAAACTATTGCATCCATAATTATTTTAACGTTACTAAGTATTATTTATTACATTGGTTTTCCTTTTTAGAGCTGCAGACGATTTCAGTTTGTTGTTACTCTCTGGTCAGTTTTCATTTCTGCAAAAATTTCCAACGTAAAAGTGAAGTTTTCGAGAACTTGGATTTCTGAAAGTTGTCTGAAGTGACTTCTAATGATAAATTTATTAGTTAGTTATCAAGAAGTTACAGTTTACTTTGGTTTAGAATTCATTTGTGACTACTACTAGAATTGTTTTCACCACTGCAAATAATCATAAAGATTCGTATTTAATCTAGGTTAGCACCCATCAATTTGACAGAAGACCATTGCTTTTTGGACTAATTCAGATTATATACGAAATTTCCTCATTATTATTTGTAATTCAGTGTTATGTTGATTCTGAAAAATGCCTAATAAATTTTCAAATGATTGATATGCTGACATTAACTGGCCATCAACTGTTCATGTTTTTTAATTTTGAAAACATGAACATAATTATTATTTTAACAAAAATGGAATCGACCCAACTCATCTCAATTATTTTACTGAAACGTTCAATATCAATATCTAAGCAATATCAATTTTGAAAGTCAGTTATTTACATACAGGGCCTTTTTTTTGGCAATGACGAGGGAGTAACTTAAAAAAAAACAAACTGAAATAGTCTGCAACTATAAAAAGGAAACCCAATGTAATAAGAAATTACTGGGTAGTGTTAAAATGATTAAATAAAATAGTTTTGATAATTCATTATTGAAAGTCACTTCAAACCACTTTCAGGAATCCAAGTTCTTGAAATCTACACTTTCTCGTTAGAAATTTGTGCCTCAGATTAGTTTTTTCTGGTCTTCTCGAATATTGAAACAGATTTTCAGAATTTCGATATACGGAGTGATACGTTTGAATTAGAAATAAGTTTGCCAAATGTGAAAATATACCGGGTGATTCGTCTGATATTGCCCCAGGGTGAAACGAACAAAATTCATAAAATATCCTGTATTTCGGTGACGAAGACATTGATAACCCATACATGTGGTATTTTCAAAACCACCTCGTTGCCACCTATCCCCCTGTTGAGTATTTCCTTTTTCCAATGAAACACCCTGCATAAGTAGCATCTCTGGGAATTTTGATGTTATTTTTCATCCGAAAATTTATTGAAATCAAGAGCGAAGATCGTCATATACAGTGGAACATGTCTAAAACTAAAAACTGTCAATGAATCGGTCCATACTGTTCTTGTAAGAATTGACATGCTCGCCTTTCACCACAACAGATGGAAGCCAATTCCAAAAATGGAAAACACGATTAGGAAAGAAAATTTCCTCTCGCAGCATGATAAAAATTTTCAAGATACAATTTGAACTCGTGATAACGAAGACGTTGGCTGGTGTTGAGATCACACAGAGGGCGGAGATCCACTCCACACATTCTTCTTAGCGCTCTATACAGGGTGATTCATAACTATTGGGACATAGGCTAAGGGCAGATTGTTTGGATCAAAATATGGCGATAGGACCAGATAAACCTCAATAAAATATTGCTATGGAAAGAGATAGAGGGCGTTAAAGTTGCTAATAATTTCATAATATATTTTTTCATCCGTTTTTATGAAAAACAAAATTGAACAGTTCGGAGTATCGGAAGGGGATTTCAAATATTATTTCATTCATGAAAAGTGTGCTTTGGAATCACACATAATTGTTGCTAGTAAATGACATTTCTGGTCAGTGAATATTTTTTTTGCGAGTTTATAGTTAAGAGTCGAATTCTGGAGGGAAATACAAAATGCGGCTAACTGTATGAGGGGACAGAATAATATTTTCTTCGAAGTTCGAAAGTCCTTTATTAAAAGAATTAGAAAAGGCATAGAAGTCCGAGGAGGCCACGTAGAACATTTAATTTAAGTTTATTCTTTTTATGTTACATTGTTTTAAATTATGCTTTATCTTCGAAATAAATAAATAAAATGAATAAGTCGTTACTTCAAATCCCCTTCCGATGCTCTGAACAGTGAAATTATGAGCAAAAAATGAAACAAAAATTCAACTTTAACGCCCTCTATATTTTTCACAGCAATATTTTATTGAGGTATATTTGGTCCAAAAATCTGCCCTTAGCCTATGTCCCAATAGTTATGAATCACACTGTATAATCTTATGAGATCTCCTCGTAAGCGTCTATCTTTGAAGCGAGGTAGGTTGATCATACGAAGCCGATCATGATAACTAGGTCGCCGTTAACCAAGAGCCATCCTAGTATCTAGCCTTTGTATATTCTCCAAGAAAGTCCTGCCGCCAACCAATCTTGCATTCCAAACTGGACCGGTATCCTCAATTATTGGTTGAATGTATGTTATAAGAGAGAGCGACAGGTACTGTCACTTTTCAAATACTCTTTCTAGGAGATATAGCATTCTTTAAGCCTAGGTACAGGTATTATGAATGTGGTCAGAACAACTAGATTCTCAGTTACGACAACCCCCAAATCAACGTCACTTGAACAGTCAGAAATAGACGCCTCATTAAGGACGTATTGGTTTCGGAGATTCTTCAATCCCATTTGTATAACAACACTTTTTTCTGGATTAATTTGTAAGAGCCATACATCACACCATTGCTAGGTAATGAATAGGTCTTGGTGTAAGGTGCCTTTATTAGATTCATAAATTTTTGTATCATCAGCGTACATAGAAACGCAGGACGTGAGTATTCCAGGTAGATCGGATGTATAACGAATACAGGTCTAGAGGTACAAAAAGATACGGAGTACTCGAAAGGTATATTCTGAGGTTATGTTGAATGGTTCGTTTTTGTCATAGAATCTGAAATACTATTCTAACTATCTACTATCAACTTCCAATAAACATGGATACATCCTAAGCCTTGAGAATAATGTAACTTTACATTTTATCGAGAACTTCATGCATAACAATGAATTTTCTTGAGAAAACAACTTCATTACGATGCTGCACAAATTGAATTCATAGGCTCGATCCTCGTGAGTGACGTAGCTACGAGTATGGAACAAAATTGGGTAAGGATATCAGCTTACCGTGCCTAGGTGTATCGTGACTAGATCAGCCCAGGATTCGCCAGCTGCCAGTCAGTGTGGACGGACTTGAAGCCTCAGATATTTGATTATTTCAAATCTTAATTTTGGAATTCAAGAATGAAAGCGGCATAGCCTTGCATGATGATAACAGGAATCCTTCGAAAAAAGGACGAATGTTGTGGAATTTTTTTGTGAAAAATTTTGCAAACAAAAATATCAGTGATCAATTATTCTGTCAATGACTATCCGTCACTGACGCATTCAGTCCCATTCATACATTCCTATTAAATGCAACAAGATGATGAAAATTTCCTAATAGCCCCGTTCTTTGACAGTCATTTATTGAAATTGAACTGAATATTTGTTGGCCAAGAGATGAAATTATTACCTAATGAATTTAAAATATGAACCACATTGGCAAACAAATTGACTGGTATTGTAAAAAATACAGCTTTCCGTCTCAACAAAAACATCAATAATGCACATAACGCAATTTTCAATTTTACTTTCGATTATCAGTTCATAATTTACAATGGTAAAACTACCCCTAAGATTTAAGAATCTCATACTTCAAGTGCACAGTATATGTATCGTATGAAAGTACCCTTTATGATATCTTATTTCTACCGGGAATAATATGCTACAAATTTTAATTGCTATTTTTTTATGGTATATTATGTTATTCATTACCACTTTTTAATCTCTTCAATTAATGAATGATGGAGATCAATATTCGATTTGCATTCTTGATGTGTTTTTTGTTTTTTGTTGATCATGAAGTAATACATAAATATGCATTTGTATGGTTTGTATTCGGCATGTCCCTTTCTGGCAATGACTATGAAACACTACACATCAACACATAAAGAGCATGGTATAATAGACAATAGCATGTGAACTAACACATCTCATGAGCATTAAAAGCCAGTGATCACTGATAAGGGAAATGGAAGAATGTACGAAATCCTCTTGTACTGGAGTAAATTTGAAAATTTCATAATGCTTTTTGCAGTGGTGAATAAGCCAAGCTCACTCTTATTTTGCTCAATTTGCCGGTAGTTTAAAATTAAGATATTCTCATCTTGCTTTATTGAACATTATAAACGAAAATTTGAAGTTGATAGGTGAGTCTAGGGAACAATGAAAACCTTTTATCGTTGAAAGCATCAGTACGACTGCCAGTATGAAAATATTTTGTGTTTTCTATCGTGATAACCATAAATTATGTAGTGTCCTTATTATCATGAATTTGATCTGATGGAATTCTTTTTGTAGTGGAAGGACGGGAAAAGATAACAATTCTTAATAATTTGCCAACGTTTCGATCATTTAATATTTTTTTGATCTTCCTCAGGGCTACAATAAAATGACATGGATATAAAACGGTTGGATACAGTTAAAAGTTAAATTACAACAAATGTTCTACTGACTATTTCAGTTCTTTATATATTCAAGGATTGTATATATCTGATACCTGAAAATTGATGTAAATACGTTCTGAGTGTTTTTTCTTCTTGGAGTTCTTACCTCATTATTTGAATTTATATTCCCATTGCGTGAATACCTCGATTTAATGAATCCGTTTGGAATGGACGTTTCGCAAGAGGCATTTGTCGACAAAAACTTGTTCTTGGTGTTTCTTTTATTTTTCTTAGGTAACAACCTTCTCATATGAAATCAAAACATGAATTGGATGTTGGGGATCGGGGATCATCTGTGGCGTATCTGTGTCGTCGTGAACAAGCGCGGTCACACCGGTGCGAGATTTAAATTTGTTGTCTGTGGGGTCGGAAATTGATTCAGCGGTTTGTATTTATTTAGAATATTACTGTAAATGGCACTCAAGTTTTGTGTGTCAGTTCTTAAATTGACGGTGTTGTTTATTGTTATTTGAATCATTTCGCTCATACATCTTTTTTGGTAGGTTCTTTCAGTGTCCAGAATTGTCGTGTTTTCAAAATCAAAAGCGTGTCCTATCTCGAAATGGTGGAGGGCTAAAGCAGTTTTTTCATTTTTGTTTTCGTTTTCTGGTTTGCAGTCATAAGTGTGTTGGCGTATCCGATCTTTCAGGTATTGTCTAGTCATACCGATATAACACTTTGGGCAATTGCTACATGGGATCTTGTAAACAATGTTGGATCTTAAACTGGGAGGAATTCGGTCTTTGAGCTTGGTGAAGCACGAGTCCACTGTTTGTATCGGGTAAAAAGCAAGTTTGCATGTTGGATTGAATATTTGTACTGCTCTGTTGATGTTCTCAGACAATCCTGCGATATAAGGAAATTTAAAATAGACCAGAGGAGTTGAGTTTCTGTCTTCTATTCTACTTCTAATTGTGTCATGTTTGTACTGTGATATTACTCTTTTTACTAGTGAGGTAGGATAGTTATTCTTAGCTAGGATGTTCATAACTTTCATTTCATTATTTTTGTGGAATTTTTCATCGCTGAGTTTGAGTGCTCTAAACACGAGATTTCTTATAGTACCAATCTTTTGATTTGTAGGGTGAGAGGATTTATAATTAAGGAGGCGTCCTGATGACGTGGGTTTAGTGAACCAGTTGGTGGAGATGGTCCCATCCTGGTTGTGAATTAGTAAGAGATCTAAGAATGGTATCTCAAGGTTTCTTTCGCACTCGATGGTGAATTTTAGCCGAGGGTGGAAGTTATTGAAAGTTTGAAGTAACACATCTTTCATGTTTTTTGGGGTAGCTGTGATGGAATCGTCTACGTAAAGTTTGAAAAATGGTATCTTGAAAGGAAGGATCCTGCATGAATAAGATATTAGTTCGAACATAACTAGATTTGCTAGTGCTGGACTGGCTGGGTTGCCCATTGCCGTACCTTCAATTTGTTGATAGAAGACACCGTCGAAAGAAAAATAGCTAGAGTTAAAGATGTATTCTAATATCTCACAGAACAATTTTAGGGGGATATTCGTATACGCTGAAATGTATCGCCAATGTTTTTTCACAACTTTTATGACCAATGATTTGGGTATGTTGGTGTAAAGTGACACTACATCTAATGATACTAGTTCGTGATCTTCTGCTAGACTTACATTCTTGATATACTCTCTGAACTGTAATGAATCTCTTACATTAAATTCTATTGATGATATGACAGGTGATAGAGTCTCTTGAATTAATTTACTCAAATTGTAAGAAGGTGCATTAATACAATTAACAATCGGTCTCAAAGATATTTCAGTTCTATGAGTTTTTCTTAGACCATATAGTCTTGGTGCTGTTGAATTGTGACGTTTGAAAGATTTAGCTTGTGTGTTGGTTATTATGCCTTCTTCTTTGAGTTTGTTGACGATGTCATTGGCTAAGGATTGATATTTCTGGGTGGGGTCTCTGGGTAATATTTTGTAAGTGTCATTGTCTGCTAATAAGTTTTTCATGTGCGTTTTATATTCGTTCTTATACATTATTACAGTTGAGTTGCCTTTATCTGCGCGCATAACTACACAATCTTCATGATTACGAAGGAAATTTTTTGTAACTGAGAAAAAATTACTGAGTATGTGAGCCTGTGAACTTGGGACAATGGGAATATAAATTCAAATAATGAGGTAAGAACTCCAAGAAGAAAAAACACTCAGAACGTATTTACATCAATTTCATCAGATATCTACAATCCTTGAATATATAAAGAACTAAAATAGTCAGTAGAACATTTGTTGTAATTTAACTTTTAACTGTATCCAACCGTTTTATATCCATGTCATTTTATTGTAGCCCTGAGGAAGATCAAAAAAATATTAAATGATCGAAACGTTGGCAAATTAATAAGAATTGTTATCTTTTCCCGTCCTTCCACTACAAAAAGAATTCCATCAGATATCGTGATAACGTTTGGCCAAGAACTGCACTAGGCATTTTCAGAGTAATGTTGGCTCGAATTGGAACCTTCCCGATTTCCACACAGATTTCTCTATAGCGAGTCTGGTGTTATCGCTGGTTTTCAGTTTCTTTTTCCTAGTTTCAGTTCGAATATTTCTAATTGTGTTGTCCTGTATATTGGTTTATTACTTGTCGACGGTTCGCCCACATGTATGAGGCATTCTCAAGACAATATTTATCATAAGTATAAAAATTATGAATAAATCTTAATGCTGAAAAATACAATATAAATGAGACAATGGGACAATAGAACATTTTTCACAAACATTACCTTACCTTGCATTCCTGATGACAAGGGTAAAAAAATAATAACAATATAGCAAAGTACGTAAATGTTCAATGTTTAATGAAGGTATGACCCCAAATTTATATTTATGTTGTGACAACGGTATTCGCGAAATCTGCGGTGAGCTGTTGAACCCGAAAACAAAAATGTACCACAGCCATCTTAAACACATAGGCGAGAACAAAATGTGGCAACGCCACAAATAAAGGATCTCCAGGTCCACTGGGACTTCGGACGGCCCCAGTAAATTCGTTATAATAGGAGCGCTATTTTCAAATATATTTCAATCAATTGTCGAATAGTTGATATGGTATATTTTAAATTCAATCAAATACCTAGAAGCAACAATCGAGGCAACAATACTAAATCCTACTCGGTCAATGAATTTGTTTGATTAATCATTTTTATTATTACTGGTTATCTACTAATTGAACGAAATTATCTGATCTGTAAGAAGCACACAATTTATTTATTTATACATAATTCCGCTTCGACTACCAGGTCATTAGCGGTGGTGGAACTTTACAATACTGATCATTATTTTAAAATATACATGTTTTTATCTGGATTAAATTAAATCAAATCAAATCAAATGTTGACATTGATTGATTTTACAAATGCTAATGTGTTAAGACACTCTGGTTTGCTTATGTTCAGAGCTTCTTGTATTGATCTGCTCACATTGAATTGAGTCCTTTCGGTCTGATAAGATTGACACTGCATCAAGATATGTTGTAATGTCAGTTCAGTGTTACATATGGTTCATATTGGTGAGCTTTCGTTCGCTAGCATATGATGGTGTGATACTGAACTATGTCCAATTCGGAGTCGTCTAAGAATAACTAAGTCTCTTCTTTGGGTGATTATGGGTGATGAGTAGAATTTTGTGGGGTCGATTAAAGCTAGCTTCGTTCTTTGAATTTGCCATATGTTTTGCCATTTATTCTTAATGTAATTTTTAAATCGGTTGCTCAGATCGTAATTGGTTAAAATTGTCGTTTCTTCTCCGTTCAATATTGCTTTTTTAGCTGCCAGGTCAGCTTTTTCATTCCCTTCAATACCACAATGAGATGGAACCCAGATTAAATGACAGATAATTTGTTGTTGTTGTAAAGTGGCTATAAGATCTGAGATTTGGTTCACGATTGGATTTAGACTGTAAATATCCTGAATTGCTTGGATAGCACTCAGTGAGTCAGTGCATATGATGAAGTTTTGAAGATTTTTCTTGATGCCATATTTGAGACCTTGCGAGATGGCAACTAGTTCGGCTGTAAATCTGCTGCAATCGGTGGGCAGTTTGAACAATTTTACTTCCATGTGGGATATAAAAGCACATCCTACACCTTCAGGCGATTTGGAGGCATCTGCGTATATGACATCATGACATTGGTATCGAGAGATGATTTCGTTGAACTTTTGTTGATATGCTATTGGATGGGTATCAGACTTTTTGGATAAAGCAAGCTCTATATTTATACTTGTTTCATACAGAGTCCATGATGGGTGCGTTGGAAGTTCAAAGTTTGTAGTGGAAGGAAAGGTTGAGTCGACAAGTTGGTGGTTTACTTGATAGTACAGAGGAGATTTAGTTCGATGAGCCGAATCACATGGAAGACTAGGAAGATGTACTGTCCTCTCCTAAAACGGGGCAAGTGACTGTTCACATTGGTATAGTAAAGTAATAAACCAGTAGAGTAGAGTGAGAATTTGAAAGTGGGGATGGGATAGTCGAGTGTACTATTCCACATGTTCGATCCACTCTACTCTACCGTTCACTATCTTTAGTACTCTACCGTTACTTGCACGACCTGTTTACATTGTGCTAGTAGGAGGATAGTTAGTACTCGATCACTCTACTCTACCATTTACTCTACCAATGTAAACGGCACCTAAGTGTTTTTCATGGATTCTGTAATGGTCGTTTGTATTCTAGCTGTGAAGAAGTTTGAATATATGTAAAAAAGTTGTGTTTCACTGGCTGTGTCCTACTTCCATTATCCTTGTTTATATGCATAAGTATCATTCCATTCAGTTGAATCAAATCCAGCATTTTTTTTTGTCAGTTGATGTTAGGTCATTGCAATTCTTCTATTTGTTCAGAAAAGAATTATGAGATGAAATATACCAAGATTTTCTTTTTAAATGGGATTTAATCATTTGATATAATATACCAATAAATAATAATTTTTTTTTGGGTAAGGCAGAAGAATAAAATAGAATTTCTTTTTTCATTTCTGACTTTCTTGAAGGTTTCAGAAACTTTGTTTTTAGTTATTCAATAAGGAAATTGCTTGAAAACTCATTTCCCTTCTCTTTGATCTAACCTTTAGCAGGTGATATGAAGCTGCGTTTTCCACTTCGAAAAAGTTGGTAATGTCATTAAAATTATGAAAATATTCTTTATACTTTATGAAGTCACGATGGAGTTGATAAAGTAATGTCTTGTATATCGTGAATCAGTGCGATTCTGTTTGCTCATAACAATATTTCTAAGATAAAGATATTGCTATCGTTACATAAAAAACATGCAGTTTGTCAGATCTTAAATCGCCGATTCTTGAAGACCCTGATAGCAATATTGCTACAACAAATTTCATAACCAACATTGCAATAACGCTCGGAAGAAAATACGTAATATTATAGCCATATTATTACAAATAAGAAGATAGAAATATGACTATAACATCAAGATTCATAGCAATACGCAAAGAGAATAGACCCGAATATCAGAATATCCAAGATCCAAGTCTAAAACTGAAATACAATAAACTTCATAACATGAAAATTCAATAAACTCTGGTCCTGCCTTAAAATTCTAATATATTTTCAAGTTATGTATTCATTCAACATATATATCATATCTGAATATACTTACAATCAATATGGGTTTAATCTAAACTTAGTTTATTATTTGTCTATACGTTTAGTAAGTAGAGGCTGAAAAGAAGAAATGTATTAGTTTTTGTCGGTCATGAATATGTGATGCGATATCAAATTGATTTAATATAAAAATCATTTGAAAATTATCGCTTACTTGTTAATCCATTTCCAGTTCCATTTTATCAGTTTCTTGCATATCTCCTATACAGGGTGTTTCCTAAACATGCGGCAAAAATTCAGGGAGCTGTTACTTGGACTATTCTAAGAATATTTTGTCCTTTGATGTTTTTGGAAAAACCTCTTTGTTTCGAAGATACAGGGCGAACAACATTTTTCATATTTTTAAAATTGATAATAGTATAAATAAAAATGCGTACCGCACTGTGTTTACTAAGTAGGTACAATTTATTTTTAAATGTGTTTGACAACTATAAAAAACGGCCAGTTTTTTGACTTAAAATTGATAAGTTCAGATGGTAAAGGAATACAGATTAAACACGGTTTTCATTTGAATTCGTTTTGTGATGTATTAGCAATTAACATTTTATCTTTCACTGTCAATGAGGAGAAGATTGGATGCTTGTATGCTGGCTGGAGGTGGTCATTTTCAACAGTTTTTGTAGGTTAAGTTAAATTTTCATGTAATTTTTCATAATAAAATGTTATTATCTAAAATTTTGTTTGCCCTGTATCTTCGAAACAAAGAGGTTTTTCAAAAATCATCAAAGGACAAAATATTCTTAGAATAGTCCAAGGAACAGCCCCCTGAATTTTTGCCGCATGTTAAGGAAACACCCTGTATATGATTGTTTCTGCATTTCTATTTAGCTTCATATCTGGTCATTGAAAGAGGTTCTTGTTATTCTAAGGATATTCATGCATGTATATCGCATATACTTTCAGCAGTTTGTTCTTTCTGAAGATATCATATGCATGAAATCTTAAATCTCACACAGTCATATCCTATTTATCCAGATGCATGAAATTTTAATTTACGAAATAATGACCAATGGAAGAACACGAATGCTATTCACACTCAGTGAAAGTAGTCATACACTGAGTTGCAGCAACGTCCATTAAAATTTAATGCTGCCTTAACTCTCCCTTAAACGGAATATCCATAGACGGTAGCCATGGATACTCCGTTTAATAGAGAATAAAGGGTGCTTTAAATTTGATGGACGTTCCTGCAACTCAGGGATAGACTTATATATCGTCGCCCCAGAGCATGTAAAAAATCGTATTTAGCTGGAATTCGGTTATTAAAACTATTTTTCTTTTTTTATGGATTAAAAACAATTTTAATAAGTCGCATAACTTTTTTAGCTTTATATTTATTTATATATCGTCGCCGGAAATCGATTATTAAAACTATTTTTTTTTTTTGTAATAAGTCGCATAACTTTTTCAGCTTTATATTTATCTACCAGCCAACAAAAAATAAACAAATAAATAATTAGAAAATAAAACTTGTCTTACTGTTGCACACAAAACTTAATCAAAATGTCCACAGATCTCATTTAGATGTCTAGAGGGATTCTAATGGTTTATTATGGTTTTTATTTTAAAAATGCAAAAATATCAGGAATTCATCTGTTACATGTTTGGTTTTTATAAGGAAAATTATAGGTTCAATATGCATTTTTAATGAACAACAAAAAATATAACTCCGGTTGGAAAAAACCATATTATTTTAAATAATCAGAATCATCAAAAATACTGGTACTTTTTCCAGTCACGACAACATTCAGCTAATAGCCATAGTTGTCGATGCTAACTTGCGGAATAAACTAGTCTAGATTAAGGAAACATTCAGTAGATGTCTTATTGACTTTGTATGGGTTTTTTTTAGCTGATTTGAGGCAAAGGAATCACCGTCTGAAATTTTTGGGTGTTGTTTTTTAACATCCTGTATAAATTGAGTGTTTTCAATGTCTGAAAATTAAATATAATTAACGAAAATTATTGGCATGTAGATGGAATATTGAATTATGGAAAAAAGACCTTCCTGAACAGGGCTCGAACCCGCGACCTCCGAAATGCCGTTCCGATGCGCTAACCAACTGCATGCCAATAATTTTCGTTAATTATATCCTGTATAAAGTAATTCTTTTTTCTTCTGGAAATGTGTACGTTCCTCGGGTTTAGGCCCCTTTGAAATGAACTAGAGCAAATGCCTCAGATCAAGTCAGTAAGGCAAGATGAGGGGTTAGTGAAATGTTTAAAATTTTGTTGTCATTTTCTGTATTTCGAATATGAAATCCTTCACACAAAAAAGGTACTAGTAACTAGTCTTATATCCATAGACTGCACCATTACATTCAAATAGTGAATTTCATTCCTGGAGTTAGAAATGAAAACTATTTTGTCATCATGAATACCTAATATTAAAAATAAATCTTAATAAAACGTCAGTCAAATAATCGAAAAATTTAAAATAAAATCTTTGCAATCGAAACAAATTATCTTCGAAATGGAAATTGAATATAAAAAGTGAGTCTTTGACTTGTACATATGTTTATTTTAACAGAGTATTCCTGAGGTAAAAAAAAAACACTTTTGGCTTTCGGTCTTCGCCATCTTTTCCGATTCGGTTCGGTTGAAAAGATATAAGCTGTTGAAAATCCATAAAAAAAAGAATAATTTTCAAATTTATCTGGTAAATATTTCATCAAATAAGATGATTTTAGGCATAGATATTATCATTGATGTGGTGAATCTTCCACGAACCTAAAATTCTACTCAAATGCTTTTTTTATTATGACTATTACATACCATATAATTCATGATCATACCAAAAAGGACTCCACACACCTAGTTAGGAAAAGCGGGCCCAGTGAATTTTCCCCATTTTTACATATCATCTTAACACATAAAACTAAGTCGGCCATATTGTTGGTTACACCATTTATAACTCAAGATTGGATGAACTGTTTGATGAAAATTTTTTTTTTTATTCTTCTATGGCGGGGTTGCGATTCTTTCTAAGCCATTTCAAACTATTTATTTCAATAAGAAAAAACATAAAATTATAGCTCAGCAAGGAAACCTCTTGGGAAAAAACAAAGTACGCTACTGGATTGCCATGAAAAAAGTGTCTGTATTATGTTTTCATTTCAACATCCTAGCACAAACGAAAACGAATATAATGGCCAAAGTTGAAATCGGCCAAATTTCAATTTTGGCCTGTAACTCGAAAACAACAGACGATAGAGGAATACAGTGGATGGCATTAACAGTTTCTCTAAAATAGACCACCGTAACATGTCATTCATTTTCCTCTATCTCTCACGAAAGTTATAGTTCAAGTATCACCAATTTTGCCCACCTTGTACATAGGAAGAAATATTAAGAAGACATTTCTAATTATCGTCCAATAATTTTGTGGAGTTCCCTGTCGAAGATTATTGAGAGATTGGTATTCCACAAAATGATTAATTTGCTGAACCCATATTCCAGCATAACGAACTGTCAATATGTGTTTAGAATTGACAGTTCTACTGGAACTGCCGTATGCCAGTTCGTTCAAGATTGTCTAAATCAGTTTTTCTCAACCTTTTTCATGACACGACCCCCAAAGTATCGAAAAAAAATTCGCGACCAGCCAACCCTGGTATTTTCAATGTTTGTTAAAAATATTGAAATGTATATTATATTGTGAATTCGATTAGAGGAAAAGCGTTGCAGACTCGATTGTTTCAAACCGTATGGGTTCTCCATTGAAATTTGCTTTACCCACAGAGGTAAGGTAGTTTTCAAAAGTAAAGTACTGACCAGAGTTATATAAACACAAAAACAAACAAAATATGTTTTTTCACAGCCCAGCGAAGCCAACTCAGTTAACTTGGAATTCATTTTTGATCTGGAGCTTTTTCTTTCCGACTTATTTCAGCATTTATATAACTCTAATAAACACGTATTCAAGGGCGAAATGAAATGTCATTATAGCAAATGACAATCTTAATTGAATTGAAATGTGGCGGTCGTCTTTTATTGAAGAATTGGGAAGTGAGATAACATCAATTCACATATCGGGTGTTTCAAAACTCGGGAAGCGTTGAATTTATTTCGCGCATTGATGGAAAATCGAAATTCTGATACTGATGGGATATTTCGTAATTTCGTCCGAAGAATCGGGCCCAGAAGCCATCGAGATATGCGGCCCAACTTTGAAATTTCAAATACAAACCCATCTGTTTTATTGCCGATTCGGATTTAGCGGGAAATAGTTTATCCGAATTGATTAAAACCAAAACTTTTTTCGTCCTTTTTTGGGCAGATTGTGGCATTTTTTGTTTAAAAATCTGCGGCGTTCATTGAGACCAGGATGCGATGATTCATATTCTATAATAATGATTAGGTCAATCAGATTTTGGGCCCGATGTGGCCTTATGCGAGAGATATGTTCAAACTTTGATTTTTAAATAAAAAACGTTGCATAGGGCCTAAATTAGAACGGAAAATTTTCTGGTTTTAACCGATTCGGATAAAAAATTTCCTGCTTTATCCGAATCTGCAATAAAAAAAGATGGGTCTGCATTCGAAATTTCAAGGTTCATGTATAAGTTCCTTTTGGGCTCAAAATCTGATAGGCCCATTAGCAAAGACCCCAGTACCATAATTCCGATGTTCCAACTGTGTGCGGAATAAAATCATCGTTTCCAGATTTTTTAACCATCCGGTATATTTGAAATGAAAATGGTATCAGATAAAGTCAAAAATGAGAATAAAAAATAAATTGACTCATAAATTCTCAGTGAATAAAAACAAGCGCAACCCTCACATCAAAATAAACTAGTAATCGAAAAATTTGTATTGTTTATTTATTTGTATGAATACCATTTCCAGTATTCCTTAAGTAACTATCTCTTGATAAACCTTTTTTTATTTATGGATGTTTTTCAATGAACTGGAACCTAGTACTCTCGACCTCTGGCGACCCCCTCCACTAAGGCTTCGCGACCTACAGGTTGAAAAACACTGGTCTAGATGATGTCACTCTTGTAGTAGCAATGATTTTTCATGAATCCCGTAATTTAGACACCCCAAAAATTTATTGGATCTTGATCAAGCTTCACAATCTCAGATTCAGAAGCATTTTTCTTGAATGGTTATGGAGTTTTTTCACCGACCAAATAATGTTGATTTATGTGGGAGAAAATAATTCCTATAAAGTCAACCTTCACCTAGCTGATAACAGACTGCGCAAAAAAATTAAAGCACATTCTGAAAATCTCAATTTTAATGAAAGATAACTCTACATTGACTTTATAACTTATTTTTTATGTTCTCTCGGGAAGGTTTTGAACGAAAGAAGACACATTAAATGGAAGAAAAATTCAGGATTTCACCGAATCTTATGTGAAAGGAGAGAAATGAACAATTTTCAAAATACTGAAATGCTGATAAGTAATTTAATACTTGGTATTTCCACCCCTTGCGGCGTTAATTACAGCTTGGCAACGATGGTTCATACTCAAAATGAGTGATCTTAAAATGTTCTAATCTAATCCTTCCCAGATTTCTTCGAGTTGGATTCCTAAGGGCCAGTTTCATAATAAACCGCTTAAAGTCACTTTAGTAAAAGTCGGCTTTAGTTAAAGCCGACTTTAAAAGTCCACCCGATTTCATAATGAAATTAAATGGGACTTTACGTAAAGGCGACTTTAGGTGAAATGTTGTATGTTGGCATAACTGAAATCGTTTCATTTGACCTAAAATGGACAGTTGCAGTTGTATTTATCCACAGCCATCTTAAAATCAGCACCCCAGAGGTAAAGTGTGTTAAGTCACAATTTCAAAATTGGACAAAATAGAGATTTTTCAGTTCGATTATTATTTTAAAGAATGTTCACTGCCATTATTTGGTGACTTGATATATCTAGGTAGTCAAAAATGTGTTCCACTAGCTAGAATTCACTAATGTGAATCCAATATTGTAGATAGTTCGTGTCTGGAAAAATGTGACTTAACACACTTTACCTCTGAGGTGCTGAAATTGAAGGAGGTTATGTTATTTTCATGTCATATGGATATGACGTTCAGGTTCAAATTTAAAATATACAACTAGAAATTTGGGGGAAAATACTAATCCCAAACTGAATATTACAAAAAAAAAATGGAATTGATGATTGTGGCTGACAAAAGGGAGCATTGCCTCAGATTAACATCATTAGATTTAGAAATCGAAATAGGAAAAAAAATTTGAATAAACATTATCTTTGAATAAGCATTTATTTTCACCAATTGCATCAGCTTAATATAGCAAAATATATACCATAACATTCTTCGTATGATACTATAGTATCATACGATACTATAGAGCCAGGGGAAAAAACCTCAGCTGAAAAAACCTGTCTCCCCATGAAAAGAATAAAATAAAATTGTTGTATCTGAATATTCTGTATAGAAGGACATCACGACTATCGGAAGGGCTCTTCGGAGGAAGGATTTTCAAACATAAACTCCAACCTGAAAAGAAAAAAAGACCGAACAGCGAGAGAATTCAAATTAAAACCGATTTCAAGCGAATAACCAGTAATGACCACGGTTATCTACGGTTCTGCCTGCGGTTATCTACGGTTATAGTCTTCAGGAATATTCCTTGTAAAATGATTATAACCTACAATGACCGAAGTCGCTTGAATGCAGTTGGTCCTAGTTGGTAATTACCAATGAGGACCAGGTTATTCGCTTGAAATCGGTTTATACTAAATCAAATTGATCTAAAATTTTCAACCCATTGCAAAAATGAGTTCGATATATTGTGTAGGGCTCTAATACCATCTTGGAATTTATAAATCGAACAATTATTAATTAGGTGTTCAACTGTTTCCTCTGATTCACCACATTCACAATTAGGACTATCAACTGAATTCCACTTGAAAAGCATGCTGTTGGTACGACCATGACCTGTTCTTATTCGATTAAGAAGGGACCATATTCTCCTGGGAAGGTTAAAACCAGGAACTTTATTCGATGGATCAGATATTAGACCGGATTTCCAGATTTCCTTGAAGCTGAAGTTCGAATTCAGAAAGTTATTCGACCAAATAGGTTTATGGGATTTCAGTCTTGGAATTCTAATTTCTGGAACGTAGGAAAGTAAATAGCAAAATGACCTGTTATGATTGAATTTTAACATGTTTCCCATTGACTGAATCAGCAAAAAAATTTTAATTATCACCTAATTCCTTTTCAAAATTATTGATAGGAAACATGTCATTGAAATCACTTGTGTGAACTGCATGTTTACCATGAGCCGTATGGTGTCTAATTGTAGTCTCATTTCGAAATTGGAAATCTATACGTTTCCATACTCTCATTTTCGTATTCTCATTCCACTAGTGAAAGTCGATTTTGAATTTCGAAATAAAACACAACATAACTAACCTCAAATGAGTTGACAGTTTGAACACGAGAGGTTAGGAATTCAGGGCTAAAGGATACTTTAGCTGCTAAAGTCCCGAATTTGGGCCTTTAAATATAAAGTGGCTTTAAGAAAGTTAAATGTGTTATGAAACAGAAATATTGAACTTAAAGGAGCTTTAAAATTAAAGGGACTTTAAAACTGATTATGAAACTGGCCCTAAGTCATTAAGAGTAGCTGGATGATGTAAGGTTAAGATAGAGATAAATTACTTCAATTTACAGCCCCACACTAGGGGTTCCAGTTGTGTAGGGTTAAAGAGATAATTAATAATTCACGTTATGTAATATTTCAACGAAAGATGCTCCAGCTAGTCAGGGCATGAGACCACCTTACATTTATATGAGGTAAAAGGAGATAATATGCTTCTACGTAGGCTAATGATAATCAAAACTTGAACAGTCGAGATTTCTTCCTCTCTTATGACAATAGCTATTTACAATGTCTAATATTACAGATAAAAACAATTTCATACGAGGACAAGAATATGTACAATCATGAACAATTCGTCAGAAATACAATTCACAAGCGTTTTCGTTCTTTGCTAACTGATCTGATCATAACAATGCTGGGCAAGGGAAGTGACTATCTCTCGATTTTCTCCCAACGTTCGAACTCCTGGATCTCCTGGAAGACGTTGTAATAAGAGGTCAAGGTTGTATTCTTCCAAATAGAAGCGTCGAGGTTTCAACTTCCTCCAAGGTGCAGGTACTGAAGGATTTGAAGACTTAGGTCTCTCCAAAGAGGCTTCAGGTGTCTTAAAACAGGTGCCGGAGGCTTAACTCTCTCCAAAAGATACCGGAGACTCAGCTCTCTTCAAAAGATACCGGAGATTTAGCTCCCTCCACTAAAAGATGCCGGAGACTCAGCTCCTTCCAAAAAAGGCTATCAAAAAACACTTGTATCAGTTTTCTGTACCGTCAAACTTCCACAATTCCCTGAGATCTCTGATAATCTTAGTTTACATAAAGATAATTCAGAAAAGGAAAAAATGTCCACGTGTTCACTGAAACACTGGCACAGATAAATCAAGAAATTGAAAATCAGAGAGTCACGGAACCGTGAAATGATTAAATTAAATTATTTAACTATAACATAGATAAACCAATCTAGAAGGAAGGTTGATTCATCAGATAGTTGAGGAAATCAGATGGAAAGTCGTACGATCCCCAAAATGGCGGAACCCAAGCGTTTCACCTCATATGAAACACATGAATCGTTACAAAAATAGATATATGGTTGTCTGATCAACTTTGTACTCACCAATCCTAATTATTGCCTAAGTCAAACAGTTTCAATCCAGAATAGGAGAACAAATTATTGCATTTTCTCAATCAGCGTCAGAACAGCGGAACACAAGAGTCTCGCGTCTAAGGTAGTACATTCAGGACTGACTGCGATCGCGTATCTCCCAGCGTCGCGTTCTCGATCCGAGACGATCCGGAAACTCTCGAGATTTGAACCCGGCAAATTGAAACGTTACAATGATTTTCTGAACTTCCCAGCCTTCTATTGAGGTTGTCCCAAACCTGCTCAATCGGATTGAGATCTGGACTTCTTGCTGGACATTCTATTCGAGAGACTTCAACCTCTTCAAGGTACTCCTGAACGATACGCGCACGATGGGGTCTGGCATTATCGTACATAAAAATGAAATTTTCACCAATTTATGGGGCAAATGGCACTACTTGCTCTTCAAGAATGTTCCTTATATACTTATCAGCATTCATAGCCCCATTATCAACGACCACTAGGTCTGTGCGAGCAGTCAAAGATATTCCACCCCATACCATAATCGATTCTCCCCCGAAAGTAGTATTCAGGAAATTGCACTGAGCATATCTTTCATGTGGACGTCTGTATACAAGGGAACGTCGATCACAATGGTAGAGGCAGAATCTAGGGTCATCTGTGAAGAGAAATCTTTCCCAATCGGCCTCTTCCCAATGGATATGCTCTCTCGCAAAATCCAAACGCGCCCTTCGATGGGCTATGGCAAGAGCTGGGCCTCTTGCCGCGACACGAGGACTCAAAACATATTCTCTGAGGCGATTTCTTATTGTCTGAGTGCTAATTTGCACCCCATGAGTTTGCTCAAGCTGATTTTGAAGGAGGCGAGCGGTTGCAAACCGTTGTCTCAACGAAGAAACTCTCAAGTAACGTTCTTGAATGACAGTTGTTACCCGTGGTCTACCCTGTCCTGGTCTTCGGACATTCATACCTGTCTCCCTGAATCGCTGCAACATTCTGGACACACTTGTATGGGAAACTCCAAACCTTTCTGCAATTATTGATCACTAGAATTGATCGAGAACAATCTGATAATATCATCTTTTTTTATTCCTGCTGGGAAAAAACATCTGTATTGAAGGAAAACGTTGAAAGTGGATAACATATGCATGCATAATTCTGATAAAAATAATTATCATTGGGAACACCTTCAGTTGTGGAATAAATTTGAGATTTCCATAATGTCCGTTAATTTTTTTCTGCAGTGTAGAATGAAATCTATTTTATAATTAATTTCGTATATTCAAATATTTATTGAAAATAGGTTGTCTGAAAAAATTCTGGATAGAATATTTTCAATTATTTTGTTGAAAAATGATTTTTCATGAAATTTTGCAACATCAACATAATGTCAGTTACCAGTTACTTTCACTCAGAATAAGCGCTGTTTCATAATAATAATAAATTTATTGATCCTTGAAGACAAATACATTTGTATGGGACAAGTCAGATACAATTCTCAACCGTATGAACATACAAAATCAAAAAACATTCTAGGTGAAGACAACAAATCAACCTATGCTACTACTGAAATATTCGTGGTTGCTATAAAAGCACCTTTCAAGCAATATTTTCTTTATATTCTGTTTGAAACTTTTGTAATCCAGAACTTTTAATCTGTCGGGGATTAAACAGTTTAATACCACTGTAATTTGGAGAATTCTCAAATTTTTATGTTCGATGCTTTGGAATACAAATAGTTTCTTTATTTTTGGTGTTGTACTCATGGAACTGCGGACATCTTTTTAACGAATGAATATTTTTCTTCGTATGAAGTAAACAATCATATATATATATAAATAGTTTCAGGCTTTCACGACGGGATATATTGACATTAAGAGAGTCTTCCGGGCTCATTGGCCGTGGTCTATCAGGAATTATTTCACCTAATGTTTCGCCCAAAACTGCGGTAGGCATCTTCAGAGGATTCTTGGTCTGAGGTTGTAACTCGACCGCTGAATTTCCGAAAGTGATGCTGGATTCGATCCGTTGGTCAAACTTATACCCTGATCATTGACGGGAGAGGGTAGTGGGTTTACGCGCGCGATGTTAATTGGTCCATCGCTCCCACTTCGTATCGGCTTGATTTTGGTCTTTTCCAACACCGGCAACCATGCGCTATGTACCAAAGGAGTTTCTCTTCTTCTGTTCATGTTGTTCTTATGTTTATATATCTCAATGGCTTCCATATTCATCCTAGGATAGAAACTTTTGATGTTCGAAATAGCTTCTGCCTTTGAGAAAACAATATTGTGCCCATCTGTCAGAGCATGTTCCGCTAGTGCGGATTTTTCTATCTGATTGAAAAAAAAATTCCAAAATTACATATGTGAGTCACCAACTTGACGCTTGACTCAGTAAAAAACTCGAAAACCGAATGGGCACAAAATTCATAATATACGGCACAAATTGGCACAAAATGAGCAGAATTGATCGAAAAAAGAAAATTTTCAAAATTCCATATCGTCGGCGACACCGCAAAACCAAGTAACTGCAAAAACTGAAATTTTCAGGGGGCACTAAAAACTTAATAGTTGTGGATTGATGAATTCGATTGAATACGTTATAATTATAAATCATTGATTTATAATTATATACGTATTCAATTATATATAATTATAACGTATTCAATTGAATTCATCAATCCACAACTATTAAGTTTTTAGTGCCTCCTGAAAGTTTCAGTTTTTGCAGTTACTTGGTTTTGCGGTGTTGCCGACGATATATGAGTCACAGCGTCAAGTTGGTGACTCATAGCGAAAACTCGAAATATCTCGAAAACTGAATAGACACAAAATTCGTCACTTAGGGAACAAATTGGCACAAAATTCCTAAAGTATTTTCATATCAAAATTCCACATATGAGTCACAGCGTCAAGTTGGTGGCTCATATTGAAATTTCGTAATATCTCGAAAACTGAATGGGCACAAAATTCATAACATACGGCACAAATTGGCACAAAATTCCCAAAATATTTTCATATCAAAATTCCACAAGTGAGTCACCAACTTGACGCACCTTCATCCAAACTACCATGCACACAGTCAATCAGCTCACACTCAGCAGTCTCGGTTGACCTGTTCACAGTGAATCCATGCTGACAACTTGTGATAACGTATAGCTTATTCAGGTAATTCAGCATTCTATCATATAGTTGATTTTTTATAAAATTTTGTAATATCAACATAGTACCAGTTACCTTCACTTGGTGTTATAATAGAAAAAATTGCATATCAGAATATGCGCTGTTTCATTTTTAACAAGTTGATTTAGGGTTGTTTGCAACAAAATTATCCCTAATAGAGGTTTGCGAATTTCAAAGATTACAATTTCGACAGGTGTGGAAATGAGTGACCGAAAGATCCCAGGTAAGTATACCGCCACTTGAATTGAGCTCCCAGATTGTATGAAATCAGGCAGCTTATTTCAGCGAGAACATCTCCTGAAAGTATTACTCCTGAAGGCGAAACGTCGAGAATGAATCCACGACGACGGCTGAAATGCTCGAAAAAAGTGACATATATAGTACTGACATTCGAATTAAATAAAATGATTATTTAAATGTTCAAAATTTGCAAAGTTTTTTTTGCCGACAACCCCATATCAATGTGTTCACAATAAAACAGCGCCTATGTTGATATTTTTTCTGGTATCACACTATTTTCGACATACCGTTTATACCTGGCAACCCAGCAGTTCGTCCAGGTAAATAAAAGGCAACCCTATATCTGCACATTCTACATGTTTCATACTTCAAGTCCAGTATGAAATTTTCTTATTATCTTGATGTTGCAAAATTTTATGAAAAATCATAAAAAAAAAATTTAATATATTCTGCCCAGGATTTTTCTAGACAACTTATTTTTGATATACCAGGTGTCCCAGTATACCTGTTCCAATGGATCATCTCAGCCATTTCAGAGGAAGAAAATTTGAAAATTTCTCGTTCTTTAATTCGTCTAAGAAACTTTCATTTGAGAAAAACAACTTTTTCATGTCGATTAGCACCCTGTATATTTTTTTTGCAATTTTTGATTTCTACTCAATATAACCTTCTTAACGAGGTATCACACTTAATATTTTACATTTGATTCAATGGAGGAAACGGCATGTCAAATGAAAAGAATTGCAGTAGGCTACGATATTTTGTGTCATCTTGATTTTGGCTTCTATAATAATTTATAATTCATGAACACGATACGCCTGCAAGTTCTCCAGATTTAACACTGCAGGATTTTTCCGTTGGGGGTATTTGAAAGATTGTCTATACCATATTCCTCCTATTGATTCGGAAGATCTAAAAAAATCGGATTTTCACCCGAGATTCATAATGAAACGGTTTCCTTCTTATACGACTGAGAACGATGAAAAAAATCACCATCAATACATTTCGAATTTTAGTCGACAAATTCAAAAAACAGTTTTTTTTCGAAAAATTCTAAAACCTTTCGAGATAAACAGCTGAAAATTGGAGTGAATTATTTTTATTAGATGTCTAATCGACCCCCTAAGTTCAAATCGAAAAAGTCGCAGGTGCAGATTCTTCATATAAACCCGGCTATCCCCTCCCCTTTCAATTGTCAAATCTAATGTAAAATACAAAGTGTGGTCCTTCATAGAAAAGGTAATATTGAGTAGAAATCAAAACTTGCAAAAAATATACAGAGTGCTATTTGAAATGAAAAAGTCAGTCACCTTTGGCCAAACTGGAAGTAATTTTCATTTTTTGTTTTTCTCAAATGAAGGTTCCTTGAACGGATTGAAGAACATGAAATTTGCAAATTTTTATTTTTCGAAATGGCTTAGATAATCCATTTTTATCGGTATATATATATATATATATTATATATATATATATATATATTATATATATATATATATATATATTTATTATAAAATATATTTTACTCTATTATAAGCTCGGTGAAGGTCGATTTAGCTTCTGCTAATAAATATTCGGTTCTCAAGGATTCATTCTGGGTCTTCTGATATTCATCTTGCACGCGAATGACCTACCAAACTACTTGAAAATAAATTAAAAAATTTTATCAAGTTTATCATGCTCATTTTGTTTGCAGTAGATTTTTTTTTCTCATAAGCGTCTGACAGAAGTGATACGAGATGATTGTCCAATACTTCTCTGAAGAAATTTACTCATTCTCAACATCGAAAAAATAAGAGAATGCTGCATTTTCTTTGCATATACATCTTCCTTGCTATTCATTTGAAAAAATGTGCAGCCTGAGTATGACATAGTGCTCGGTATATCACAAGTTCGCTCCAGACATAAGGATACTAACTTCTTTTTCTATCCTTTCTCTAAGTGCCTGGCTGATCGACATCTACACATATCCGTCGTCAATCACTGCTTTCTCGCTGTATAGTTTCTTGTATGATTGTTAAATTATCAATTTTTTTTTAATACATTTTTGAATTTGTTCATTCGGAGATGGTTGGAGGGAGGGATGAGTCACATCAGCTTGAACATGAACTTAGATGCCAGACATATACAAGGTGCGGCACGGAGGGCGGACGTTTTTCAGATGGGCATAACTTTCCCCCACTGAGGACGAGAGAAGTGGGGAAGGTGCCGTTAGACTCGTGTGTTCCTAGCATTTATTTACCAGTTGTCGTCATGGAGCCTTGGACGGTGGAGCATCGTGTTTTCGCCTATGATAGTTTCGTCCGAAA
Source organism: Hippodamia convergens (assembly GCA_038502775.1). Taxonomy (NCBI): domain Eukaryota; kingdom Metazoa; phylum Arthropoda; class Insecta; order Coleoptera; family Coccinellidae; genus Hippodamia; species Hippodamia convergens. The sequence continues at coordinate 327,357 of JAVSIQ010000077.1, read as the reverse complement.
TAATGAGTCAGTCACGGTCGTGCAGCGTGAGTTTCGTCGCCATTTCCACATTCATCGGAATAGAGCTATTCCCTCTCGAAACACCATCCTTCGTTGGGTTGAATCCGAGGTTGAATCACTTCGCAGACGTGGTGAACTGATCAACAGAAGACCAAGAGGACCTGTGCGAACAGTTCGAACGCCTGAAAATGTTGAACGCGTTCGACAAGCCTTTCTTCGCAGTCCGTCGCGATCTGCTCGGAAACATGCTGCTGCACTTCGGCAACGTGTTCCAGTCCGACGTGTGTGGTTCCAACAGGATGGGGCGACCGCCCACACAGCCAGAGCATCAATGGACGTTATTCGCCCTCTCTTCCCTGGTCGCCTTATTTCCAGGTTTGGCGATGTTCATTGGCCTCCCCGGTCCCCAGATTTATCCATATGCGATTTTTTCTCATGGGGACACCTCAAGGCTAGAGTATACGAGACCAAGCCCCGAACTCTGGACGAATTGAAAAGGGCTATTCGCGTGGAACCCAAGTTGAGACAGCGATGTTGGAGAGTGTCTACGCGAACTTCCAAGAGCGCCTCCAGCACTGCATCACCGATTTCGGCCACCACATGCCTGATGTGATTTTCCACACTTGACTGTCTCAAATGCTATTTCCTTGAGAATCTGATTCCGTCAATGAATGTGTTTTTGAGTAAAAATTAACGCTTTTATAATTTTTTTAAAACCATCCATCCTCCGTGCCGCACCCTGTATAATTTATTTATTTTTTTATTTATTTTTTTATTTATTGCATTCAGGAATACAAACGGGCATTGAAACCCAAATACAGTACTCACAGATTATTAACAAAAAAAAATAATCATACAATTTAAGTATAAATTCTTATATACACATATGTATATATACATACATACATACAATAATTCTCATTCAACCAAAGTGCAAATTAACAGTTTTTTCTATGTAATGAATTATTACAATCTATGAATTAAATAACACCGGATGATAGCTTCCGCCTGAGAACTCCCTTGAACTGGGAGAGAGACGTAAAAAACGGATCAGTGTCTCCAAACTCATTGTTAAATGTGGTCAAAAATCTACATACTGGTGAATTTCGCGTAACATTCAAACGACGGAAAGAAATAGCAAACGTCTCCCTTGATCTTAATCTTCTCTCGGGTACTTTGAGGGATATTAACTGTAGTATTGAGGGGGCCAAAAAGATGCCGTTCAGAACCTTGTATAAGAAACTCATGTCGTTCATTTTTCTGCGGTTTTCCAAGCTTGAAATATTAAACCTTGATTGAGCTTCAGTGTAATCATGATCTGTTATGACGAAATTATTTCTGTATGACAAGTGTTTGAGAAATTTGTGTTGTACGCTTTCTAATCGTTTTATGTGACACTCATAGTGGGGATTCCAGATCGGAGAGGCAAAATTTAATTTACTCAAAACAAAGGAGTTGTATATAATGAGTAAGCTCTTGTTAGTCCTGAACAATTTACCATGTCTAAGTGTGAATCCAAGCAGTTTGTTCGAAGATGATATAATATTATCGATATGCTGGATAAAGTTCAACTTGGTATCCAAAATAACTCCTAAATCCCTAACACTGTTGACCCTTGGCAAATTGATTTGATTCATTGAGTATGTATATAACAGGACATTAGTATTCCTCGTGAAGGAAATAACCTGACATTTATTCAGGCTGAGGAAGAGAAAGTTATCTCTACAGTATTGGCAGAACCTATCCAAGTCCTCCTGAAGCAGAGCAACATCCTCAATACATCTTATCCTCAGGAATATCTTGAGGTCGTCGGCATAAACAAGAAATCCTGCGGAACGAAAACAGGAAGATATATTATTAATGTAAATAATAAAAAGTAGGGGCCCCAAGTGCGAGCCCTGAGGTACGCCTGATGTACTGATGAAGCTTCCTGATTTTTGTCCCCCAACACACACATACTGTGATCTCCGCAACACATATGACCCCACCCACCTCAAGAGGCTACCACATATTCCCACCTCCGCGAGTCGTCGAAAAAGTATTGTGTGATTAACTTTATCGAAAGCTTTCTTGAAGTCGGTATAAATTACATCTGTTTGATTATGTGCTTCGATACCATCATGTAGAGTTTCGAGGAAGTGGACTAAATTGGTTTCGAGATTTCTACCCTTCACAAACCCATGCTGATTTTCAATAATCAAGTGTTTTACGTGGTGCATTATTGGCTTGTGAACTAAGGACTCAAATAACTTCGGTATAGACGAGAGAATACTGATAGGTCTATAGTTCTGAACGAGATCTCTTCGACCGTCCTTATGAACCGGAAAGACTCTCGACAGCTTCCAGCGCTGTGGAAAATCTCCACTCTGGAGCGATCGGTTAAAAATAATTGAGAGAGGCTTAGTCAAAGATTTACTACAATTTTTCAAAAATATTGGTGGGATATTATCTGGACCTGGTCCCTTGCTAGGATCTAATGACTTCAGACCCTCCTCAACAACCTCCTCAGATAGGGAAACCTCGCTCAAGTAAACACTGCTGTAGATGTTCTCCTCATATTGTGAATCATAAACCGGACCCGAAGGTGGCTCGAGAACAGAACCAAAAAAATCTGAAAAACATTCAGAAACTGCCCTCGGTGACCTTGCCTCTACATCTCCACTCCACATAATCGATGGAAACCTACTGTGACCTTTCTTTCGAGATACATACTTGAAGAAACTTTTAGAATTTCTAGGTAGTTCCTGCTCTATATTAGTAAGGTAGCTATAGAAATCCCTAGAAATTAGTTTTTTTGAGAGCTTTCTCAACTTTTTAAACCGATAATAATGATATGGATTTTTGTATATTTTATATTTGTTGTGAACGTTATGTTTTTTTCGAATAATACGTATCGTTTCTTGGGTGAAAAAATAAGGAAATTTTCTATTTATTTTAGTTTTCGGTACGTATTTTGATATGACTTTTTCGAGCATTTTGTAGAGAACATCCACACCAACGTTGACATCTACACCCCCCAAGAGGGAGCCCCAATCTACTCCCAAAAGTTCAGAATTGATCGCATCATAATCCCCCTTCCTGAAATTGAAATTATAAGAACTCGTCTCTCTCAAGTAATCACGAGCACCAACATTACAAAAGAATTCTATTGCTGGATGATGATCATCCTCACAAACCAAAGGAACATCACTTCGACTGATGCGATCAACTCTGTGTTTATTACAAAAAATCAAATCCAGAATTTTCTCGTTTTTGTTACATATATTGTTGAATTGTTTCATATCCAAAAAATCTAAAGTATCGACAAAATGAGCATATTTACTTTCAATTTCTGTAGCAACCAAAACATCACATGATGTTTGACTCGCCCATTTTAGGGAAGAGCAATTGAAATCCCCACAAAGCACAATTATGTCTTGATCGCGAATATTCGAACAGTTTTACTCCAGCTTATCTATGAATGACCTATAGGCCACCTCGTTACCAGGTGCTATGTAAACACAGCACATAAAAATTTTAAATTTGTGAAGGTCTATTACCACCCAGAGATCCTCGAAATCACTGCTCATCTCCGGCACACATTTGGCGCTCAAATTATCACGCACAAGCAAAAGCACACCACCTCCGTCTTTTTTCTTGGTTTGAATTAAGTCTCTGTCCCTTCTGAAGATGTTGTAATTGTCGTCAGCTAATTCGTCATCGGATATATTATCATTCAGCCATGTTTCAGTCACAGCGATCATGTCGAATGAACCAGCTATCACACTCAACTTAAAATTAGGCAATTTTGTACGAAGTCCGCGTACATTTTGATATAAAATGTGTAAAGCCATCTTAAATGAGATTTTTATTTATTTACTACTAATTATCTAGAAATCGTTACTGGGAAAGCCTGCTTAAATCAGCTTCATTTTGTATCTGTACGATCCTAGACGTTTCGTTCTTTCTAATGAGGATGTTTCCATTCTGGACCCATACAAATTTGTAACCTTTTTGTTTGGCAAATTCACGAGCCAATTTGAAAACAATTTTGTTTTTAGTAGTGAGATGTTCATTTACATAAAATTTTTCCGCTAGCCCATCGATCTTGAATCCATTCTTTCCTCCCAAGTCGCCACGCTTTGCCTTAACTGCGGACATGAATTTATCTTTTAAGATTTAAGATTTCGAGACAAATTTGACAACTATATTCTTGGGTTTGTTAACAATTCTCGTCGGTACCCGAGTGATCGACGATATTTCCTTAGGCCCAACAACCACTCCAACACATTCCCCAATCTTATTAACAACCTCATTCAAATTTTCATTCTTTCTCTCAGGTATGTCCATAATTTCAATGTTGTCCAATCTGGAATTTTGTTCAATTATATCCAATCTAACCTGTAGATTGGATACTTCCTTTTTAAGGAGATCATTCTCCATCTTAATTTGATTGGCCAACTTCAGGACTTCATTAAGCTTAGCCAACTTATTTTCGAAATCACCTATTTTGTCTGAGCAAAAGGTGACAGAGTTTTGAAGCTCTCTCATGTCGCATCGCATAGCTGAAACCTCTGATTTTATTGAAGTTATCAACTGAAGCGCTCCCATGTCCACGCTCGCCGAGTCCGTCGGCAACACAACACCGCCGGCCACGTCGCCCGCAGCATCCCGTCGCACCAAGGTCGGCGAATTACCACGCTGAGAAGCGGGGGAAACATGAGTCATGGGCGACAGGGCTGCCGCGAGGTTCGAACAAAATGTACCTTAATTCTCGAAGAAAATGTACTGTAATGTACTATACAGACAGAATACTGTTAAAATAGCGCCATCTGCTGAACTTTATGGAAAACTTTTACTGTTTCCCAATCTGTTGAGGCATGGCTGAATTCGTGTATAATAATTAAAAACCAACAAAAAAACAATAATCGAGAAATTTTACCTGCATATTTCTTATTTTTATATATTCACAAAAAATCATCAGTTTTCCTTTTTTCGAAATAATTCATTGAATGGAAAATTCAATTTCGTAAAATGATTTACAGAAATAAAAAAAAAATTAATTTGTTTTCGAGTTCTAATTTAGTTGAAATAAAACTTTATTATACAGAACAATACATTCCTTTGTATTGTTCTGTTCTATGAATGATATGTGGAGAATTTGTGAAAATATTCATGGCAATTCACATGTAACCACATGATTCAGTAGTCAGTACCATTAATTCAAGGGAATAAGTTGAAGATGTATGTACAAATGTAGTGTCAAAGTACAATTCGCGTTCATTTTCTGAATTGTACTAGAATGCATGTTTTCCTGATAAAAATGTACTTTTGTACTTTCCTGTTGAAAATGTACTGTAAAAAGTACAATTGTACTGTAACGGTAGCCTTGATGGGCGAGGAAGAAGTGTCCCCGGATTTACGGTCATCACGACACACAACACACTCCCACCTACTACCAGGCATTGCGTTAATCAGAGATATTTGATTTTTTGTTATATCGGAGCATCTGCCATTCGCGTGTAAAAACGCTTTGCATTTACTGCACTGGATGCCCGGAGATTTTCGGTTTAGGGAAGTTGTACAATTTTCACAAGTAGGCATGGTGTTTAGCTCACCTGGAGACTGAAAACGTATAAACCGATGTTTAAGACACAAAATGGTATAAATTTCTTCCAAAATGCACTTGTTTTTGTATGATAAAACTTAGGAACACGACGAGAGCACAAATCAACGACCGGCATCTACGAAGTTTCAAACAATACTGACGAAGTTTCAAACAATACTCAAATAATACATATATTACATGTAAAACAAAGATTGAACTTGGAGCTGACCAGAAAATTGTAGACTAACCTGTAAGCAGTCATCTGAAAAAATCAGATCATTTTTATTGATTCGCAATAATTTTATAACCTCACATATAGTTAGGTCTGCATACAATTTTCTGCAACTTAATTCGGTTTTTTGGAAAGTGAAAATAGGGCCAAAGATCATCTTCGTTCTCACACTTACACGGGTCTGTTTCAAGTAAATAAACCTTGTGAAGAAGACATGGGGACTTCAATGATTGGATTTTTTGTTGCCTCTGGATCGATTTCACGAAACGATGATTTGCGACTGGAAGTGTCCTTGTTGATGTGGTAAGCAAAAATACGATCCTTCATTAATTCGTTCCGTTCCAACTTCCATCTATCGCAAATTTCGGGTCTGTAATGTGGCCAGAAATCTCTGAAGTCTCTCCAGTTACCTTTGATATCAGTGTTACTTGGGACCCAAATGAATGCAGTCGAAAACCCGGATATAGAAATATCTTGAAATTGTCTCTAGAGTTTTTTTATTTCTTTTTCTGATCTCTCTTGCTGTCAATTCGGCTGAACCGATTCAACGTTCCATTTGAATTGTGTTTTAGCCGTGTCGGTGAATATCGATACGTGCTCAGGGAATAGATTCGAGTAAGCCCCACGAAATGATTCAGAATTGTCCAAATTCGATTGTGATAAACCCAATGAGGAATATTGTATGAGTCTGTTGTGAGTAGTAGGTTCGTGTGTAAAGCAGGGTAGCCGGTGGCATGAGTAAAGGCCCCAAGATTCAGAAGGGTCAGAGCTTCGACAACAGGTGGTGGGATTTCAAGGCTCAGACAATGTTTTAAGGAGATGATTTTGTAATGAGTTGTATCTTCTGAGAGTCTGCAAAACCTGCTCAGAAACTTGTTTGCCAGCCAAATTCTGGTAAATTTGAATGGTAAATCTTGAGATTCAGCCAAAACTATTTAGATGGGGTTGGATTTCATGTAGCCCATGGCGACATGGGCAATTGTAGGTACTCTATCAAGAGATTTCTAGAAATTTCCATAGAAAAGTGATCCGTCGCTGAGGTAAAGGCGAACTGTGACTTCATATAGAACTGACATTGTCTCTGGATGTTATACCCACCAAGATCTGGATGAAGACTTCTTGAAGCTGGTGCCTTGAAATATACTAGAATTAATTCTATTCGCGTGTTGATTCCATCTTTTGTTCTACCCATGGAATATTTGACCATTTTGCTATTTTAGCCTTGAGAAAGAAACTATTCAGGGTTTCGAAACGTCGGCAATGTAATAAATATAGTTAAGAGAATTACATTATTTTCATTGTCCAGATTCTTGTTAGAAAAAATAATTAATTTGTCCATAAAGTTTAAGAGGTGGCTTGTTTCCTCATTTTTTATTTTTGTGGCAGCATTAGGCGGTTGATTTTTTCAGCAGAAAGGCTAAGACGTTTATCGGCGTCCAATTTTTCAATTGATGACAACGCTTTCGACATTTTTTGGTATGCCGTGGAGAAATCGAGAGCTGAAATCATCAATGTGGTATCAACATATTTTGACACTGTTAACCCAGGGATATTAACAAATGCACGCATATCTCTTACGAAATAGTTAAACAAAACCGAATTGTTACAAGCGCTTTGGATTATAGGTTCGACAGTTTAGGGCCCAATTTTTTTCAGTAGACAGATCCAACAGAAATATAAATTGACGGAAATCCATTGTGAGGTGGTTAAACAGAAAATGAGAAGGTATGTCAAATTCCTCTCTCAGTCTGTATAATATGATCGCTATAAGAATTCATTAAAAGTTATTGTTAAACAACATTTTTACAATGATCATATTGTGACCTGAATATGGCCGAAACATGAAGTCACATTGACAAACAAAAAATAATTCGAAGCAAACTAAGTGAGGAATTAGACATACCTTCTCATTTTCCAAGAGAAAGATGTTTCTTTCCTATTATCAATGAATAGGGGATTTCTAGGACATGAAACTCGATGGAATCGTACGTTTGTTTGATGTCTAGAAGAACCACAATACAAATCTCGTTTCGAGAAAACGATAATATGAAAGAGATCAGGAAGAATGGTGTGTCATTGGTGGATTTTCGTTCACGAAAACCGAATTGAAAGTCGTGTGGGTCCTTAGGTGTCTCGTATAGTGTTTTCAATCAGACAGCCAATATGGACTACAGGATCTTTAATGGAGCATTTACACGGGGACAATTGATAAGCCATACCATTGAAACAATATAATAGTCTAGTGCTGTGTTTTTCAACCTTTTTCATGACACGACCCCCAAAATATCGAAAAAAATTTCGCGACCCCCCAACCACGGCATTTTCCATATTTGTTAAAAATATTGAAATGTATATTATATTGTAAATTCGATTAGAGGAAAAGCGTTGCAGACTCGACTGTTTCAAATCATTTCCATTTGTGAAGTTACAAGTATGGGTTCTCCATTGAAATTTACTTTACCATACACGTGGATTCACGGTCGCGGAAAGAAGATGTGAAACTTCATTTTGACGCAATTGGATGTCACTACATTGTAATTTCTGCTCAGTACATCAAACCTAATTGCTTCAAATATCGAAGTTTTTTATGAAGATTTTGATGATGAGACCAAACAAGGCCGAAACCGGTATATCTCTCATCTCAGTGACAATTTCTAATATCATTTCTGCAACCTCATGATAAAAGATCTCTGAACCTGGAAATTATAAATGGCTCATTCTCATAAATTACGTAGTGTCCTCATTATCATGAATTTGATTTGAACCTACCAAAAAAGATGTATGAGCGAAATGATTCAAATAACAATAAACAACACCGTCAATTTAAGAACTGACACACAAAACTTGAATGCCATTCACAGCAATATTCTAAATAAGTACAAACCACCGAATCAATTTCCGACCCCACAGACAACAAATTTAAATCTCGCACCAATGTGACCGCGCTTGTTCACAGTAGACACAGATACGCCACAGATGATCCCCGATCCCCAACATTCAATTCATGTTTTGGTTTCATATGAGAAGGTTGTAACCTACGAAAAATAAAAAGAAACACCAAGAACAAGTTTTTGTCGACAAATGCCTCTTGCGAAACATCCATTCCAAACAGATTCATTAAATCGAGGTATTCACGCAATGGCAATATAAATTCAAATAATGAGGTAAGAACTCCAAAAAGAAAAAACACTCAGAACGTATTTACATCAATTTTCATGTATCAGATATCTACAATCTTTGAAATTATAAAGAACTAAAATAGTCAGTAAAAAATTTATTGTAATTGAACTTTTAACTATATCCAACCGTCTTATGTCCATGTCATTTTATTGTAGCCCTGAGGAAGATCAAAAAAATATTAAATGATCGAAACGTTGGAAAATTATTAAGAATTGTCATTTTCCCGTCCTTCCACTGCAATGAATTCATCTATGTTTCAGAAAATTCGTTTTCGAACTTGACATTCTTGTTGGAATAGGAGCTCATTCTGCAACTTGTTTTTGAATATACTATTAATTCATGGGCGCCAATGCCTTCCTCCACCCTCGGTACATCTCAACGTTTCTATCCTAGTGGATATCGATAGGAAACATCCTAGTTGATATCGAAAAAACATCGATGTCGTGAATCATCTTTGAAAAGAGCATTAACTAATTCTAAAAAATTACAGAACAAATGTTTCTAATGAAAAGTACTCATGAGAAAAATTCTTCAAGAATTTATATCAACCGATTACAACAAAACAAGCTTCAATAGACGCTCAACATGCAAATTTGTTTCTGTCTCTGTGCTGATTTTGGGATTTTCATTAGATGTTTGTTAATACGATATGAACTTCGTCGGAAACTTTTCCGAACAACTCCATAGAATGAAATGAATATTTCAGTTTTTTCTGAAACATCTTCAAAATATTCTCCCCCAATATCTGGAACAACACCAACGAGAAAAAAAATTTATTATAGTAGAAGGGTCCCTGTGTAAACTCTTGCACTCATTTGTCTAGGGTCAAAACATGTCCATACATGGTAACATCTTTATTTCATCTCGAAATTTCCTAGTCAGTTCTTCCCTCAATAAATAAACCCATATACAGTAGAATCTGGACTCCGCTTACAACGCACAACCGCTTTTAGCGACGTTTGGTTTCATAGAGATTTCTATGCTTTTATATCCGTTTATTACGACTTCGGTTTTTGCGACCATCCGCTTATAACAACCCTTTTTGATGATCAATCGTCCGGTTAAAACGACGTGTCGTGATTTTTTTACAAGAACTTCGCACAAACTCGCTACCTTGTCGCATCAACCCGACGCCAATGTCCCAATTATTATCGCGCGCAAATCTTAGTCAGTATTTGTTTACATTTGCTTTGCGACATAACAGAAAGACTTAGCTGAGCTGAAATGACATCCGCGAAGAGAAAAGGCGTCACCATCGAGAAGAAAAGCGTTATACTACATCGTCTCAATGCTGGTGAATCGAATGTCACTCTTGCGAAGGATTTCGACGTTTCCCACTATACAATCTCGATGATTAAGAAAAACGAAAATAATTTTAGAGCTCTCATCAATTACAATGTTCTGAAATCTAAAAGAATAAGATAAGGTAGGCAGAGCATTATTAGAATGGTTTAGTCCAAATTATTTCCCATTCGTTTATTGCGTCGTCCGGTTAGTACGACCGAATGTCGTCGGTCCCTTGACTGACGTTATATCCCAATTGTACTGTAATATGATCCATTGTCACCGAACAATTGGCCAACAAAATACAAGATGACTCCTTGATTTTCTTCTTATAATGATCAGGTTCCGCCAACAGAATTTTTGTGTTACCTATTCCAATCCATCATGTGATCTTCGGTATTGGAACACTCATAATAATAATAATAATAAGTTCCTTTATTTCAAATCATCCCTACAGTACCAATACAGAGATAGAAACGAAATGATGTCAACAACAGTATGGATACAATTCAAATGAATTCTGATAAGTGATTACAGTTTAGAGAATCTTCAAGTGAATATAGTTCTAGTTTGATAAGGAGTTTCTTTATAACATTTTTGAATTTAAACAAATTTGATAATCTGGATAATGATGGTAATTTGTTGTAAAGTTTTATACACATATAATATGGACCTTTTCCTGTAATTGTAAGTCTATGAGAAGGATAGATGAAATTCGTTGTCCTTGTGTTATAGACAAGTTCAAAGTGAATTCAACTTGGTGCCTAAAAAAGAACATCAGAAATTAAAATATATATGACCCATATAATATACAGTCATAATCTGCATATCCTTGATAACGCCTTCGCATGAGTCTCTGAATCTCATATGCTTCATTGTTCTAATGGTTTTTTTTTGTATTATGAAAACGAGTTGAATGCTGGAGCTGCATCCCCAAAACACAATCCCATATCTGGAGTACTGATTCAAAGTTAGCGTGGTACAATATTTTCAATGTCTTCTCATCCATATGTCGCGATACCACTCTGATTCCATATCCGATGCTACTTAGTCTCAGCCCAGTTCTTTCAACATGATTGTGCCTGAGTGGCACTCAGGCAGTTCAGTCCAGTGAGAACATCTCCTGAAATATAACTCCTGAAGATGCCAGACACTCGAACTGGCGAAACGTCGAGAACTAATCTACGACGACGGCCTAAATGCTCGAAAGAACATGTCACATTGAACGATGGCCGCGAAAGCCTCAACCAATTCATATCTGTTATAGTTTTTCATAGGGAATGTAGTTTGGAATTATTGGAGTCTGATCAGCAGCATTTAAGTTACTGCCTGGGGTACAACTATTGTGGAGGATCCGTCATGGATACATATGTCACCAGACATTTAAACCCCTCAAGAACTCCACCATTTTGATTGCAAGTCACCAGTTTTGATAGATGGAGATGGGGTGTTAGCGAGATTTTCCTAAAAGGATGTAGATAGAGGACTGGTAGGAAGGAAGTTGATATTAATTATTGAAATGATAGAATCGATGAAGATGAAACCCTATAAAACCCCTCATTGGCGTCAAACCGGCAAAAAAAGGAATTCTCTTTAAATTTCAAATTTTTCTTGATGAGAGGGGCAATCCCTACTCTTCGGCTATTTTGGTTTTGTCAGAGATGTTGAAATGGTGAGTTTCATTAAGCCAAAGAAGGTTATTTTCCATCAGGTTTCTCAGATTATCTAAATTAGAGATAATACACTGAATTATACTGACCATATTTTCAAATTGAAGCTGTGCAAATTTGTTGAGAAAACCTATATTATGAAAGAAGAGTGTTTATAAATTGGAGAAATATCAGATGAGGAAGCTAAATTATTGTTGATGAATATCGAAGGACTCTTTATCGACTCAGCACTTTTTTTTTCTTAATATTGAGATGCTAAAAAATTTATTGATGTGGGGGGGAATCACTGTTGTGATAGGGATTTGGTATTGAGGGAATTGAAAATAACTTGTCATTGGTGATAGGGGAATCGAATAGTCCAATAGTTCAGCATTATGTTTGTCTCGGTGAGAACAGATGGATGAGAGTTGGATTTATAAGATTTGGGGACTAGCTTAGTTAATGACCGCTGAACCCAGCAGTCAGTAACTCAAGAATCCTCGGATGAACTTCAGGGGAAATAATTCCTAATAGACCATGACCAATGAGATTAGAAGACTCTCAATATACGTTTTTAGTTGTCCACCTTAGTCCAATTTCTGCGAGTTACCGTGTTATAAGTCCGGTTATACTTTTGGTAATAGTGTGGTTACCCCCACTCATCCTCACTTTCTTAACACGGTTATACATCCTCGCTAAAACATACTTGGCTACTGGGGAATCATATGTTTTAGCGCTAGGATGTACTTATTTGAATATGCATATTTCCAGAAATGTTAATGAGTTTCCTGTATTATTATATTTAAAAATAATAATCTGAAATAAGAATTACCTCTAGACATTGAGCGTAAAGATAGGTCAAAAATGAAGCAAGAAAAAATTTGGAAAGAGAGGATGTGAAATCAAATACTAACAATATTTTGCATAATTATAGGTTTTCTTTCATATCTTGCTGAGCTGGTGTTAGAAATGAATCAAATGAATAAATCAAGAAACTTCATAGGTATAGGCACGCTTCAATCTACAAGATGCAAAATAAAGCAATTTTCGTATTTGGCGCGAATGCGCTTATAACCGCTACCAGTTACCCTGCTTTGGAACAACGTTACAGATTTTCAACAACGGTCACAATGACGGCTACGTCATAACACCTTCCTCTCTATTACCGCTCTCGCAAAAATACGAACGGTATCAGAAAATCGTAACCGTTTATGACCGTTTGTAACCCGGTATCTCGCAAAAATTGGACTCTTCAAAGAATTCAAATATTTATATTTCAGTTGTATTTTTTCATTCGAATTCAGGGGATTCTGAACTGCACTTATAAATTCACCATCTACTATATATATATACAATAGTAATGTTTCACCAGAATACTTTAATTCAAATATAAATTGAAGACATGTGAAAAATACGAGAATAAATCAAGTGCATGTTTTAAGTGTGGCTCTTCTCCTTAATGGAAATAATATATATTGGGACACTCTTATGAAAATGAAAACATAATTCCTATTTTTGTTCACAAAAATTCACACATATAAAAATATTATTTATATATATATTATAAAAGGTTACATTTTCTCTTCTAACCAGTGAGATAACTATCCGATAAATAAAGTTATACCATAACAAACATTGAATTTCCAAATATGAAATGTTGAGGTAATAGATTGGCATCTTGTTCAAGATATCTTCTTCCGGTTTCGATAACATTACAGGATCGAAATGCGCTGAACAGAAAAATGGTTTCTTTGGGTATCTACTTACCCAGTTCAGAGATGGCCCAAATTCATCCTTTTTCATTGTCATCGGACCACCCAAATTAAGAAATATTTGTCATTTTCTAATTTTTGTTTACATTGAAAACTTTCTTACTTACACATAAACAACTCAGTTCTAACGATACACGTAACTATGGACCGATCAATTCGAACTAGAATTTTTATGTTTTCCACAAATTTCACACTTGCGAACCATACACAGCACTATGAAATATAATTCAAGGAAAAGAATCGAAAAACTCTATATAATCTTACACAATGATGTTCTCTGAAAGTAGTACTTTCTACCCAACAGTTCTTGGAAAAGTGTTTAGGTCTAACGCACACGACCGACAATCGGTGAGCTACAATTTTGTCGGTCGAAATGCAGAACACGTATGTGAATGCACCAACGCACACGAACTACTTTTAGTCGTACCTACAAAACTGTCTGAGCGCACTCCATTTGATTTTATTCGTAGACTGTCGTCCGTGTGCGTTAACCTCCTACAAAAGAGTCGTTCACCGACAATCGTTCGTGTGCGTTAGACCTTATTCAACATTCTTTAGATGACGGATGTCTTGTTGCCGGATTGTTTTTCGACATGTCGCCAGCTTTTGACAGTATTGCTCCGAACTTCCTCGAAAGCAAACTTTTTAATCTGGGATTTAGAGGGGTGTTTCTGAAGTGGATATGTAGTTTTGTATCCAACCGAAAAATTTCAGTTAAGGTTGGACACTCATGTTCTATCGAGCATGAGATGGATCTTGGAGTCCCGCAAGGATCCGTTTTGGGACCACTACTCTTCATTTTATTTATAAATGACTTGCCAAAGCATATTAAAACTAATAAAATTATTATGTTCGCGGATGACACTTCCTTTATCGTTATCGCTAAGAGTTTAACTGAACTTACGGATCAATGTGAATTGCTCATTAATAAATTTAAGGCATGGTGCCGCGCTAATGCACTCATACTCAATGTAAATAAAACAGAGTGTATTAAATTTGAGTTGAGGGGGAGCAATATTTTAACTCTGAAAAATAATTATGATGTTCTAGTATCTACGCACACAACTAAGTTCTTGGGTGTCATAGTAGATAGTAATTTAAGGTGGTGTGAGCATATCGCGTATTTAAGCAAGAAACTCAGTTCTTCTTATTACGCTATCAGTAGGCTGAAATGTCTGCTTCCGCTCAATGGATTGCTCAATGTTTACTATAGTTTAGTGTATAGTCACATTTCATATAACATTGAGGTCTGAGGAAGCTCTATTGACTTTAATAGAGTTTTCGTATTACAGAAACGTATTTTGCGTTTGATTTTTGGGCTCAATTCTCAGGCTTCTTGTAGACCATATTTTGTTGAACACAGAATACTGACCGCCCCATGTATATATATCTATAGATGTCTCTTATATACAAAAGACAATGTAACAACTTATGTCAAACTTTCAAGTTTCCATAATTATTGTACAAGAAACAATGAAGTTCTTTCTGTTCCAAGGCATAATACTAGCAAATTCGAGACATCTACCTTATTTCAGTGCATCACTTTATTCAACAAACTTCCGGTTTCGTTCAAAAGTCTGAATAGACAGAATTTTCGCAGAGAGGTTAAGGCATTGATGTTGAGAAGATGTTATTATAGTGTTGGGGAGTACTTGGGTGATGCAATTTTAGATGTATAATTTCGTTTATATTTGAATTTTGTTATATTCACTTATGTTAATGAATCTGACTTGTCCTATACGTTGTAAAATGTCTCTCAGGATGAATAAAATTTATTATTATTATTATTATTATTATCATATGTCATGAAAAAGAGAGACTCCAACCGTCCTTACATTACAGTAAAAATGAGCGGTGTTGTCATAATTCTTAAGGTACGGTTTCGCTTGTGCGTCGGACGCATGCAGTGAATGCGAGCAGCTACTGCTCGCGTCCGCTGTGACGTCGGAGTGGTTTCCTTATCTGCAGCCAAACTACTCGGCCGACAGTCGACAGTGAGAATTCGAAGATGGATTTTACTTGCACTTCATATTTTGGAAGAAGAGGAGAATGAAATTATTTTGAAATATATGAAAAGAAAAAATATGCAAAAATGCATTTGATATATAAGAATAGGAAGAAAAGGAGGATTTGTCAGAGCAGATGGATTCGCAGTCCGAGGGTCAAATTGCCTGGCAAGAAAAAATAGTTACAGGAATGTAGGGTTCGGAATAATTAATATTCAATTATATGAAACTGTTTCATATTCACAAGAGTTCAAATTAAAAATGATAAAGAAAAAATTTCCTTTTACTTGTTTTTCCTTCTATTTCTGTCGCGATCTTTCTCCATAAACTGTCTTTCAGGATGAGATGCACCATACAAACATCTACACTCCCCGTCTATAAATTCCGGACAGGCAAAATTTTTGTCAAATTCAACACCCTATATCTTTTTTCGTGGTTCTCCGATTTTGTTGAAATTTTCTCCAGGTATGGTACTGGGTCTTGTTATATTAACCTGAAATTTACTTTGCGAAAATACGTGTGATTCATCCGTTATACACAGTGAAACAAAACTTTGTTTTATACCCTTCATTTCTAAACACCCTGTGGTGAATTTGAGGCGGAAAATTTGATATCATTCAGTTTTAATTTGAAGTGTGACCCTTTCTTAACAAAATGTTTTGTGATTTACGTCAGTATCTGCTTTAAAACAAAGATACACATTTTCAGAGAAAGTGTTAAATTTTTTCAATTTTTATAACAATTTAAAACATTACAATACCTTATCGACTAGTAAACATAAACAAACATCTGAAAATTAATAGCGTGTATTCCACCTTGCTTTCTCATCACTTCTATCATACGACGTGGCATACTTTCAATGCATTTCCGAATTGCTTCTGGGGGAATATTTTCCCGTTCTGGGCTGTTCGTAAGTCGGGCAAGGTGTTGGGCTGCCGATTTCGAACATGTCTACCTAGCATATCCCATACATGTTCAATTGGATTTAAACCCGGACTTCTGGCTGGCCACATGAATCGTTGAATATTCGCCTCTTCAAAGTATTCTGTTACAACCCGTGCAACGTGAGGCCTAGCATTGTTCTGAATTAACAGAAATTGTTGCTTCCCTCAGAAGCAATTCGTGAATGCATTGAAAGTATGCCACGTCGTATGATAAAAGTGATGAGAAAGCGAGGGGAAATACACGCTATTAATTTTCAGATGTTTGTTGATGTTTACTAGTCGATAAGGAATTGTAATGTTTTGAATCGTTATAAAAATTGAAAAAATACAACACTTTACTTGAAAATGTGTATCTTTTTTTTAAAGTAGATACTGACGTAAAAAAAAAAATTTAGTTAAGAAAGGATCATACTTCAAATTAAAACTGAAAAATATAAAATTTTTCGTCTCAAATTCACCACAGGGTGTTTAGAAATGAAGGATATAAAACAAGGTTTTGTTTCACCCTGTATAACGGATGAACTACAGGTATTTTCGCAAAGTAAATTTCAGATTAATATAACAAAACCCAATACTATAAGTGGTGAAAATTTCAACAAAATCGGAGGACCATGAAAAAAGATACAGGGTGTTGAATTTGACAAAAATTTTGTCTGTCCGGAATTTATTGACGGGGAGTATATTTGTGGAAACTAACTCAATTAGTTTCATTTCTTCATCCTTCGAAAAGTTTTCAACACTCATTTTCTATAATTTCGATGAAAAATAACAATTTAAACCTCTATATAAACGAATTCACGCTGCAGCGACGTCGCACAGACTGGTACCGCAAGCAGTGGGCCGTTTGGATGCTGCAGCCACTGCTGCGTTGACTGCATAAGCGGAACCGCTTCTTCGCTATTCCCTTTGAACAGTCTATACAACAATCGCAGCAGCCACTTTCGGCGGTCGCTGCATGCGTCCGACGCACAAGCGAAACCATACCTTTACCCGAACTTCTTTCACTCAATCCATTCATAAAATAGCGGTAATAGCAAAATAAGTATCTCATTAGATTTTCCCAATGTGCATGAATATGAAATATTTTTTTCATATACAGGGTGTCCCACCGTGAGTGCCCATTAGAATTTTATAGAGAAATAAAAATTCGATCAATTTTGTGTGAAGATATGAGCCAAGTAGACCTTCATTTATGATATATTTTTAAATATCAATGACTTCCGCTTTCACCGGAAATTGCATCAACTTTCTTATTTCAAGCACCCTATATATTATCACTTTTTCGGATATCATTCCCTATAGCCGTTTTCGAGTTATTCACTGATTTTCGGAAAAAATTACAAATTGATGCTTGTAGAACACTGAGAATATCTCGAAAATAGTACATTTTAGATAAAGGGAACACCTGAAATACTCCACCTATTTTCACCTCACAAAATGATATGTGAGTAATAAATATGGTTTTCATCAAAAAAAAATCGAATTTATGGCTTTTTTTTAATTCCAACTTTGACACTCTCTTTTTACCCCCCAGTATATCAAAACGTTGTTTTCTCTACAGATTGACGTCGAATATCTTTTCGGTGACCCATATCAAAAAACAGATCTGAGATTGTGCGTTGCGGTTTCATTGAATTCTCAGTGTTCTACGAGCCTCAATTTTTTTCAAGAAACAGTGAATAACTCGAAATTGGCTTGAGATGGCTATTGGGAGCATAAAATAAATGTGACATTCAAAGATCTATCTGAAAAAGTCATACAGGGTGTTCCATTCGAAATAAGAAAGTTGATATCATTTCTGGTGAAAGCGGAAGTAATTGATATTTGAAATTTTTCATAAATGAAGGTCCACTTGGCTCATATCTTCACGCCAAAGTTGAAATTGATCGAATTATTATTTCTCCATGAACTTCTAATGGTCTCTCCCGGTGGGACATTCTGTAGATTTTATACCATACTAATGGTATGACCTATATGTGAGGTCTCAGAAAGTAATGCACCAACTACCTTTCAGGTCAGTGCTGGAATGTCGATTTTGATAACGAAGTACGTATGCATTTTTTTGTGTGAGAATATCTCCTCTTGCTCTGGTATCGAGAAGATTTCGTGCATTTCAAATAAAATTCTGCTAACTCTTCAAATATCTCCCCGATTGAAATTGGTAAGAATGAGTACTGAACGAACAAATCAAACTGAAAGATTTGTGTGTCCGCCAGAGGAAGGCGGCAGTGTCGTCGTGGAAGGGAACTCTATAAAGGCTGAATCAGTGCCGAGTAACCCTCTTGCCGACATTCGTACATCCAGTTGTAATTGTCCCGTCAGCAATCATGAACGTAATACGACCAACGACTTCATGACATTGAACTCCGATGACCGTCGACGTGAGAGTAGGAAAGCGGCAGTACTTGGCTTGTGCTTGTTTGGCTGTGCATGTGACGGTTGTTTGGTGATGGGGGCAGGTAGCGGGCGACCTCCAGATGACGGAGGAGGAGGAGAAGACCATACTGGGGAGAGTTCTGGCTTATACTTTGCGTCCCTCCCAACGCCCACGGACAGCTCTGACTCAACTCCCAACCGCCACCAGTTCCTACTACCCCCCCTGGGGCCAGGTCAGTGGCCGATGAAGCTCTTGTGCACTGCTGATGAGCACCTTCTGCATTTGATTGTTTACTTATTTTCTTTTTTGTTTTTCAATATAGGGATAATGCTATATCTCTCTATTCGAATTATGAGCCAAATTTTGTGAAAAATCATAACGGTTTTCTATAGAACTTTTATAATCAGCAGGGGGGCGTAGGAGGAACATAACAGTACTTGAAAGCTTTTTGACTTTATACTTTAGATATTTAGCAATATCTTTTTTCTCATATGGGTATAAAAGTCTACAAATTCATGTCAATGGTGGGTACTTCCTTTACCTAGGTATCTTTTATGATATGTATAAAAATTTCCACTCCAGACTCCCAAATTGATTGAATAATCGTTGTTCATATCCATGAATTAACATTGAGGTCTCCTTCCTCATTTGATTCAGATTACCTAACGACTTAGCTATTGCGCGTATTGCTAGAAGATTTAAATTAAATTTGTGTATGATTCTTAATGCTTTGAAAGTTACAACTTTTATCTATTTATATCAATAAAAATGAAGCCATGTTTTACGTTATCATCGCCTCATGTGGGAACTTCTTAACTTGTTTAGCTTATTCCCTTTTTTGTTGCTTTTTTCATTGTTGGAGAAAGTTCTTATGAAAGAAAATATCAGAAAGTCGCATATGAAAAAATCTAAGAGAACTTTAGGATGTCTCGGAACATTCGTCAATTACCAAACACAGCATTTTTTTTCTTCATAAATCCACGTAAATTGAAAGGAAAGACCAATTTTATTGAGTTCGTGAAAACTCTGGAGCGGCAAGACCAATTGCGTTAATTTTTTTTTCAATTTTCATGAGAGTTTCAGAGAGGTTCTCAAGCATAAATAAATGGAAAACAGCACGAAAAAATTTTCACCCATAATATCCTATTATAAACTACAAAATTACGAAATTCTATTAGTCGGAGTGTTGATTTTGTCATTTGAGTAATGACGTTCATGAAGATTCTCATACGGGATCTGTAGCTGAACAATTCCCCTCCGAAAATGTTCGTTTGACACACTCAAAGCTTTTCATGAATCATACAATCACAATAAGCCATAACACCATTCGAATTTAATATTTGACGCAAGTGCCATAGATTTGTGCCTTTAATTTTAAAGTTTTCATTGCTCTCGTGCAGCGGAGAAGCAAATAAGATCTTGCTAGGTGTAACAATCATTTCAGAAGCCCTTTCATCTTGAAAAAGAAAACGAAATTCTCCGAAAATGTTCAGGCATGACTTTTCGATGAATTCAGTCAGCTTATTCAATAACTGAAAATATGGTCCACGATACTGTCCCTGTCTGCACAATTTAGGGATCGAAACGGATGCCCATCAGAACCTATTAAAAATTCCAGCTGTCACAGAGAGCAGGATGTCTAAAACGGCTCAAGGATGAAAAACCAGGGCCTCAGCTGGCATCGACTTCATCCATAACCACTATTGGAAAACGCTGGATTCAACTGACAATGCTTATCCCGATCTGATGACAGATGTATTCGAGAATTCCTCCACCAGAAGGGGATTATCGTCATGATACTTATAACATTGGAGTTCCTTCGAAACCTGATAACAGGCTGGCATCAGCATATATGATTAAACCATCCCCACTGACCTACAAAAAAAGTCTCGTCAAAAACATCATGGCATCGGTGCATAAAAAAATAGCTCTATCAAAGAAACACGCTTGATGATAAACCATTCTGTAATTTATTGCCAATCTGATGGTTAATCAAGGTTTCAAAAATTCCCAAGGTAAAGGCACGGCGGAATATAATGCTCATAGTAGATAGTGAGGTTCTATTCTCTATCTCATTTTATCTCTATCGTCACGTCATTATTACGCTGGCGCCATCGTCAGAAGATCGAAGTGCGCTTCGGCCCCTTAGGCGCTTAGACGTCAAATGTTGCTTTGTTCATTGCGCTATCGATACGCTTCGAAGATAAAGAATACCACCACTGAAGACAACTAACAGAATGTGATTGCAGGAAATAGGACTAGGAAAAGAAAATATGTTAAATGCTTCTCATATATGTGGCGACGTTTCGCAAAAGTAACCTCTTGCTTCTTCAGGCCTACAATTTATTTCGGATATAGTATACAGTTCATAAAAAACTATTTAACAACTCACCAAAACATGAATAGCTCAACTAATGAAATTGTTCACGAATTCGCCAGACACAACAAAACCCATCCAGAAAAGTTGGAATATTCGAATAACAATCTTAGTTTTATCCGTCATAAGTTACACATTTTAAAATGTCGGTCAACGAATAAAAACCAATAACAGTAATACACAAACGCCGAGCTCCCTGATTGTGCGCACGCGATGACGGCAACCAAACTTACTCTAAGGTGTATAAATAAAAGCATAAAAATAAAATAAACACAAAATTACAAAACTATGTTAGGAATCTATAAAATATTATTCTAGGTTTAATAATTCTAAGTTATTCTTTTTAGTTCTTTATATTTTGAAATTATTGAACTATAGTGGAGGCCAAATTCTCTGTATCAGTCCTAAAATTCCTGGAGTCAGATAAGGTAATATAGAAGTATTTCCAAAAAATTCTTCTTTTTATAATTTTTTTCTTCATCACAGATTCTGACACCATCAAAATCAATCGCATGTCCTTCATTGAAAAAGTGTGAATAGAGAATAGATTCAAATCGTGAATGTGTTTTTTTATTATGTTCTTTAAAAATTGTTTGGTTTGACCCATATATTTTTTATTGTATTCTACGCACGGAATGCTATATATCGAACTAGATTGTAAATTAGTTTCAATTTTGTCATTTCAATTAGTGAAAATGGTTCTACCTATTGTTTTTAAATTGTAAAAAATTATACATTTTCATTACTCAGACAGCGTCTAATTTGTTGTGATAATTGTGGTTTATAAGGAATTTTGTAAAAAGTCTTATCATTATTATCGAAGGTCAATTCCCTTGTATTTAATTGAATTTTTTCCAATAGTTTATTCACTGTGAAGTCAGAAAATGATCGAGGATAGTAATTGCTTTTCAAAATACACTTTATCCTTTTAATGTTAGACAACGTGTCGGCAACACTGACACTAGGCAAAACAGCTGCAATCATGAATCATGTTCAGAATAGAATTCTTTCAGGTGGAGGCTGAGCCCTCTATCGTCTTGTTTGGTTCTTAACATCCTCAGCAGCATGCTGAAAATGTCAACGATCACTGGGAGACCAAGACTTACTCGTATTTTCTTAGAACTCTTTGCGCTGGTCACATTAAATTATTGTGTTTAGAGAAATGCGTTGCGGTTAAAATTGAGGCAGAAACAGGAAACTTGTATCTGAGGATATTGGATGATAGGTGTAGAAGGAAAAAAATTACCTAATCACATGAGCAAGAAATATGATTTTTTGGAAATACAAGAAATTGGATATTGATTATGTCTTAAAAAAGGCTATAAGAATAGTTTCAGGCTCTCACGACCGGATGTATTGACATTAAGGGAGTCTTCCGGGCTTATTGGCCGTGGTCTATTAGGCATTATTTCACCTAACGTTTCGCCCACAACTGCGGTAGGCATCTTCAGAGGATTCTTGGTCTTAGATTGTAACTCGACCGCTGAATTTCCGAAAGTGATGCTGGATTCGATCCGTTGGCCCCACTTATACCCTGATCATTGGCGGGAGAAGTTAGTGGGTTTACGCGCGCGATGTTGATTGGTCCATCGCACCCACTTCGTATTGGCTTGATTTTGGTCTTTTCCAACACCGGCAACCATGCGCTATGTACCAAAGGAGTTTCTTCCCTTCTGTTCATATTGTTCTTATGTTTATATATCTCAATGGCTTCCATGTTCATCCTAGGATAGAAACTTTTGATGTTCGAAATAGCTTCTGCCTTTGAGAAAACAATATCGTGTCCATCTGTCAGAGCATGTTCCGCTAGTGCGGATTTTTCTGTCTGATTGAGTCGACAGCATCGTTCATGCTCCTTAATTCTCGTGTTGATACATCGCTTCGTTGTACCAATGTACACTTTGCCGCAGTCACAAGGTATCCTGTAAATACCGGGTTGAGAGAGTGGGTCGACTTTGTCTTTTTTAGTTCTGATCATTTGGCCAAGTTTTTGAGTTGGCTTGTAAACAGTCTCTATATTGTGGCCCTTTAGTATTCTACCAATTCTATCGGTGACCTTGGGGATATATGGTAAGATAGCTCTTCCGTTGGGGGTGAGTTGTGATGTGTTATCACCACGTGTGGAAAGTCTTGGTCTTATTGCCCTCTGAATTTCCTCAGCATTATATCCGTTAGCGACAAATGCATGCTGTAGATGTTCAAGTTCATCCTCCAGAAATTCCGGCTCGCACAATCGTCGGGCTCTATCTACGAGTGTTTTTATAACTCCTCGTTTCTGTTGAAGATGATGATTGGACTGCTCGTGTAGATACCTGTCAGTGTGGGTTGGTTTTCTATAAACCCTGTGTCCTAGCTTTCCATTAAGCTTTCTAGTAACCAAGACGTCTAGAAAGGGTAGAGCACCATCCTTTTCAATTTCCATAGTGAATTGAATATTGGGGTGCCTACTGTTAAGATGGGATAGGAAAGCATCCAATTCTTCAAGTGCATGACTCCAGACGACAAAAGTATCATCCACATAATCGAATCCTGCATCACTTTCGGAAATTCAGCGGTCGAGTTACAATCTAAGACCAAGAATCCTCTGAAGATGCCTACCGCAGTTGTGGGCGAAACGTTAGGTGAAATAATTCCTAATAGACCACGGCCAATAAGCCCGGAAGACTCTCTTAATGTCAGGCTATAAGAAACTAGGCTTTTCGCTGCAGGAATTATTCAACGGGTCATAAAAGAAGAAAAAACCTCGGAATTATATCAAATCAGATGGTGTGAAATTGACAAAAAGGGTGAAAAAGCCCCCTCTTTTGATTTTTCAATATATTATCTCATAGGCATTGTCAGAGATTAGAAAAAGGAGATTTTTTTTCAAAGTGCTGGCTTGAAATATTTTTTTGATTGAACATTCCTTATAATCGCAATGTACTCTTACATAATAAACCAAAACAACCCTATATAGTTGGATAAAACAATAATTTTTCCAATAAAATGTTGAATAAATGTACATACAGCGTGTCCCATAACTAGTGAATCAAACGACACCCCATGATAGAGTAGACCAAATACTATCGAATGACACAAATATTAGTTCATCAAAAATCTATCGTTTCCTAAATAATTATAATTTTATGAATATACCTAGTATTGCCGATTCTCGAACATTTTTTTTAATTGCAGGTCCAATATGATGAAGGATAGCGATTTTACTAGACTATTGTATTATCACAACAAATTAAAATAATTCTAGATAGTTAATCGAAAACATTAATGAATTTAAATTAGAAGAATTCTTTTTTCTACATAATTTTTATTACTCTGAATAAACACTCTCTAGATTCAAAAATTTTTCAAATTTTTTTTTAAAACATTTTTGAGAACCCCCATTTTTTGTAGATTCGAAATTGGCGAATAACATCCTATCCTACTATCATACTTCCTACTTCCTACTAATATTATAAATGCGAAAGTTTGTGAGGAGGTGAAGATGTTTGTTACTCTTTCACGTTAGAACTACCGAACGGATTCAGTTGAAAATTCACATCAATATAGTTTCTATATCCGATTAACATAATTTATGAAAAAATTGTGGTATTTCAGCATAAAAGAACCACAAAATATCAAGCCAATAGGAAAATGCGGCATAGGTTTGGGAGCTATTTGGGCGATTCCGTTATGTCGATACGTCGCGTAGTCGCGAATCATCCATGTTATACTTACGGTGATATGCAAAAATGACCCTTATGCTTGGTTCACAATGAATGCAACCCAACAGACATATACCTAAACAGCGAAAATTTAAACGATAGAAATCAAACCAGAAGTGTTCACAATATTAACGTTATTTCTACATTTACATTCGACTTATGAAATTCAAACGCGAAATTGTACCTATTGTGAATATTTTCGTATAATAAGAATAATTTCAATTGCCGATTTGGGCAGACGAAGTTGCGCGGGCCAGCTAGTTAACAATATTTCTTCAACTTCTAATCTGTCTGGGATACAAGAGAGATTTATGTAGCCATCTTTCCGACACGACGTTCGTTATTCAATAAAACGGTGTCAGAAAAATTGGGATTTTCGGTAATTTTTGCAATCGTGTTGCGTTCTAGTTTCTGTACTTGATGGACATGGTAAGGGTCGGACCAGAAAGATGGCTGCATAAATCTGTCTTCTATTCCAGACAGATAATAATTTAAGGAAATATTGTAAATGTTATTTACCAATTTGCATTCTCCGGAAAATGGGGAAGTTTTTAAAACTATTCGCAAAAAAAAAGACCATACAGGGTGTTCTACAAGCTCTATGACAAACTTTGACAGACGGTAGCTGTACTTATTCTAAACATTTTTTTTTCTATGAACATATATCCGCTTCGTTTTTGTTTAGAAGATACAAGCATCTGAAAAATTATATTTCTTTGTTCAAATCATATGAATATGGAAATTCAAAGGTTTTAAAAATTGTTCAAAATGTCTACCTTCGGCTTGAATACTTTTGCATCAACGAAACTTAAGATACCGTTACTCGTCGGATCAGATTTGGGTCGTTTCTTATTTGGTTCGTTGCATCTTGAATTCAATCAAGTAATTGTTGAAGAGATTGGATTTCAAAAAGACAAACAAGCTGCTCCAAATGTCCCCATGAATAAAAATCTAAGGGATTTAGATCAGGCGAACGAGGTGGCCATTGTATTGGTCCTCCTTGCCTTCTCCATTTATTCGGGAAATGTTCATTTAACAATCTGACTACTTGTCTCCCTCTATCTGGTGTTGCACCATCAAATGCTTGTAACTCCGAGGCGAAAACGAATCGGACCTATGTTCATGGAAACAAAAATGTTCAAAAAAAGCACAGCCACCTTCTGTCAAAGATTGTCACAGAGCTTGTAGAACACCCTGTATATGGTATAATTTTTTGAAACTAGAGAGGGTTTATTCAGAGTAATAAAAATTATGTAAAGAAGAGAATTATTTCAATTTACATTTATTGAGGCTTCGATTAACTATTTAGAATGATTTTAATGAGTGATAAAACAACAATCTAGGATTAATATGGGCTTAAATCGCTATCCTTCATCACATACTGGCCCTGCAATTGAAAAAAATTGTTCGTAAATTAAATATTTTGGAAACGTTAAATTGAAGTTGAAATGACCATATCTCGGTCAATTTTTAATAAAAAAAATATATTAACTTGAAAACAAGATAATGGGGATACTTCTATTCGTCTATATTGCTGATTACTGTTTTAGTCAAAAACGTGTCTGCAACAAATAACTAATAATCTGAAATATTTTCAAGTTTCTTTTACTTCCACTTGTAATGGAACTGTCAACTCCATTCTCACCAATGAATTACTAATTTGAATTTTTTAGGAGAAAGAAAAAATATATTTTTCTCCATTTTCTAAATCTTATGACTTTCCAAGGCAAGACGTAAGCAAAGCATGATAGAAAAAAGTACAATATCCGACCAATAAAGTAGAACTCAATGACTGCGTTTGATATAAAAGCTGAACCTTTTGAAAGTGCAGGGAAATATTAAGGAACCCTGTCCCGACGTGAGGTGTCTTGACTTGCAAAGGGATGAAGCTTAAGTAATCGATAGTTGAAGGTCACGTCCCTTTCTTGAGAAGTTTTGCCAAAAAAATGCACTACCAAATTCCCGATGATTAAAACCATTTGTAAAATCTTTACGGTTTATCTGGCGGTCCCATAATTCAAAGATAGAATATAGAAATTAATGAAATTAAAAAAAATTTCAACTTGGAATTAACTACGAAAACTAGAACGTTGATTCAAAAAATGATATTATTGGATGAGGGAGGTTTCTTCTTGCTAAGTTCATAGATGTTGTCCACATTGTGAAATATAGTTATCTCGTGTACTTTCTTCGTTTCGTATGTACTATTTATACAGGGTCTTTCACGAGGAACCTCACCCATATTTATACGGGAAACTACTGAACGTATTTTCATGAAATTCAGCACTTATAAGTATTTCACGATGCTGATGAAATCTAAAATATTTTCAAAGCATGAGCACCTCCGGTTTTTCCGGAAATGACATCAACTTCCGTTTTTCAAATTAGAACATCATTTTTTTATTGAAGAAATAGATTCCTTAGAAAATATCAAGTTATTTTGATGTAACATTTTTCAGTTTTGGTTGGAAAATTCTCTCTGAGCGGGAAAATTCGAAAAAAAAATCGAAAATAGAGCTCCGCTGAAACAAGAATAACTTCGGGGTTTTTGGATGGAAAATTTTCATTTATGGGATTTTTCAAGATGTAAGATTGATGTATCCACTTTAAAAATTGAAATCACGATTCATGATACAGGGGGTGAAAAAATCGCTTTCAAAGTTAGGGATGACAAAATCGTGAAAAATCAATTATTTCAAATTAGAACTCCATTTTTTTATGGCAGATATTGAATCTACGTTAAAAAATAATGTGAGTGTATGCATCACACCCTTGCCCTAAAATGGATATTTTCTGAGTTATTCACAAAAAACTGTTTTTCGTCTTGAATTTTCAGCTATTTCTTTTCCCTTCACGCCAAAAAGATGAAATTTTCAGGAACTGTTATTTGAACCATGCTGTAGATTTTTCACCCCTCCTTGAAACCGACTTCAAGTTACTATTAGGAGAACCATGGCAAACTCTCGCAGTTATAACTAGAGAAGATGCTCAAAGTTTTGACCGTTAATTTCTAGACATTTATTTATACGTCTCAGGAATGCTTCGTGCGTTGCTCTTCTTATTTCATCGGGAGGAAGAGATCTGCAAAAGTGTTTAAAAACAAAATTGAGTTTCAAAACTATGAATCTAAAAATCTAAACAAACCTGAACGCATTTCTGACTCGTTCTATGCAGTTGAGTAGACAATATTTTTTATCCTACCCCAAACATAATAGTCTAAAGGAGTTAAATCGGGAGAACGTGGTGGCCAAAGATGTGGACCATTGTTCGCCAACCATCGATCTTCAAATAGCCTGTAGAGGATATTTGACACATTGAGTGAATTGTGTGGAGGCGCGCCATCTTGTTGATACCATAAGTCATTATGAACCGATTTCAAGCGGATAACCAGTAATGACCGCGGTTATCTACGGTCCTGCCTGCGGTTATCTACGGTTATAGTCTTCAGGGATATTCCTTGTAAAATGATTATAACCTTCAATGACCGAAGTCGCTTGAATGAAGTTGGTCCTAGTTGGTAATTACCAATGAGGACCAGGTTATTCGCTTGAAATCGGTTATAGTTCTGTACTAGCGGCTCAATTATTTGAGTCAATATGTCAGAATATCTATCTCCTAAGGGAGAACATTCTTTAAATAATGCGAACATGTGTAGTGTTCTATCTTACCAGTTAAAGTCCCATCATAAATGTGAACATCGAGAATTGCATTATTTTTGATGGCGCAAAAAACATTGAAACTCCAGGTCTCTTGAAAGTTCCATTGTCTGAAGTGGTGGTTGTTCTCTTCATCCCAATAATGACTGTTATGCCTATTGAAAGAACCATTCTTTGTGAATATAGATTCATCTGTCCAAATTATACACTCCAAAAAGTTTTCATTCTCTTGAAATCGAATCATCATAGCTTCGCAAAACTCTGTTCTCCTGACGAAATCAGTTTCCTTCAAATGCTGTACCCTATTGAATTTATATGGGTGCATTTTATGTTTTTTTAATATTCTCCAAACACTCGATTGAGATAATCCCAGATCAATCTCAGCATCTTTGAGAGAATTTTGAGGATTCACACGAAAATATGCAAGAACTGTAATTTCGTTGTTCTCATCTTCTACTACACTTTTTTTTCTGTGTATAGTTTTCTTAACGAAAGATCCGACATTTCTCAAGTTTGTCATGGTTCTGTTAATGGTATCTCTCGTTGGTCTGGGTCGGTCAGGAAACCTCTCAATGAACAGTCGAATCGTTCTATCTACAATTTTATTACATTCTCCATGAAGTAGAATGAGATTTAAATAATCTTCATTGGTAAAATTAGGCATAGTGATCGATTTTATAACTTAATACGAATTATCACCAAATTAATAGTAAAGACAAAATGCTACTGAATAAAGAGGAATTTGGCAGATGTAATTAATGATATCTATCATTAAAAAAAAAGAATGTAAAACATGGTAAGTTTTTGCATATGGTATGAAAAGAGTCTTCCGGCTTATTGGCCGTGGTCCATTAGGAATAATTTCACCTAACGTTTCGCCTACAACTTCGGTAGGCATCTTCAGAGGATTCTCGGTCTAAGGTTGTACCTCGAACGCTGAATTTCTGACACTCTGAAGATGCCTACCGAAGTTGTAGGCGAAACGTTAGGTGAAATTATTCCTAATGGACCACGGCCAATAAGCCCGGAAGACTCTTTTCATACCAGTATATCCGGTCGTGAAAGCCTTAAACTATTCATTTTTGCATATGGTTCATAAGGAATTATTTATTTATCACTGGAGAGAAAACCGATGGCCGATTAGTTGAAATAAAGAGGTTTCCGATACAAATTCGAATCAAAATTCGCCATCTATTTAGGAACAACCTGTAACTTTTTTCTCTTGCATATTAGGGTAGTAAAATCTAAAACATGGTTTAAATAACAGTTCCTGAAAATTTCATCTTTTTGGCGTGAAGGGAAAAGAAATAGCAGAAAATTCAAGACGAAAAACAGTTTTTTGTGAATAACTCAGAAAATATCCATTTTAGGGCAAGGGTGTGATGCATACACTCACATTTTTTTTTAACGTAGATTCAATATCTGCCATAAAAAAATGGGGTTCTAATTTGAAAAAAATGATTTTTCACGATTTTGTCTTCCCTAACTTTGAAAGCGATTTTTTCACCCCCTGTATCATGAATCGCGATTTCGATTTTCAGAGTGGATACATCAATCTTACATCTTGAACAATCCCATAAATGAAAATTTTCCATCCAAAAACCTCGAAGTTATTCTTGTTTCAGCGGAGCTCTATTTTCGATTTTTTTTCCGAATTTTCCCGCTCAGAGAGAATTTTCCAACCAAAACTGAAAAATTTTACATCAAAATAACTTGAAATTTTCTAAGGAATCTATTTCTGCAATAAAAAAATGGTGTTCTAATTTGAAAAACGGAAGTTGACGTCATTTCCGGAAAAACCGGAGGTGCTCATGCCTTGAAAATATTTTAGATTTCATTAGCATCGTGAAATACTTATAAGTGCTGAATTTCATGAAAATACGTTCAGTAGTTTCCCGTATAAATATGGGTGAGGTTCCTCGTGAAAGACCCTGTATAGGGTGTACCAAGTTCGATGGTCTATTAGGCGTTTCTGGAGAACTGGACCTATTTGAAATCTGAAAATTGGGATTATGATATTGTTTGACATTATCTACCGAGCTAAAATATTCTTGCAGCCTGGCCACTCTCAGTTATACAGGGAATGAAAAAAAATTTCAAAAATATTTTTTCTTTACGAATTCGATAAAGTATCCAATTGTTAATACATTCGCATTCAAATCGTTGCATTCGTCACAATACTTTAAAATATATCGAGAAAAAAACTGAAGAAAAACTTATTTCATCTCGGGACGCGTGAAAACGCGCTATAAGCTTAGCCTTTTCCCGAGAGTTGCATATAAAAAAAAGATGAGAGTATTCGGTTTCATGTTGGTTATTTCTAAACCGTTTCAAACCGTTTTCACATTTTCGTAGTCGAAGACAGTGGAAATATTGTACATTCTTAGAATTTTGAAAAACTCGTCACAGGGTGTTCCAAATGTTGGGTCAAAAATTGGGATCAATATTGGCCCATAACTCTTGTTTTTTCAAATTAGAACCCTATTTTTTATGATTGCGTTGGATTGTATGAAGAAAAATGATGATAATGTTTCAACATGTTAATGCTCCTAAAATTAATAATTCTTTAGTTATTCAGGATTTCCTGATTTCATGTCGTATAGCGTCGAATTCCTAGAATCTGTTTCATATCAACAATGACCTTGGTCATAGAAGATCAATTATTCCAATAACTCACTAGTGACACACCTCTTTTTTGAATTCATTTATCATTGTTGATATGGAACAGATATAATGAATTTGACGCTACGTACGACATAAAATCTGAAAATCCTAAAGAACTCAATCAAATTAAAAAACAAAAAAACAGAAACGATTTCTATCGCTTTGATTGTTCATTATCGGCAGAAATTCTGTTACACGAACGGACTTTTCTTCAGATATTTCCAATGTTTTTTTTCCAATCAGATAATTATCATCAGGTATAAATATTCATTGAGAAGTAGATTACAAATATGGGAGTCTTGCCAATCGCAAGAATTAAGTATAACTACGAGTAGAAATCAGAAATTTCAAATGATTTCAAGTCTGTGAACACCAAAACATAACACTGAACATTCAGAACGTGATAATGATTGAAGTTGTATTGTCAAAGACCAAAGATGTAGCGATCAATAGTGTATTCTTAGTGTATTATTTTATTTTGGACTTATTATTTTGATATATCAACCGTTTGATTCTTTTTTTGTCATTTGGTTCTATTTTAGTTGTGTTGAAATCCAGCTTCATGCACGCAATCTTCTGGAAAAAACAAATCTCACATTACTTGACATTTAAAATAATTTCCCGTTCGAAAACTGATCTGGAAAGGTCATATGACAATTATTGAACGTATTTTCAGTATGCAATATGTGCCACATTGGACGTACGACTGTTGACATGGAGGGTAACGATATATATTTCGTTCCAGGTATCATAGGTAAAGGACGAACCACGGGGGGTTTCTGGATTTATCCAGAATTTTCATTGACTAATAAAGGTTTGGTTAACTTTTTATAGGGAAATTTGATTTTGTAAGTTCCATTAACGGTACATAAATTTCAAATTAATTCATATTAAAATGGTTTCTATTTAATTTTGTTTGACTAACATTTAACAATTCAAAAGATTGGAAGCAATGAAAAATGTTCGAAAAATGACGTATCTGTGTTCCGAAATATTCTGTTCAAAATGATCGGGGTCTTCTTATCAATATTGACACAAACACAAATATCACAATTTGCTATTTATATATTTTTTGACTTATTGTTTATTTAGCATTGAGTGTAGTAGTGCTGAAATTGCTTGTTCTTGTTCAGTTTTGACTATGAAAACCCATTTTTCTAATAGTTGAGTGAAATATAACCATCAATGTGATGAAGCTTAGGCATTATTTTGAGTAGGTTTCTACCATCGGAATATCACCCGTCATTATATTCTTCTATAAAATTGTTACAAGGTAGTTGGCGTTCTAATATTTGATACTGAGTTTTCAAGGAATCGTCCACACTAAAAAAAATACATTTTTCAAGGTATCAGGTTGATATTTTGGACATGGACACTATTTATTATTCTTCATCTACTGAAGTTACAACAGGTGTACCTAGCAACTTTGCATGTATAATCGAAGACTTTTCAAGTAAAAGAATCAATATAAGCATAATTCAAATCCAATGTGGATTTGTTAGCGATAGTTACAGTGATTTCCGGTTGAAACAGAAGTCGCAGATACACTTTTTGTAACGTCAGTCGATAGGAGAAAATTCATGTATTCGTGTCCAAAATTTCAATTCGTTACCTCGAAAAATGTAGATTTTTTGAGTGTTAACATGATTCCTGAAACCTTCGGTATATGTTACAAAATATGAAATGGCAAGCAGTAAATTTACTCTTCCCATTTCGAATATTAATTTATACCTTGTTGATACCTATATGATCGTTCTTTCCTACTGATTGGTAAATTATAATGACGAGAAGTGAAATTGTAGATAATCTCATTCTGTAAGTTAGTTCTTATAAAATGCATAATTAGAGTTGAAAAATGGTTTTGAATATATTCTTCTGGTAGAAATATTCGATTAGACTTTATTCTAACTTATAAGCTATCGAAAAAAGTTCAGTTGATAATTCAGACCTTTATTGTGTATATTTCCGTTTTAGCTGACCTACCCAGTTATTTAACCAGATTCCAGTGGGACATCGCAAAATACCCTATCAAGCAATCACTGAGGAATATCGCCGATATAATTAGTAAACAAGTCGGTCAAATTGATGCTGATTTGAAAACTAAATCTTCAGCCTATAATAATTTAAAAGGAAGCCTTCAAACCCTAGAGAAGAAACAAACGTGAGTAATGTACTAAATTTTCTAACATTAAATAGATTCAAAAAATTATTGAATTTGGGTAATTTTATTATTAAAATTATATAATATTGTTATAATAAAATAGTTAGGTCAAAATTTGGATAATTCTCATCAGGGTCTTTATCGATATCACGCTTATGCATAAAAATGAGATGGAGTGTCTATGTTTTATGCAATATACAGCCCCTTACCAGCTCTAGAACATCGGAGTGATCACAATATGTAAAAGTTTCCTATTCTGTTCATACAATTTTCATAGCCATATATTGGTAAACCTCTGTAGAATTCTTATCATCAATTCATTATCTAAGAATCATTATTCTGTATATTGATGGCATCGATGTCATGTTTTCGCGATTAAATATTTCGTTTATGATGTTCTATTATTTTCTGCAAATTTTTCGCTGTCACCTATTGTGTTGCGGTAATAATCATTCTTTTAATTCTGAATTATATTAATCACGGTAAAATTCATTCTCAAAATATAGCTTTCCGGTAGGAACATGAAGTACCTTCTGCTTCAATTTATGCTGGTAATGAGACCACGAGATATTCAAGCGTTAATTTTCCATTCTTCCCTATTATTTTCTACTTACATTCGTAGATGATAAGGTCTCAAATCGCTGTGATATTCATTGCGATTCTCTTTCGTCTTCCGTCTGTGATATTTAATTGAGACTTGGTGCTCGAGGCATGATTGTTTAATTTCCGGTTGATTTCTGTGATGCCTCTATGTTGGATTGATTGCACATTATTTATTGTTATATTTGATGTACCTAATCGAAGTAACAAACATACAGGCCTCCATTGTTAATAATACAGAAACTTTAACAGCTACTATTGGAGAAATTACAGCCTCCTGTTATAGTTGGAGATTTCAATTGCCACGGCACAAAGCGGAGCTATCAGGAGACGAGAACGGATTGGAAACTATTGTAAACTTGGGCGGAGGGGAATGAACTAAGCCTCCTCCATAATCAGATACAACCTGCCCTTTTCTGTAATAGAAAATGGGGAAGAGGGTTTAACCCTGGCGACCTCATAGTCGTGTCCATGTCCCTAGCTGGAACATGTCTCAAAACGGTTTTCGATCCCATTCCACATACCCAACATAGGAAAATTATGCTGCAGTCTAGGCCGGTAATAATTCTCCAGAAATTATACTTTTTAAAGGGCACTTTAACTACACGAAGGCCGATTGGGGAAAATTCGCTCTAACCCTGGACTCGTAAATCGGAGCCATTTCAGCTTATAGAACGATCAACGATCAAGATAAAAAGTTTGTATCGTTTGACGTGTCATCGCTGTATACGAATAATAGTCCAGTCAATCTAGACTTCCGTGAACACAAAAGGTCGGATGTTATTTTTCTAAGTTTTAATTGGTGTCTTGGCACCCCAGTAGTGGGAAACTAAGCGAATCCAACAAAATTTTTATCGGAAAAACTTTTGGGGGCCTAAAAACTTCGAAATTTTCGGAGTTTTTCATTTTTTCACTTATATCTCATTACGGAAGCCTCGCACAGAAGGCATACGGGCATCAAAATCCGTCCAGCCGTTTAGGAGCAGTCACCCGTTGTAAAACGGAGATTTTTTCAAAATTTTCCGAAAAAATCCATTTTTGGCTTTCCTCTCAAAAAAGTCAATAGTCTAATATCAAGTTGAATAATATGAAAAAATGTTTGAAAAAGAATGATCATTTTTTCCTCAGCCGTTTGGAAGGCCTTTTCTTTCTTACAGAATGTTTTGAGGCTCAAATGAAAAATTAAGGTGCTCGCTGGGGCGAGTGACTTGCGACAAAAAAAAATTAAGTTGTTGCGTCGTTGGGCTAACCCCCTTTAGGCGTCGGCGGTTTTTGCTCACAAAGCCCCCCCCCCCTTCCTACTGCTCGTTATTCACCTTCTTGTCCTCATGATAGGTCTTTGCGTTAACCGGTCCTTATCCAGAAATCTGGGGGCACGGTGATGCCCCCGCCAAGACGAGCCTTGCTAAGCGCTACTATATTTTCTAGAAGTGTTTCGTCGTAATTTCGGACCCTCATAACTCGAGTTTGGAATACACCAGATGACTGAACTTCTCAGGATATGATGCCAATAGTGAACTTATCAAATGTGCAAAGTTTCAAGTGAATAGTTCGTACACTTCAGATTTTATAGATATCTAAAAACCCCCGATTTCGTCACTCATTCACTGATGATCATAAAAACTGTTAGGGTACTTCCCGATGTCCTGTGCAGTTGAAATTTGGTATTTGAGCTAGTTTCAGTACACATCAAACGGAAAAATTCCCAAACTTGAAACTTTCATCCCCCAACCCTTAGAACCAGTGGATGTATAAGTGTGGATGCTTGGGATCTGATATTTATGCATAGGTACTGCTCGTTATGAATAATAAAATAGATATTTCCTAATTTCCAGTAACTCAGTTCCCACATTTCAAATAAGGGGATGAAGTCTGACAAAACGCCCCATAATATGTATTTTTAACAAATAGAATTTGGCGACTTTTCAAGTAAATGAATGTAACATTGTGGTTTTATATTCGTCTTGATGTGGTTACCCCACGTATAACCCCAATCACATTTTTCATTGATAGCGTTCTGGAGAATTCAAATCCGTGACGACACTGACGTCATAGTGTGCAACAAGATGCGCAAGAACACACCTTGTATTCTTCCACCATGGGGAGGGAGCAGGGAGCGTCCTACTCTGCGATTCAAACTAACAGAGGCGAGAGTTGCCGAATACGACCGAACTCAATAGCAGAAAGTATAAATTCACGTCACATGATATCGGTCACTCACTCAAAGGAGAGGAATCGTTCTGGCTGGTTGCCTGGATTCAAAATTCGACGGATTAGGATTTGAATGCGCTGAA
The DNA here is from genome assembly GCA_038502775.1 of Hippodamia convergens. Taxonomy (NCBI): domain Eukaryota; kingdom Metazoa; phylum Arthropoda; class Insecta; order Coleoptera; family Coccinellidae; genus Hippodamia; species Hippodamia convergens. The sequence goes on along the minus strand of JAVSIQ010000077.1, from coordinate 290,873 downwards.
GTGTCTTTCCGAGAGGTCTTTCACTGGCCATTTCTTGTACACTAAAATTCCAATTTTACATTTAATTTCATTAAATTCACCTCAATTCCATTAAATTCCCCTCAATTCCGTTAAATTCACCTCAGTTCCATTAAGTTCACCTCAATTCCATTCAATTCCTTTTAATTCCTCACGAATACATTCAATCGAGGGGTCTCTCACCGACCGAAATTTGTATACTAAATTGCCCCTTCAAGAAGAAATTCCTCTTATTTCCCTAAAAATTGACTTCATTACTCCTAATTGCCCCTTCATTTCTTCTCAATTCCCCTCATTTCATCTCATTGCCTCTCATTTCCTCTCTCTCTCATTCCCCCTCATTGCCCCTTCATTTTTTTCACACTTATATTATTTAAACAACTATTCTCAAGATCAAAAGGTAGAATTCTCTCCGCAGTTTCGTGAAAAAATATTTTATGAAGTACCTTCATGAAAATATGCGTTATTTAATACGTCTATGAAGAACATGGAAACGAAATAACATTGGTATACGAGAATTCATACAACCATTGATTGAAAAGAATATTTATTTGTCATAACAATAACTAAAATAAAGTATAAGCGTTATATATATATACAGGGTGAGTCGGGAGGAACGGACCAAATTTCAGGTGTGTATTCTGCAGGTCGAAATAATTCAAAAAAACTCATATGTTGTTATCCGATTCTCATTTGTTTTCAAACTATAGGGTAATTAGAATATTTCAAATAAATATTTTTTTTTTAGTTTATCGCTTCTTATCACAAATGCTGTAGGTGCTGACTTATTGTTTTTGCGAAATGAGTAAATAGCATCACTGGAGAACGTTCCTTTAAACATCCGAATGCAAATGTATTATCAGCACGATGGAGCTCCCGCGCATTTCGCTCGTTAGGTAAAACAATATTTAGATCAAGAGTTTCCCGGACAATGGATTGGTCGCGGTGGTCCTATTAGTTGGCCTCTAAGATCTCCAGACCTCACACCACTGGACTATTGTTTGTGCGGCTGGTTCAAGAACGAGTTATACAAAGTAAAAGTTAACACTCGGGATGCCCTATTTCGACGCATTAGAAATGCGGCATTGCTTATTAAAGAAAGACACGAATCAATCAGAAAAGCAACGAGAGCCCATCGCAGATGAAGTTGAATGTGTTTGGAGGTTAATGGCGGGATTTTTGAGCATTTATTAAAATAATGCTATAAATGAAACCATTTTAATGTAGAAAATGTTGTTTTTTATAATGAAGCTACAGTTTGAAAACAAATGAAAAGCGGATAACAACATATGAGTTTTTTTAAATTATTTCGACCTGCAGAATACACACCTGAAGTCTGGTCCGTTTCTCCCGACTCACCCTGTATATATATATATATATATATATTTTTTATATATTATTATATATTATTATATATTATTTATATATTATTATACAGGGTGTTCCTAAATTGAACGTACAAACGAGAAGGGGAGATTCCTCAAGTGAGTTTAAGAAAAAAAAGTCCCATAAACATGGGGTCGCAAACGTTTCGTTTTCGAGATACCGAGTGTTGAACTTTGAATTTTTTTCAAGTTTTTTTCTCGTATTATCTACACTTCACAAGATATTCAACTGAAATTTGGCATAGATATTACATTTGAGAGTTCTCACCACGTGACATGGCAATTTCGATAGAAGATCTACAGGGTGATATTTTTTCTGGAACACTGCCACCTGCTCTTCTGCAGAACTTTTTTTTGGTGAGCAACTGTTAATTTGAAAAAATGTAAAAAGAAGCTTTGTTCTTATACTAAACTTTTCGGTCTCTTGTAGTTTTGTCGTATCTACCTGAAAATCCAAATTATGATGGGAAGGCCACTTTGTAAGCTGTGGTGAATGAATTCAGTGTCAGTTTTTATGGAAATTTTCCTGATCTGTAGCGATGATTCATAAAGATTCGATAAACTCGTATAATCAACACAAAAAATGTATTACAACAAGAAACGTAAAACTAAAAAAAATCATAACAAGAAAACTAGGTTACTCTTTCAAACACTCCCGGAGTATTCCTAACTGTATCGAATGCGATTATTATACGATTTCTCAGTTCTTCTACGGTGTTCACGGGTGTCGAGTATACTAGAGATTTCAGGTGGCCCCATAAAAAGAAATCTAAACTAGTCTGAGGATCTGGCGGGCCATGACTGAGGAACCCCCCCCCTCCGTCCAATCCACCTGTTTTCTTAATTTTCGTCCAAATACGCCCTTGCCAAAACTGAAAAATGAGCAGGAGAACGGTCATGCATGAACCACATTTCTCGTCGTAGCATAAGAGGTATATCTTCCAATAACAAAGGCAAATCGTTTTCTAAAAAATGTCTGTATGATTGACCTGTTAGTCGACCTGGCAAGAAGAAAGGACCAATCAAATCATCACCAATATTACCACCCCACACATTTAGTGAAAATTGCTCTTGAAAATGGGTTTCTACATATCCATGCGGATTCTCCTCAGCCCATACTTGTTCATTATGAAAATTGATAATTGAAGTCCTTGAGAAGCAGGCTTCATCAGTGAATAGAATTTGGCAATCAAAATAAGGATTCATCAATAGTCTACTGAGGTACCACTGACTCGGATGAAAATCTCGATTCAGAAGAGCTTGCACCCTCTGAATGTGATAAGGATATAGCAGAGAATCCCGCAAGATCCGCCAAACAACTTGATGACTTGCATTCAAAAGTACACTAATTTTTCTTGTACTGGTTCTTGGATGTTGTTCTATTTCGTTCATAACTGCCTCTTCGAGTTGTGGTGTTCTCACATTGCGTGGTATCCCAGCATTAATTCTTTTCGTGGAAAAAGATCCAGCTTCTGAAAGACGCCTATGAATATCAGAGAACATTCGATGATTTGGTATCACTCTATTGGGATAGTGTTCCATGTCAAGACACCTAGCTTCTCTTGCATTTCCATTTGCAAGACCATACATGAAATGCATATCAGTCATTTCGGAATTCGTGAAAATCGGCATGTTTTGATATTGAAATGTGTAGAGGTTCTAATTTCTGATCAAATATTGTTGTGACAGTCATAAAAATCGTAATGAAAATGAAAATGGTAGTCTAACTACATTAAAAAAAATAAATATCCATAAATGCAATCACTTTCATTTAAAAAAAAAACAAACGTTCAATAATTTGATGTGTCAAAACTGGCACTGAATTCATTCACCACAGATTACAAACTGGCCTTCCTATCATAGTTGCGAGAATTTCGAGAGAATCGGTCAAATTTTTTTTTCTTGAAATCGTTGGTAGATGCGACAAAACTACAAGAGACCGAAAAGTTTAGTATAAGAACAAAGCTTCTTTTTACATTTTTTCAAATTAGCAGTTGCTCACCAAAAAAAAGTTCTGCAGAAGAGCAGGTGGCAGTGTTCCAGAAAAAATATCACCCTGTAGATCTTCTATCGAAATTGCCATGTCACGTGGTGAGAACTCTCAAATGTAATATCTGTGCCAAATTTCAGTTGAATATCTTGTGAAGTGTAGATAATACGAGAAAAAAACTTGAAAAAAATTCAAAGTTCAACACTCGGTATCTCGAAAACGAAACGTTTGCGACCCCATGTTTATGGGACTTTTTTTTCTTAAACTCACTTGAGGAATCTCCCCTTTTCGTTTGTACGTTCAATTTAGGAACACCCTGTATTATAGATAAATTTTTAGAAAAACAGTTTTTGAATATAAATTGAAAATATTACATTTATGAAAAAGCAAATAAAGACCTTTTCTTCATATATAAATTTTCTCTGGAATGCTTTATATTTTTCACATGGTGATAAGATCTACTTTCGTCGAATGAGACGGTCCCATCCAGAAAAAGACCAAAAAAATACTATTTTTCTACCACTATTGTACCTGAGCTTCTTCCTCAGAAGATTCATTTGAACTTTACTTGAGGTATATTTCTCGGTATAATTCAATATAACCAACAACAACAAACGCAATTTATTGACCAAAAGGCCAATTGGCCATCGACAACATTTAATCCTGCAGCCAGGTGAATTTACAATAATTGAAATAATATGATTTCACAAATGCCTGTCTGTGGATTAATAGTTTGACAATTTTCTTAACATCGAGTACAAAAAAAAAATCTTAACTATCTGGTAGTGAAACAACTAATTTCTTTAAGAAAAAAAAAATTCTTTGCCTTTACGGAGGCTACATCGAGAGCATTTTTGAAACATAGATGAATTCAAAATAGTAATCATCGAAATGAATACCATTTTCAATAACCAGGCTCAGAGATTTTTCATCATGAAGTTGGAGAAATGATATTAGATTTTGTCACTGAGATGAAAGATATACCGGTTTCGGCCTTGTTGCTTCAAATTCCGAAGTTTTTTATGAAGATTTTGTCCTGAGATGTGCGGGATACCGATGAGGCCCAACAAGGCCGAAACCGGTATATCTCTCATCTCAGTGACAAAATCTAATATCATTTCTCCAACCTCATGATAAAAAATCTCTGAGCCTCGGAATTGAAAATGGTATTCATTTCGATGATTACTATTTTGAATTCATCTATGTTTCAAAAACTAATTTCTTGATTGATATCAGCAACATGTATGCTCTCTTAGTTGGTAGGACTGTCCCTGAACTCCTCGAGGTGTTCCCTGATAGTTTTTAGTGGGTATCTTGCTCTCGAGATGGAATGCTGGTTTCGTTGGTTTAAGTGTGGTTGTAGTATCTCCCAGTTGTGCGGCTTTTGGGCGAATTTTGTGGATAGTTTTCTCAATCTTTTCCCAATAGGTAGACTATATAGCATTGAGTTTGGAGGGTTGTGCAATGGATTGTTGGGATGACGGATTTTTGTTATTTTCCTCATTGATATTGTTTCTGCTGTTTGCAGTTGTCTCATCGTTGGTTATCTACAATTCAGGTATAGATTGTGGCCAAAGTCAAGAAGTGGTCTGCATATACTTTTATATATTTTGGCGGCAGTTTGTTTATTTATACCCTTATTTTTGTAAGTAAGGCAACGGAAAACCTCGGCTCTTGAAAGTACACTCTTCTTAACCGAGTTGGTGTGGTGTTTGAAATTTAGCTTTTGGTCGATTAAAAAGCCCAGGTATTTTATGTTAGCTCTAGGCAGGATATTGTGTTGGTAGATTGTGATGTTGGGAGAAGAGGTAGTAATATTGTGGTTGAATATCATTAACTCGGTCTTGAGGGGATTCAATTGTAGTTTCCATTTTTCTAACCATTCCAGTGTAGCATTATAGAGAAGTGGTGAGCCCTGTGGTAGGCCTTTTTCGATTGTAAAGGATTGAGAAGTGCAGTTCCCTAGTTTTCCCCTTAATTTTCTGCCAGAAAGGAATTCTCTGATGATTCTTAATAGATATGTTGGGACGTTGAGTTTCTTGAGCTTGTAGAGTAGCCCCTTGTGCCACACACTGTCAAAAGCCTTTTGGATATCCAGAAACAAGGCAGCGGATTTCAGGTTTTTAAGAAAAAGAAAATTCTTTGCCTTTACGAAGGCACATCGAGAACATTTTTGAAACATAGATGAATGAATACCATTTTCAATTCTCTGAGCCTGGGAATTGAAAATGGTATTCATTTCGATGATTACTATTTTGAATTCATCTATGTTTCAGAAAGGATTTCAGGTTGTTCAGTTTGGCAGTTTGTACATTTGTAGACAATATAGTAAGTGGATGAAGTGTTGAGCAGTGTTTTCTGAATCCAAACTGGTACTTGGGTATATGATCTACAATTGCCTCCAATAGTTTATTTTTTCAAATGTTCGGAAGCATCTTTATTGGCCTGTAATTGTTTATTTTCTTGCGGTTACTATTGGATTCAGGTATAACTATGATATCTCCTTTTTTCCATTCTGATAGAAAATTTTGATTGTTTAGGCAGAACTCGAGATGGTTATTATAAATAGGTGGATTTCTAGGCTTAAATTTTTTACTACCATCCAAGATATTGAGTCGGGACCTGGGGATGTGTTCTTTTGTTTTTTGAGAATGTCAGAATATTCTTCTTGGCTGACTGTGACCTCGCTTGCTTCGATGGAATCATTTCCTAAAAAATGTTCATGCCAGTCATTAACCATGGTGTCAGTGTTCTCATCACAGTTGTCCAGTGGAGTATCTTCATATAGTTTGGAAAAGTGTTCTCCGAATAACTGAACTTGTTGGGCTTCGGTGTTGTAGGTGTATTCCGTTTTCTTCAATGGTTTCGATTCGGAAGGACTTTTTGTATCTCGAAAGTTTTTTTATTTCTTGGAAAAATTGTTTTCCTTGGCAGTTGTTGCTTTGGTCGCATGGTTCCAGCCATTTATTTAGTTTATATTCTTGGATAAGCCTATGTATGTTCTTATTATATCTGTTTATGTGTGTTTTGAATTCTGGTATTGGATTGTTTCTATATTCTCTATACATTTTTCTTCTATTTTTTATCAATCGGATAATATATGGTGGAAGTTCATGTGCATGAAAGTTGATTGCCTTTTGGGAGTGTTATTTAATGTGGTGTCTTCTAGTGCTTTTAGAAATTCCGAGATCGTACTTCTATCAATTGGTCGGTCACTGATATTATTGATAAATTCTTGCATCTTTGTGTTTATCTTAACCATGTCGGATTTATAAAAATTGTAACGCAGTTCATCGATTATGGTATTGTTCCGATTTACCTGAAGCTTAAATTTAATTGCTAGATGGTCTGCGCCCAGATCTGGTATGACAGCTATGTTCTTGAGGCATTTATCAAGCGAGTTTGTATATATAATACGGTGTGGACTGCTATCGTTGTTATTGGGCATAAGGAAAGTTGGTGGTGTTTTTGCCATAGTAAAGTTCGAGGTTTTCAAAAAATCATTGATTTTTTTGTATTTCATAGTGGTGTTCACATTTAGGTCACCGATTATGATGCAGTATCTGTGATTAGCGGCCATATTAAGAATGGTTTCTTCAAGTTGCCCAGTGGGATGAATATACAGTAAAATGACATGTAACTTCTTATTTTGTAATGGGATTGTGAAATGAAGAGCTTCGTTAAGTGGATTGTTGATAGAGAGGCCATTGCACTTCTTCATATTGAGAGCAGGGTGGGACATTGCTAGACTTCCGCCTCTGGTGTTGTGGTTGATTATATTGCCATCATGTTTTATAGTGTTCCAGTTCCTGTATCTAATTTCATGGTGTGGTTAAGTTTTTGTCTCGACAAACAGTGCTGATTTGATGTTATATTTTTCGATGATATTATTAATGAGATATTTTTTGGGTAGGTAGCTATTTATATTGCAGTCAATGAAATCGATTCCACAATCGAACTTGCCGGCTCATATTTTGATGGACTGTCTCTGTTGGAGAAATAGGTTCGTCGAGGTCTAAATCGAACATAAGTATGTACAACCAGTTGTTACCAACAAATGTAATGGCAGTTTCAATATTGTACTCGGTGATGAATCTCTTTTTCAATTTTTGAATGAGGTTCCCTCTATTGGAGTTTTTAGGGTTAATCAATTTTGAGATGTAAGTGTTAACAATTGTATCATGGATGGTAACTGGAGCGCGAATTCTTGAGTTTTTACAGATATCCGTATTGATTTGGTCACTTTTCTTGTTGAGGATTTTTACTGGTAGGTTGGGTATGCCTTCAATGGGTTGAGTGGGTCGCTCAGAACATTTGAAAGACCAGGCCTGATCTGTTGCGCCACAGCCGTTGCATTTTGGAGGGAGGTTGGATTTGCACTTGTTTGTAGAATGATTCTCATTGCATTTCAAACATTTGGTGGGTCCGGTGCATTCTTTGGTGCAGTGTGTATACTGCATGCATTTGCCGCAAGGGATTGGGGCTGGATCTGGAACGTTGCTTGGGTATGCAGGATAATGTCTGCTTTTGTAGAACACACCCTCAGATAGGATTTTCTCGTAGGTATCAATGTTTTCAGTGATGATCCGTATCAAGGAGGTAGGCGCGTTCGTTTGCTTGGATATGATTCGCTTGCAATATCTGAATTCGTAATTTAGTTGTTTCAAGTGGTTATTTAATTCTTCATCCTTGATTTCTTTCTCAACTCTCGCAATTACACAGGAGTAGTTGGGAAGTGGGAGAGCTTTGCCGCTATTCCTTTGGTTGTAGGGGTGGCTGTGGAGTATTCGTTAATTTTCTTGGAGTTTTTCATTTTTTTTAGAGTTTCTTCGATAATTGCTTTGGGGGTGTCTGTTTTGAGCAGGAACCCTTTTTTTGTTTTCAGAATTGTATCCTTATTTTTCGGTCTTGCTTCTTCCCACATATCTGCCATTTGAATTCTGGTATTGATATTGGTACTTGTGTTTATGTAGTAAAGGGAATTATATTTTCTGTTAGTTATGTCTATCATTCTTTCAGAGAAATTATTTCTAGTTCGGTTTGTTTGTTGACTGTTTACGTTTTCGTATTGTTTTGTTATCTGCTCATTTTGGAATTCCTCTTGTTTTGATTGTGATTCAGCTCTTCCTGTTTTTTGTTTGGAACGATGAACTGGGATAAATTTATTGTTATCTTCAACATCTGGACTAGATGTGCGGAATTTTTTAGAGAATCCTATTAGTTCTTGAATCTCGTCGTCTGATAAATCTTGAATGGTTTCGTATAATTCCGCCTCGCTGGCGGTTCTTTTAATATTATCGCTACCTCCAGGTTCTACCTCCATTTTATTCATGTTGGTAAGATTTCCGAATTGCCGGGATTTCGCACTTGTAATTTCAACTAACAAGCCTGGTTAACGCACCACTAAATTTCCGTACAGAGCTTCAAAAAGGACGACCTTTCTCCGCAGCTGTTACACATGGAATGAATTAAACCAATTATACTTATATTTTATATAAGTAGATATTTATGTGTCTGTAACACCTATAGCACTCTAGGAGGTTTCCCAACTGAACATCAGAAGCAGCTTCAGTGTTTCGAGTAGAAAACCAAATATGGGAGTGCTGTATAGTGCATATTTGGAAACAATAACATTCAAATGTAAAAATAATAAAATTTATTAGAAAAAACACTTTGTATAAAAACCAACATTCAAACATGAAATAACAAAATAAATTATTAAATTAGGAACTTATTCCGTCACATTGATATCTATAACTGTAAAATATAAAAATATATATATGTTATAAAAAAAATAAACATACCTATCAACGATATCAACGAGGCTACAAAGGATATTAGAAAAATAAAATTAATGAAATGAAAAGGAACTCTTTTTCAAAATGATACATCAAAGTGAACTGAGGAGCAATATGCTGAAGTAATAAAATCTCTAACAAAGTAGACCGATTTTTTAAAATTAGTGAAAGATCTTTCAATATCATTGAGGACACACCGTGGTATTTTGAACGGATCCGTTCCTTCAATTTTGATAGGGCCGTAGATGAAAAAAATTCTTTCACATTCTGAATGTCCTCATATCTAGGCCATACAAAATTTGTAAGATCCCGCTTTAAAAATTTAACCTTGTATATATATATACAGGGTGGCCGGACGATTGACGTCAAAAAAAAACAAAACAGGTCCCTCATGTCATGGGGTATTCGAATCACCCCCATGTATGTTATCCGATTTTTCACGGTTTCCGAGTTATGAATTTTTTTATGAAATTCGAGAATTTTCAACTTGAACATCTTCAAAATTATGTTTTTCTAAAAGTATAAGACTTTTCTGATATTTTTTTGTTGTAGATAGATCGCCAGGAATTGTACTTTTATACATAAATTAACCAGCATCGTAACTCTGATGAAAATTATGAAAATGTTGGTCTCAAGTGAGAAAGTTACGTATTTTGGATCATGATCTAAATTTTCAAATTTAAATTAAAAATGTAAACAGGTTACTTCATGGTTTTTTAGTAGGCTTCAAAACTGCGCTCAACACTCAGCTTTCAGAATCTTTGATAAAAAATGGTACTCAACGGTCTACTTTTGCTAGAATTAGACTTCAAAGTCAGCGAGGTAGAAAAAATCAAAGAAGTAGACGTTTACTCAAAAATTATTTTTTGCCATTTTAAGATTTTTCTGATCAAGCAATGATAGAAAATGCTGAAAATCAATGAAAATTAGCTTTATAAGAAAAGTTTTAGATAAGAAAAAGAAAAAGGTATGGCAATAAATCACACATCATGTAGATAAAAAGAAATTTATTTATAAAATTTACAATAGGTTTTATGCAACTGAAGGAAAATTTTTTGCGAAGGTGTAGAATGTGTATTGAGGCTCGAGGTAGCCACTTTGAAAACCTATTGTAAATTTTATAAATAAATTTCTTTTTATCTACATGATGTGTGATTTATTGCCATACCTTTTTCTTTTTCTTATCTAAAACTTTTCTTATAAAGCTAATTTTCATTGATTTTCAGCATTTTCTATCATAGCTTGATCAGAAAAATCTTAAAACGGCAAAAAAAAAATTTTTAGTAAACGTCTAGTTCTTTGATTTTTTTCCACCTCGCTGACTTTGAAGGCTAATTTTAGCAAAAGTAGACCGTTGAGTACCATTTTTTATCAAAGATTCTGAAAGCTGAGTGTTGAGCGCAGTTTTTAAGCCTACTAAAAAACCATGAAGTAACCTGTTTACATTTTTAATTTAAATTTGAAAATTTAGATCATGATCCAAAATACGTAACTTTCTCACTTGAGACCAACATTTTCATAAATTTTATCAGAGTTTCGATGCTGGTTATTTTATGTATAAAAGTACAATTCCTGGCGATCTATCTACGACAAAAAAATATCAGAAAAGTCTTGTACTTTTAGAAAAAAATAATTTTGAAGATGTTCAAGTTGAAAATTCTCAAATTTCATAAAAAAATTCATAACTCGGAAACCGTGAAAAATCGGATAACATACATGGGGGTGATTCGAATACCCCATGACATGAGGGACCTGTTTTGTTTTTTTTGACGTCAATCGTCCGGCCACCCTGTATATATATATATATATATATATATATATATATATATATATATATATATATATATATATATATATTTATATTCTTTTGAATAAGAGAGCTAAAATAATACAATAAATGTTGAAACAAAAAGAACCTAAGCTGAGGTAAAAAAAGGAACGGGGTACCACAACATTCTTCGTATGATACTATAGTATCATACGATACTTTCATCACCAGTATGAATTTGTATCGCATAATATTTTTCTGTATCTATAATTATTTGATTCAATTCGGTGTGAACGGGTCGAAGATCGGGTACATTTTTCGATGAATCATCTTCCAATTCCGTTGTCTCTTCGGATTGACTACCATCAGAAAATTCGTCGTACCACTTTCTTTTAGCCGAGAATTTTCCTTTCTTCAATTTTCTCTGAAATTCTCTCGTTTGTTATCCTTACAACAGTCATGATAAAGTAAATTTAACATAGGTAATATCCTTGTGAAAATTATTATCTCGAAAACATAGATAAATTAATAAAAAACTTACCCTGAAACAGTTGATTGAACACCGTCGATCACGCATAAACAAATATTATTTTTTGCACGAAAGAACGAATTTTGTTAGTTACCGAGTTCTTTGCTAGATCGGTAGATCATTTTTACTGGTTACTAAGGTAAACAGAACGGTAATGACTGAATATTCTTTGAAATAATGAAATAAAACAAACAATTTGAATTCAGTTCATTTAATATTGAAAGTTAAAGTACAATTTTTACAATTGCTGATGCAAATACCACTGGATTGAGTAGTAGCCGAATTCACAGGAACCTCTGTTGAATTCAACATATCATGTTTCAACTCGCCACGTTCCGTGGCGCAAAATTTTTTCAGCAAAGTCTAGTTTATTTTCCAGCGAATTCTCAACGTAACTTTCAGCCACAGTCGAAGAGCGCCATCCACCGTGTCGTTTTAGTCCTAATACATCTACTCCCTTATTAGCTAAAGAGGTGGCCGAAGTGCGTCTAAAAGAGTGGCCAGTATAGGCATTTGGATTTTCTTAATTCAAAAATGTTGCAATTTTCGACAACCAACTTCCAATATTCCCTTTGCCTATTACTTGATTATTGCATTTTCCGTTTTGATATCTCAAAAATAAATGCTCGCTCTTCGCATTTTGTGGAGACAGATGGAAATATTTTCTTTATATTTACACGTAATTGATATCATTATCTCAATCGATGCGATGTGAATGTTCTCTGAATGTTGATTTTTGTGTTGGGAATTTTCACGATTAAAAATGATTCCCGATCTTCTATGTCCCTGACGCTCATGTTGTACAACTCTTCTCTTCTACATGCCCCTGATATACCTAATATCATTCCCACCTGAAAGGACATAATTAGTTTATAAAGCACTATTGTATTAATAAAAGCACACCTTAATAATTGAAAACATATCATCTGGTTCTTCTTTTAAGTATTTATTCATTTATTCTCTTGTAAAAACAGCAGATTTTTTGGGTTTGTAACCAATAGATTTTTTTTTGAGGAATGTTATAAGCGTTGTAAACTTGGATATGTCAATACCGTCGTTCAAAAATATTGTGCTCTTCAGCATTGAATAATCCGCCCAAAGACTTCCAACCGATCTCAGCTTTTCGATTCTTCGAACAAAATAGGCCAGTAACACTTTTTCATTGATTTGGCTGCTTTTAGTCTGAATCCATTCCTTGAAAGTATTGTATGTACTCTGGTAGTGGATTTTAGATTTCTCAGGAATAACTGAAGAACGGCCGATTTCCCAGGCTGTTTGAATTCCATTATCTCACGAAGATTCTATATCGCTAATTTTTTAAGGCTATTTAATCATAGATTAATACTATATACTTATATAGATAGGAAACTGGCCTAGTAATGACCGGAACCGTATTTCGGCGCCATCTTTTAACCTGGAAACAATTGGCGAATCCAACTACCATTGAGGGCGCTGTAAATACTTGTTTTCTAGGTTCGAAATTTAGCCACCAGCCTGAGTGGCGCTAGGGGTTTTATTGTAAATTTTTGAATGAAAACGGGATATTTATATCATTTTGTGAAATAAATGAATAGATTTTCATTTTAAGAGTGATAAGGCTTTTTGAGATGATAGTGTGTGTTAATGTATTTCTGATTGTACATTAAGTGTGGCGAATTCAGAAGAACAACTCGTTTTAACCACGAATGATGAAAAAATTGTATGCAAAGATATTTAAATTACTTGTAAGAACAATTCTTTTGGTCAAATGAATATGTTGGGATTACTCAAATGACGCAGAATAATATATTTGGAAGTATTTCCTAGATCCATGAGATTCTGCAGAATTCGTGAATGAATGGTACTACCTCGAAGTGATATCCGATTGAAGCAGAATCATTTGTGCTGCACACAGGTTCAGATGAATCTGTTGAAGTTGGAAACATACGACTTCATTGTTTATTAAAGTTTTCCCAAATCATTTTTGAGAGTGGGTGCTCTCTTTCATGAAGATTACGAACAAAATTTAATTGAGAACATTTCATTTAATCAGTTCTTCAATCATATGTTGCAAAATGAATAAACGATTCTGAAAGTTTTTCCAATCTTTATTGGTGTTGTGTTTGTAATTTTAAAATGGAAATTGTTTATATCTTTCATCACACAATATTAAGACAACAATCAAATATAGATAAAATATTTGTTTACAATGGAAAATTTGCCAGAGATGATACCAAAAAGTCAGAAGAGATGTATGTAATTGCCAAGTCAAAGTGAAACAACTAAAACAAAATGCTGACATAAATATAGAACAAACCTTTGAAAATTCATAAAATACTTAAAAAATGTTAATTATTTGAAAACTTATAGGTTGGGTTTCACAAAACGTTAATTGTGCGATTAAAAAACCTTACCTGAATTCGAACCAATCGAATCCCTCTTTTTGAAATTTCAACGAATAGCGGTGGCTCCAATTAATTTAACGGTACAATCGTAATTTTGTGAAACCGACCCATAATCTTCCAAACCAAGTGTTTGCAAATTCAGTCAAGGAGTTCAATTGTTTCTTATTTTTAATGGCGTTAGCAAAATTTCACATCAAATCACCAGTGTTCACTTGTCCAATTGTCTTCAGATACTTCCTCTACATTTTCAAATCTCACAGATTGCATTTTGAATAGCCCATGCACAGCAGCTTGTTCCTCTTTACTCAAAGCAGACAATATTGAGCATTTTTTTCTTTGATTTACACACCACTTTCAAAATCATGGAAATGAGTACACTGAGTTGTTGATTGGTAAATTATGACCGATTTCAAGCGAATAACCTGTTTTTCATAGGTAATTACCAACTAGGACCAACTGCATTCAATTGATTTCGGTCAATGTCGGTTATAATCATTTTAGAAGGAATATCCCTGAAGGCTATAACCGTAGATAACCGCAGGCAGGACCGTAGATAACCGCGATCATTACTGGTTATTCGCTTGAAATCGGTTTAGATGTTTGTCCCCATTCCTGGATTCTCTCCTCAATTCATGTTGGGCCATACAAGCCCTATTCATTTTTTCTGGATATTAACTACGTTGCAAGTTTCGAGAAGTCACAGCAGTAGCTTTAAGCTCAGGAGCTTTCATCTGCTGAAATTTTGAACCTGAAAAGATATATAAACTATTATGAAATATTTACAAAATTCTTTACAAGAGACCTAAGGCAAGATTATCAATCTGAAAATGAAGAGAGAAAACAAACATTTTTCCCATCTTCAATCTTCTCACCCAAGCTTCTCTTTTTTCAATATATCGAGGGTTATAATTCATTCACTCATAATGAAAATATTATTCCACTACCCAATATTATTCAAATGAATCTTTTTATATCTGCTCAGCTTCAATATAGCTTCTAACCTGAAATTTAACACATGAATTTGAGAATAATCTTATGTTAACTTATAATTCTCGTATAAATACCTTTCGATAGTTTCTCAGCATCAATTCTACGATTCCGAAAACCTAATAATTTCACCAATCTTCGTATATTAAACGAAAATATCACTAATTTATATTATAAACCATGTATTTTGAACGGGATTACTCCAAAGTATACTTGTTTTCTTAGGGCGATATTTCGCCGCTAGAGGGAGTTTAGATTTTTGGATTCGCCAATTAGTATCAGTATTTGACAAAAGTCAATCGATGACACTAGAGAAAAATAACAGAAATCTGTTTTTTTCCAACCAAGCACATTTGAAGGACAAGATCAAGACTCCATTACCATATGATATGCTGATGTACGACCTAAACACTCTCAAGCAATCCAAAAACGGTTGAAACGGAGAGTTTATTGCTTTTCCATATATCGAAAACTCTCTCATAATATGAAAGTGTGTTTACAGTGACATCTATCGGACTGGAAAGAAGTACGAATAATTTCCAATCTCAATGAATCGCAGGAAATTTGATAAATCTGGATTGGTTTCCCAATAGATCTATTGCGCAACCAATCTCAATCTATCGAATGCCAATTTTCGGCTATTTAATGATATCCGAAACGATTTGTACTTCCTTCCTGGCCGATAGGTGTCACTGTAAACACGGTTCCAAAATTTATACGGACTTTCCTATCTATATTAGTATTTATCTATGCTATTTAATTCAATTGATTATTGTCACTTTGACAATCTACTAAGTTTTCATCACCAAGACAACGCCTTATATTATATTCCTACACAGCATTGATAAAGCCACGAATAAATGAATTTGTCAGATAATTATTTTGTACATTGAGTAAAAATTGTGTCTATCGTGCAAAAAACGCTCTAAGTATCTTGAACATTAAGGACTGCCGATCTCAGACAATGACTGCCTTCGATCGGTAAAATGCCCTTACCGTTCTCTATACTTAATATACCATTATAGGTTATGTCTAAACGGTCGTGAGGTAACCCGTAAGTTTCAAAATCATCCTTCTGCGCATGTTCAATTCCGTTCAATTCCATTGAGTTCCAATGAAATTCCGCTCAATTCCACTCAATGCCATTCAATTCCCGAATAATACCTTTCAATTCCATGTTATTCCGTGTAATTCCGTGCAGTTCACTCACAATTCCGAAATTTCGTACACTAAAATTCGACAGTGAGAGACCCCTCGTGTCTTTCTCATTGAAATATTGAGTACTGAATGTTCTTAGATAGGTATAGCATACATACATTATTCGTCTAGAATATCTTCTAAAGGGTTGTTTGAGTTCAAGATAGTTTTATTCAGATTCAATAGGCTTGAACCTAGGCAGATACCTACAGGTATTGTCTTCACTTTGAATGTTGTTGTTTTCAAACATGGATTGTGAATTAGTTTCCCTTGAGATAGATCTGGGACCTCGTTGTCATCGTGTGGTTCATATGCCAGGGGATGGTTCCTGTCTTTTTCATTCCTTGGCTTATTTTATGTATTACAAAATAGACCTTGTGGTGGGTTTGCAAATCAGAACTGCTATTATGCGATATGTTGTAGTCATGTAGTCAACTGGAATGACCTACAATTGTATACTTGTTCCGAAAATGGGGACAATCGTGATCCTGATTGTTATTCACGGGAAATGTTGAATAGCAATACCTATGGCGGTACCTCTGAACTGATGGCTGCGGCATCTATTTATCCGTTCACCTTTGAGGTCTATCAAGATAACATTTTGAAAGGAACTTTTTCTCATATTGGCGGTTCAAGTGGACACTATGACGTCCTCGTTCCGATTAATTCTTGTCGAACATCCAATAATGTCGTTTCCACCCCAAAGAAGGCAGGGCGGCCTAAAAAAGTAAGAAAGGAAGACCAAAAACCTCCGAATTGTCCCTAAGTGAACATATTCGGCAGGCTGCAACGAACTATCGTAAAAATCATTCTGAAAAACGGAAAAATACAATTGAGTTATTCTCAATCGCACGCTGAGCAACATCTTGAATCTGTAGCGCGATATTATCCAGAAGTTAACCACGAAACAATGCGTCGTAAAAGATTAAACGAAAAATTACTATTTAAAATGAAAAATGTTGAGCAAATAATAAAAACTTCAAGTTTTAAAATAAACGATAGGCTGGAAGCTGAAAGATTAGTTAAATGGTCTCTTTACAAAAGACAACGAACATTGGGTAGTCTATCAAGAACTGCTGAAAAAATAAAGAATACGTGTATGTCTGCTTTAGAAAGGTTGAAAGAATGTCCTGATAATATAACTGTATATGAAAAACTTGAAATGTTTCTCGGAAAACTTGAGCATCGAAATAACGAGGAAACATTTTATAGAGAGTATGCTTATAAAGTTTACAGTGATCAAAACCCAATCGCAATTGATGACACAGACAAAGCTGTTTTTGAAAAAACGGCAAAGCATGGTAAAGGTTTAGTATGGAGTTGTAATAGTGCCATATGTGGATTGAATGAAGAATTACTATTTCAGTTAAGAAGTAGATTTGAAGAGTTTTACTGTAAATCACCAGCAGAGCTGTATCCACTATATTTGAACAGACGTCTCAAGGCTCATATTTCGTACATTAACAAGGTAAAGTCTCATTCTCCACGATTAAGAACGATTATCAGAGAAATGTATCAACTACAAAGTGATTGCGATCAATTGAAAGAAATTGTTACTGCATTAAGAACCGTAAACCCGCATAAAATAAAAGAATTAGGAGAAAATTCCGTACCTGAGAGTATAGACATCGAGAAATTGTGGAAGATTTTATTATCAGAGTTGGGAGATGCATTCAAATTACTTTCTAAAAAAAAGTTTGGATACACCTAAATTGGAATGTATGTCTTGTAATAAACTTTACAGCTCCAAATATATTTCTAATCTAAATATTTTACGAAAGCCCATTTCTTCGAATGCTTGGTTACAGCTCATTGAATGCTATTGTTCTAAAAATATGAATCATAGCCCATATATACAATCTCAGCAGTCGCAGAAATCATTGCTTATATAGCAAATAGAGCATTTGTCGAAGGAATATTTCCAGATGCTCTGAAGTTGGCACTAGTCAAACCTATCTTCAAAAAGGGAAGCAAGGAAGAATTAGGAAATTACCGAACAATAAGCATGCTCACATCATGGTCGAAAGTCTTTGAAAAAGTACTGGAAAAATCGTCTACTATCTTTTTTTGTCAAAAATAATGTACTATCCGCTCACCAACATGGATTTGTCAATACAAGAAGCACAGACACTGCAATATTTCTATTTTTTTTTTTTGGGGAAATAGTTCCCAAAAAAATAAAATATTTATAACACAAAAACACGCTATTAGAGTTATATATAACATGAAATATCGGGAATCATGTAGAGGAGTATTTAAGGAAAAAGGCATACTGACAACAACTGCAATTTACATACTGAAATGTACCCTTTTCTTACGCAACAACAGAGAACTATTTAAACACTACGAAAATCACAACAACACAAGGAAAACAATTCCATACATGTACCCAAAAGTAAAACTGGCTCTGACACAAAACAACACGAAATACATGTGTATCAAAATCTACAATTCTCTACCCAAACATATCCACGAGACAAACAATAACATGTTCAAGAAAGAGTTGAACAAGTTTTTGGTGAATACAGAACCTTACAATATTGAGGAATTTTTTGAGTCATGCAGTTCTCAGAGAATTTGACCTATCACATTTTTGAGTTTCTTTTGTTTAAAATGACGTCAATCTTTTGCAGAATATATTGTGTATACTTTATAATTTTGCTTTGAGAAATAAAGGAATATCATTATTATTATTATATGTCATACATGTCTCACTAAGATGCGCGCTAACCAAATTCCAGCTATTTGTGTCCTTAATGACTTGTTTGTCGCTGCAATTCCATCAGAGATAAGCCAGTTATGTGATTACGAAAAGATCTTAATGCAGCGTGCAAAGGCATTCCAAGTGGTCGTATCGATGAATCCAGTTGCGAACAAATCTTTGCCAAAGCGAGAAATGGCGAAAAAATGTAAAGGTAGACTTTTCATTTATCTTTGCCTTTAGAGGAAACATTGAATAAATCGCCTAAGCCACAAGATCCCATAAACAAGAACGAAGAACATAATGATACGAGGACGACCAACAAAATCTAAGATTATTTGGAAAGATATAGTTAATATTGATAAAGTATATGCCGCCATGGGCGCCCGCAAGGGGAGGCCAGGGGGTGCCGTGGCCCCCCTGAGATTTTGATCTGTTCCTTATTTTCGAGCAAAACCGAATACTAATTTCGCCTGCGCCTCATCAAATCATTATTTGCCCCCCCCTGAGAAAAAATTCTGCGGGCGCCCATGTATGCCGCACTCTGTTACTTGAAGAAAACACTTTACTGTGAAATAAAATGACCAAATATTCCTAAATATTTATTTCAAACAATCAATAGAAATCTACAATATATAGTCGAAGAAAATAATGATAAATAAATAATAAGAAAGCTTTTGATCCACTTTTGATACAGATAAAGGTAGATAGTAACTCAATAGATTACGAACAATATACTATATATCCATTGTATGAAAGAAGAAAAAAGCATTAATTTCAGATCTCTATCAAATGGAGACAGTGAATGCAACACCTATCTATTCCACAGACAAGGATCTTGATGTGAAATGTTTTCCCTATTTGTTCCCAAATGGAAAATACGGCCAATTTCAGACACGTCCACAAAGGCTAACGTCAAGTGAATATAAAAAAGCCAGATTGACGTCCAAACATTCAAGATTCAGATTCTTCTTCTTCTGGTGCCTTGTCTGTCTTCAGACGTTGGCTATCATTATAGATACGATATTTTGGAATCCTTCTCTATCGGCTGCTGCGCGAAATAGTTCCTCGGCCGAAAGACCACACCATTGCCTGATATTGCGAAGCCAGGATAGCTTTTTTCGTCCTATCCACCTTTTACCTTCAAATTTTCCTTTTATTTTGAGGCGCAACAGCTGGTATTTAGATCCTCTTATGTGTCCAGATTAGATCAACAATATTTATGTTTTTTACTTCACGACACGGATGTCCGCCAGTTGAATTCAGGTATATTCTATAAAATGAATACAGTCAATCAGAAACAAATGATAACTGCTGGACAGTATCTACAAATGAATAATGATGAATTGGAAGGAGATCTAACTGCTCTATTCGCTAGACTGCGAAACACTGAGCAGTATTGGAAAAAACCCAGAAACGACGTGAACTGCATGACACAACACTATGGACCAGCCACTTGGTTTCTGACTATGAGCCCGTCAGAGTGGTTGTGGGACGATTTGAGAGAATATTTACTGGAAGTCAATTCGAGCGAGATGGTCAATAAGACAACCAGTGAATTGGTAGCCCTAGATCTAGTTTCCACTTCTCGTTACATTGACAATAAATTTCATGCAACATTAGATTTTCTCAGTTCCACCAGAGGTCTACTTGGAGAAATAGAGCACTTCTTTTGGAGGCGTGAGTATAAATCGCGTGGAGCTCAACATTATCATTTGATGTTGTGGGTCAAAGGAGCCCCTGTGCTTCCAGATTCACCAATTGATGAGGTAGCAGCTTTCATTTCGAAGTATGTTACCTGTGATGAACCAAAAAAAAAAATACTTGCACGAAGTCTTCACCAACGGGTCGTAGGATACCAAACTCATAACCACAATAAATATTATATGAGAAGAAAAAAAAGAGAGGGTTTATATCAGTGTATCGATTTGGTTTTCCACGACCCGTTACTGATAACCTCACTATCAGAGATACATCTGAAGCAGTCGCGGCCAGAAAAGCTCTTTGTCCAAACAAAAGGTTATATAATATTGTACGCAGAAAGGAATCTGAGATTATAAATGATTACAACCCAGCTGTATTACTCGCGTGGAATGGCAACATAGATATCCAGTATGTAGGAGAAAAAACAGCTATATTCAACTACTAAGTTACTAAATACACAACAAAATCCGAAAAGATCCACGCTCTCATTGATTTCGATGATATAAACTTTACAAAGAGCTTGAGAGGTCGATTGTTTAACATCGGGCTAAGAATGTTGTCAAATCGAGAGTGCGGTGCATTAGAGGCCAGTGATACGTTGTTGGGCATTCCGTTGTATGCCACTGATCCCCAAACTACAATAAGATGGCTTGATGTCAACATGAATAGAAATCAGAAAGTCAAGTCTAGAACAGAAATGACAATGCTGCATTCCGATTCCACAAACATATATTATAGTCTAAGATCCCAGGGCCTCCAGACCTTTCTTATTTTTGAAGTAACGAATTTCACAGTATAGACAGTCTTTTATGTGTTTTATGCCGAGGCCACACAGAGCACTATGCTTAATAAGCTATAGACGCTATGCACGCTAAGGATCCGATGTTCGCTAAGTTACCGGCCACACGGAAAGCTACATACTTTAGTATATCTTTCACGTTTCGCAATCACCAGGCTCAGTTGTATTTGACGATGTTACCAAGCACGGTTCCATGGGATAGTGATAGCGATGACGATGAGTTGCTTTTATTTTTTTCGTTGTGCAAAAATGAACGTAAAATAAAATGGATCCATGCAGTGAACAAAACGAGAAAGTGTATGTTTTCAACATCAAATTATGGAAATGACAATAATTTATTATTATAATTATAACAGAAATCAAAGAATATAATCTTTTTCATTAGTATCTTAATCTCAATCTTCATTGTCAGCTTCACTCGGTGGTTAACTCGTACCTGGCGTTTTACAATAATTTTATTGATAGAGGTTTCGTAACTATGAGTTCTGTTCAAATTTCCTCAAGTTGGTAGAACCTGCCTTGTGGGCCGTAATTCCTCCCATACACTTTATAGGCAAAAAAATTAATAGTTTTTAGGGACCGTATAAATATTCTGATTGTGTCCGGCAAATTATTTGACCCTTGGGATTGGTCTGGTTTTCCACAAAAGGTATTAAAATAATCCCTCAAGGATTATATTCAAAATTGGAGACTTCGAATGTGAGAAAAGTTCATTTTTTTTTAATGAAATTTAAAGCGTCTAGGAGGAATTACGGCCCACGGAAACAGTCTGGCAATATGAAAGATTTATTTTTCATATTATTCTGCGGGACATACATAAAAATCAGTGCTTCGAATTTAACTAAAGTGCTGAATCTGGCCATTTCGCAATGATGTTTCTAGCTGTGATTTTTTTATTGAAATTTAAAGCGTCTGGGAGGAATTACGGCCCACGGAAATGGTCTGGCAATATGAAATATTCATTTTTTATAATATTCTACGTGACATATATAAAAATCAGTGCTTCGAAATTAACAAAAGTGCTGAATCTAGCCATTTCGCAACAATGTTTATAACTGTGATTTTTTTATTGAATTCCAAAGCGTCTGGGAGGAAATACGGCGCACGGAAATGGTCTGGCAATATGAAATATTTATTTCTTATAATATTCTGCGTGACATATATAAAAATCAGTGCTTCGAAATCAACAAAAGTGCTGAATCTGGCCATTTCGCAACAATGTTTATAACTGTGATTTTTTTATTGAAAGTTGAAGCGTCTGGGAGGAATTACGGCCCACGGAAACTGTCTGGCAATATGAAATATTTATTTTTCATAATATTCTGCGCGACTTATATAAAAATCAGTTCTTCGAATTAAAAAAAAGTTCCGATCCACTCAATGAGGAATGTTCACAGGTATGCAAAATCGAACGAAACTTCGTCACAGTATAACCTATATGTATATGAAATCACTAGTTTTTGTTTCAGTCGAAAAGACCTAGTAGTTCGGATTTTACAACCCCGCGAATATTCAATTCCTCGCGGCGATGAGACGTCATACTACATACGCAAATCGCACTCCGTGAGCCGAGAGGCCCTTATATTGGACCCGGCTACGTACTGAACCTCGCAAGTCGTTGGGTGTAAAGTGACGTCACACGGATCCATCGAACTCATGTTTATAACTCGATATCTCGGGCGCTATTTGAAGTATTCAAATAATTTTCGGACACAATATTTTCATTTTCTACGGAGAATAGGAATATAAAGAAATTGAAAAATGTGAACATTCCTCATTTCCGAATCAAATCAATTCAAATTTCACAATCTGTCAAATTTCGTTAGTGACACCACCTGCCAAGATACAATATAAAAGTCACTAATATGAATTTTTATTTGAATTTCGAGAGTTTTTCACAAAACTTTACTGAAATAGAGAAAATATCGTCTAATACTCGTTGCAGAAGGCAATTCCGACACTTATGCTTTCGTGTTGGAATAGGAGCTCATTCTGCAACTTGTTTTAGAATATACTATTCTTTTCAATACTTTCATTATTCAAACCATGGCGTAACCTAGCAGACTTGAAAATCGGATTTGAAACATACATTGAGGCGTTCAACTTTGCTAAGGATGATATGAAAAATGAGCTAGAAAATGTCAATTTACGCATGGAATTACAAAATAAGTTACAAAAAGCTTTCGAAATGGTGGAAACTAAATTGGCCGAACTTAACGAGGAGATCGAGAATGACGATGATGAAGATGGAGGCCCTAATAATCCTTTAGATTTTGAGGCACTTGGAGCGGTCAATGCGATGGACGACTTCAATAATACAAACAATGATTACGATGATAATAATTAACATGAAATGATAGGTAAACTCAATAGAGATCAAAATACTGTATTTAATACTAGCTGACCTGGCAGACTTCGTTTTGCCTCACTCGATAAATAAAAAAGCAACTTTAATATTATAATAAACTATTATGGTATAATATCTTGAAAGTGGACATAAAATTGTCCTGTACAATATGTGTTGCGCCAAACGATGTCATCTGGAAAAAACTGTTATATTGTTGAATGTTGGCCAAGAAGTGTTTAGAATAATTTCCTACCCCAGAAACTAAAGAGCATAAGATATCTGGTGGATGGACCAATTGTGGCAATTGGCAATTAGATAAGCTAGCTGACTCAGAGATGAATAAAGTTGTACTAACCATTGGTTTTTTTAAGAAGGAAATATATTAGGTGGAATACGAAAAAAATACAAAAGTACAAAATATACAAAAAATTTATATATATATATATATATATATATATATATATATATATATATAAAATTAGAATGAAGATTTGTTCAAAACATCCCGTCATAAAATTTTCCGTATGTTCCGGAAGAAAGATAGGTGTGATAACACATGGACTCAGATGCGTTAATATCATTAGGAACTGTAGTTCACCGAATTTATATCAAATATAAAACTTTCACGAAAGCACTGTTAACCGTAGCGACACCTACTGGCGTTATTCGCAAGAAGGAAAATTATTTCCTTAGTTTTATATATTAAAATGGTGACGGAAACTATGTCAAATGAAAGCGAGATTCTTCGTTATTTTATAAGTGGTAGTGGTGTGACGGCGTTTTTCTCTGGGTTGCGACTTACACCTACCACTACCTTTCCAAGCTTACTCGGGCGCCAATTGCGATGGGTTTTATAAGGTCGCAATTCCTTACGTCGCTCACAGTTGTCAACCTGGGTAGCTTTTCTTCAGTTGGAGACAAGGTTCGATTCAATCTGGGGCGGCAGCGATTGATATGATATTATTTCTTCCACTGAAGAGGAGCGACTTTGAGCTAAATAAATAAAACGCACTTCGACGAGACACAATATATTGTTAAATACAAATCCTTTAATGGCACACACAATGCTGCAATTTATTGACGGTGCCACAAGAAAACGAATGAGGTAAAAAGCAGCAAAGTTAACAATATACACAAAATAGCTACGAAGAACGAAGAAAATTCAACAAAAATGACGGACGGAATAAAATGAAGCGAGGTTAGCGGGCGGCGTATGTAAAGCGGTTAAAATGCGTGATTTGAAAATAGTTTAGTAAGAGAGCGACAGCCAGTAACTTAATTATCTTGATTACCAGTGAAAAGCATACAATGTAGCGGGTGAAAGGCGGTACACACTGTCTACCTGTCAACAAGCTGTCCTGCCCTGCGCGCGCACGCGATCTACTGTCCCCTCCCCTTGACTCGAAGAGTCCTGTCCAATATCCCCCCCAGACAGGTACAAAAAAAATCCAGGACTGCGCACGTCGGCGCGCCTGCCAAAATGGAGTTTGAAAGAACGTTGCGAAATTCGCTGGCCAGGTGACAGCTGTAGTGGGGAAAGATAGGGCAATTTACCCCTGTCCTCAAGATTGAAGAGTCCGTCTGGTGATCCTCCGAAAGGGGGAAACAACCAAGCGAAAACCCCCAGACTGACCCTAACTGAGGGGTGAAAGAGTATCAACTCAATGATACCTCTACCACCGGGGCCTAAACGTAGACTACGCGAAGAAATACTGCGTAGCAGTATCCTAGGTCTAGCGCGTATTGGCGCACCTACCAAAAATGAGTTGGGGAACAGAAGATGCGTATATCTGGCAAGAAGGTCCGCGAACCCGGAAATAAGGACACCGGCCCCTTTTCCTCAAGATTGAAGAGTCTGTCTGGTGATCCTCCGAAAGGGGGAAACAACCAAGCGAAAACCCCCAGGCTGACTCTAACTGAGGGGTGGAAGAGTACCAACTCAATGGTACCTCTACCACCGGAGCACAAACGTAGACTACGAGGTGAAATGTTAAAAAAAAACAACGAGGAAGTATAAATTCCGGATATCGCCCCCCCTGTCGAACAGCACAGGAAAACCTGCCGGCCACGTAGACAGATGAATAAAATGGGTCTTTCCAATCCTGTGGATTCCTGGTCTCGACACAACACTTGAGTCTTTTTTTTTTTCGGAAACACCGAAATCACAGTCTGAATGGGGACTAAAATGAATTTTAGCGCGCAGCGGCGATTGAAATTTCTTGCTCAGAATATGAGAAATGGAAATAGCACGAAACTCCTCGGAACCAACAACTCGGGGAAACTTTCGAAACTCGATTCGGAAAATTCAAGAACTGTCGGAGCTGAAAATTCGAAAACTGACTCGGTTGGAGGGGGAATATTTCGAGTCTCGGATATCGTGAAAACAATTGCCGCTCTGCACATAAAACACATATGGTACAGATAACGTCGCCGACTACGGCGAACGTAAGTTTTTCTACATAGGTAGGAATCTGAAATTGGCTTCTTAGATTTTCACAATATGAAACTCGAAATAATTTCATGTTTGAATGTAAAATTGTTGGAAATTATACAGGATGATTAGAGTAACGAAGTTCACCTCGTCACAATACGAAATTAGAAATAATTTCGTGTTTGAATTTAGAAACAGTTGGAAAATATACAGTATGTTCTTAGTGACGAAGTTCGCTTCGTTACACACCCCCTCCACTTACCGAAAAAAAACGAAAGTTTTTTTTTTCTTAACCTCATCGTCGCCAGCCACCTCTCCATTTGGCGGACTATTGGCCCAGAGCCAACAGCACTCCCGGACGAATCTCCAACGGCCAGGGTTGGAGGTCCGTCAGGGGTCGTAGAAGGTCGCAGTGGATCCCCACAGATCAGTTATTCGATCTGTCTGACCTTTCCTCTTGACCGACGCCTTGTCCGGCGCTCGACGACCTCTCGGACGAATTCTCCTGGACCGTGGACTTCTGAGTGAAAGGTTCCGGGCAGGAACACTCCCCTAACATGTTCCTCCAGCCTGGACTTTTTTCACAGTCTTCTTCCATCAGGCTGTCATGGAATCCACCACCTCGGCGTCGATTCGATCCCGACCCTTTTTGGACATCTCTGTTCTGAAACTCAAAAAGGATTAGTATCTCTTAACACGTTCGCTGCCGTCGGCTCCGATCGGAGCCAGCTACCTCTCAGGGAATGCGCCGCCGACTCCGATCGGAGTCCGTGGTCTCTTTGTATTCAAAGCTTCAGTGATTCTTCGGCGATTGCGATAGATATTTTCATTTTGTGTCGGCGTATATTATAGACCACGTTCCAAAATATTTCCACGTGGTTTCAAAAAAAAGTTTAAATAAGTGTGTTTTTTAGAGAAAATTGAGAAAAAAGCAATGACATCATACAATTTCCAAAACAATCGAAAAATGTCAAAAAAAAGAAACCACTGGACGTGTAAAAAAAAGAGGGTGTCGATATTGCAGCCTGAATGTATTGGGCAGAAAACAAACAACATTCGAATGCAAGGCATGTCCAGAAACCTAGAATTAGGTGTTTCATGCTTTGATGATTATCATAAAATGTTGTAAATAAAAAAACACTATTTTTTATTACTTTTCTTCTATTTTTTCACATTATTGCACCTGATTCCAATCGGAGCCGCTGGCTCCTATGATGAAAATCACTCGTATATGCCGGCGGCTCCTATCAGAGCCACTTTTTTTATGTTGTTTTCAAGTTCATGTTCAATATACAACTTCAATTATATTCAGAAATACTAATTTTTAACCTTTCTGTAGTTTATACAAAAAAATTCGGTTCGGCCACTAGCAACATCTATAGTATTTCAGCCGGCAGCGAACGTGTTAATCGGACTTCGTCTATTACGACCGATGATCTCACTCTTGGGGATCCGAATCCGCCTTGCGGTCTTCTAAAGTAGGACAAACTTGGGGTGTAGCCAACCATGCTCTCTTGGATGACTTGAACTTCTACGTCCAGCCGCCTTTTGGCTACCTCTTGAGAATCCACGAAACTCGGTCTCATCATCGTGGTTCCAATCCTGGACGGAATTTCGGTTGCGGACGGTTCAATCTCGTATGCTTTTCACCCTACATCTGCAGGTATCCCGCAGATGACGACGGCTCACCGCTCTTCTCACCTTCGTGAAACGGTTTCAAATCCTTCACGTGGATATGACGGAGATATTTTCCCGCCGCGTCCTTCAAGTCATAGACTACAGGAGACACTACCTTTACAACCGTGTACGGACCGGAATATTTGGGGGCTAACTTAGACGCGAAACCGCCAACCGCCGACGATAACGGATGTTCACGGCACAACACCTTGTCTCCGACCCGGCACGACCACTCTCTCCTCCGGAGGTTATAATAACGGCTTTGTTGATTAAAAGCTCGGTCTAACCGGAGCCTGACGAACTCCTGCGTCTCTCGCAGTTGTTTAAGACGCGTCGCATACTGGTCTACCCCTCGGACAGGTGGTTTTTCGGTCGAATCCTCTGTAACCTCCTTCATTCCTTCGGTACGACGGTTCGTTTCGGGAGAGCGGAACTCCCGGCCGAAGTTCAGGAACGCCGGTGTGAATCCGGTAGATTCATGTTTGGCAGAGTTCAACGCGAACGCCAGTTCTCCAAGATGCTCATCCCAGGAGCGATGATCTTGCTCACAGAACTGCGCAATCATGGTTTTGATCGTCCTGTTTGCCCTTTCCACGGGGTTGCACTGCGGAGAGTATACTGGAGCAAATCGGTGCCTTTGAATAGGCGGCCGTCGAACTGTGACCCGTTGTCGCTTATTACGGTCTTCGGACATCCGAACTTCAACACCACCAGGTCGTAAAAAGCCTGGAATACTCCCTTGCCTGTAGCTGCTCGAAGAGGTCTGCATTCGATCCACTTTGAGAAGCGATCTTGGAACATAACCAGAAAAGTATTCCCCTTCCTCGAACGGGGTAATGGTCCTACCAAATCCGTACTGACGGTCTCCCACGGCTCGCTGATGCGGTGCGGCTGCATCTTCCCTGGAGGTTTCTGCTGACAGACTTTATACCTCTGCCATTGCTGGCACCTACGCACGTATCGGGCCACTTCACGGAACATCCCTGGCCTGTGGTAGTTCTGGGCCACTCGAGCTATGGTCTTCGCGACTCCCAAGTGGCCGGCTACTGGCACATCGTGATTCTCCCGCAGAACAGACTGACGGTCTTCAGTAGGGATGCACAGTTTCCAGGGTTTTCCCATCTCAGTTTCTGTGAAGTCATCCGAACTCCAGAAATGCCTGTACAACCTTCCCTCCTGGATCCTGTAGTCCGGAAAATCTGTGGGGTTCTTCGAGACCTCCTGGAACTTCTTGACATACCAGGGGCATCTGATCGGGTTCTCGGTCACACAAACTTGTTCCTCGGACGGTAGGGGATCTCTCGACAAGGCGTCCGCTACTCGGTTCAGGGCACCCTTCCTATACTTGATCTCGAAATCATATTGCTGCAGAAAGACACACCACCTTGCAATCCGACCCGATGGGGATTTTATGGATTGCAGCCACCGCAAACTCATGTGATCGGTGATAACGGTGAACCTTTAACCTCCCAAGTAGGGCCTCATCTTGTCTATGGCCCATACAATGGCCAAGCATTCCTTCTCCGTCACCGAGTAGTTCTTCTCGGCACCATTGAGAGTGCGACTGGCGTAGGCTATGACGCGCTCGCGTCCATCGCAGACTTGGGTTAAGGCCGCTCCGAGGCCATTCTCGGATTCGTCTGTCTGCAGCGTGAACGGTTGAGAAAAATCCGGCAGGCTAACACCGGTGACTCGGTGAGCCTCCTCTTCAGTGCATCGAAAGCCTGCTGCTGCGCATCATCCCATTTCCACCTTTGCTTCTTCCTCAGCAACAACGTGAGTGGTGTAACTATCTTCGTGAAATCGTCCACGAATCTTCGGTACCAGCTCGCCACTCCCAGGAATCGGCGAAGTTCGCGTACTTTCCTCGGTGGCTTCATAGAATTGATGGCAGCGATCTTGTCGGGGTCGGTTGCGATTCCTTCTGCGGTAATCACGTGGCTTAGGTACTTGAGAGAACTTCTCACGAACTCGCACTTTTCAGGGTTTATCTTGAGGTTTGCCTCCAGGAGGCGACGAAACACCACTTCAAGTTAACCAGGTGCTCCTCGGAAGTCTCCCCTAAGACCACTATGTCATCCAAATACGCAAAGGCAATCGGGTCCAGCTCCGGACCGATAACACGGTCCAAAAGCCTCTGGAACGTTGCACCGGCCGAATGGAGGCCAAACGGCATAACCCGAAACTGAAACAAACCCCTTCCAGGCACAGCGAAAGCAGTAATGGGCTTACTCTCCTTCGTGAGAGGAATCTTCCAGTATCCCTGTTTCAAGTCCTACGTAGAGATGTACTCCGCTCGCCTGAGTTTGTCCAGTGTACCGGCGATATACGGCAACGGGTACGCATCCTTTATCGAGACCTCATTCACTGCTCGAAAATCTATGCAGAACCTTGGACTTCCGTTAGCCTTCTTCACGATAACGACGCAGGAACTCCATGTGGATCTCGAGGGTTCTATGATACCCTGCTCCAACATAAGGTCAACTTCCTGGTCGATTATCTCCTGCATCTTCGGATTACACGGACGGTATCTCTGCTTGATCGGCTCAGTTCCTGGTTTGATATTGATCTCGTGTCTTGCTATCTTCGTCAGTCCTTGGACTTGATCAAATCCTGCCAGCTCCTGCTCCAGGAACTTCCGGAGAACTTGCTCCTCCCGCTGGCCCAAGGAACTGATCGACGAGTTGTGCAGCATGAAGGCTGGAGAAACGGCTCCTTCCAACAACTCGCCCTTCATATAGCATTTTGCTGTGTTCAAATCGATCCTAAAGTCGTGGGAACTCAGTAGGTTCATTCCCAGAACAAGATCTATCGGTAGGTTGGGCACCAAATAAAGCCGGGCTTTGACCTCCTCCTCTCCGAACAGTATTCTCGGCTAGTACACTTCTTCAACGACGACCGAATTCCCGTCAGCCACAGTGGCCAGCACGTCTGAAACTGCAGACGGCCAAACGAAAATCCTACGGCAGGCCTCTGCCGCCCTGCTACTCAGGAATGACCTGGATGCGCCAGTATCCAACAGGGCTTTCACGGGTTGTTGACTGATGCGAACGATGACAATTGGCCGATTGTCTTGCGACTGCTTAGGTTGCAGGGTTGGGGATGCTGTGGAACGGAACTGTCTCCTTCCCGCGAGGCGGTTCCGTTCTAGTTTTCCTAACATCGGCAATACTTGGACAGGACACCTCCTTTTCCACATCGAGAACAGCAAATCTTTGGCATCGCTCGGCACTCTCTCCTAAAGTGTCCCATTTCTCCACAACGCCCACACTGCATCCTATCAGCCCTCACATTAGCGAAACGAACAGTTTTCTTCTCGTTGCGTGGCGGTTCGTCGGACTGGGCCTGAGTCGAATCGGACTTCCTGTCTGGCGGCTCTGCGTCGATCCTAGGCGACGCTCTTGGTGCCTCTGGCCTCACAGGCGACGGGGACTCGACAGTCAGCGTCTGTGACGGTCTTCGACAGGGGCCTTCATATACCAGGTGTGGATCATCAATCAGCCCCTTTCGAGTAGGGGATGGAATGTACTGGTCGGTATTCCACTGAACCAGCTCGACCACCTTTCCTTTGGCCAGCAGTTGTGCGTAAGTTTTCGTCTCCTGGAAGGCCAACGTCTTCTGCAACGCCGGTAACAGACGCTTCCTGATTATGGCCACCTGTTCTTCTTCGGAGGGTCGTTTTACGGACAGCTTCAGGAAGAGGTTCTGCATCCTGGTGACGAAAAGTAAAAGTTTTTCGCCTTCTCCTTGGGTACGTTTCCTGATCTCTTCCAGGAGGGTTTTCCCGTAATCGAGGGGGAGAAAAGCTTCACGAAGTTGCTCCTTGAAGTCCTCCCAATCGTTGAAACCCCCCTCTCTTGGGGATGTACCAGTCCCTAGCGTCCTTCCGCAGCAGCTCGAAGATGGACTTCCGCAGGCATTGCTGCGTAACTCTGCGAGTCACCGCTAACTGCTCGACCTCCTGCAAGAAAGCGTCCACGTCTGCCGACCCGTCGAAGTGCACTTCCACTTATACACAGGTATGAACGACTGACTAAGTTGCTGTTGGGATGTCTCATCCGGTTTCGTTCGGACCTCCTCTCCGGTTCGACCTTGAGGCAACCTCTCCGACTCACTAGGTCGGTCATGCCCTCTCGGTTCAACCGTATGAGTTTCGTCTTCCTCGGTTGACCTCTCTTCCTCTGGCTCCGGAAACGGGAACGAAATCCGCCGAGTTGATTCAGCTACCGCCCTCCGGTTTCCTAGCACGGGCGATCCAGACCTTCCGTGGTCACCTGTTCCCCAGAAAATTGTGAAGTTCAGCCGTCGACGAACAGCTTCACAAGCCCTGTCGTGCAAATTCCGGAGAAACTTAACGAGAGACCTCCCTCCTGGTTCTCCGGTAGTCCTGTTCGGTTCAGCTGCATGTGGTTCCGAACAGCTTCTGACTCCCTGCCTGGGTCCGGCGCGACCTCAGCATCTTCCTCGGAGTCGCTTCCGCTTTCCGAGTTGACATCTTCTGAGTTATCCAGTGGAGGATCCTCGAAAGAAATCAGCGGTTCAGCACCCAACGGCGTGCTCAAAGTGGCCCTGGCTTCGGCCAGCAGTACGGCGTCTCTCAGCATCTCGTCCGTCTGCCTTAACAACTCAGTAAGCTCTTTGGCTCTTTTTCCTCTCCTCCGCTGTCATCAGCCTCATCTGTCTCAGACGGTTCTGGAAATGGATGAGCCGACTCCGGATGCGGGATCCTTCATTCCTCATACTTACGTCGCTCACAGTTGTCCACCTGGGTAGCTCTTCTACAGTTGGAGACAAGGTTTGATTCAATCTGGGATGGTAGCGATTGATATGATATTATTTCTTCCACTGAAGAGGACGGAATAAAATGAAGCGAGATGAGCGGGCGGCGTATGTAAAACGGTTAAAATGCGTGATTTGAAAGCAGTTTAGTAAGAGAGCGATTACCAGTGAAAAGCATACAATGTAGCGGGTGAAAGGCGGTACACACTGTCTACCTGTCAACAAGCTGTCCTGCCCTGCGCACGCACGCGATCTACTGTCCCCTCCCCCTTGACTCGAAGAGTCCTGTCCAATATCCCCCCCCCCCCCCATCAGACAGGCACAAAAAAAATCCAGGACTGCGCACGTCGGCGCGCTTGCCAAAATGGAGTTTGAAAGAACGTTGCGAAATTCGCTGGCCAGGTGACAGCTGTAGTGGGGAAAGATAGGGCAATTTACCCCTGTCCTCAAGATTGAAGAGTCCGTCTGGTGATCCTCCGAAAGGGGGAAACAACCAAGCGAAAACCCCCAGACTGACCCTAACTGAGGGGTGAAAGAGTATCAACTCAATGATACCTCTACCACCGGGGCCTAAACGTAGACTACGCGAAGAAATACTGCGTAGCAGTATCCTAGGTCTAGCGCGTATTGGCGCACCTACCAAAAATGAGTTGGGGAACAGAAGATGCGTATATCTGGCAAGAAGGTCCGCGAACCCGGAAATAAGGACACCGGCCCCTTTTCCTCAAGATTGAAGAGTCTGTCTGGTGATCCTGCGGAAGGGGGAAACAACCAAACGAAAACCCCCAGGCTGACTCTAACTGAGGGGTGGAAGAGTATCAACTCAATGGTACCTTTACTACCGGAGCACAAACGTAGACTACGAGGTGAAATGTTAAAAAAAACAACGAGGAAGTATAAATTCCGGATATCGCCCCCCCTGTCGAACAGCACAGGAAAACCTGCCGGCCTCGTAGACAGGTGAATAAGATGGGTCTTACCAATCCTGTGGATTCCTGGTCTCGACACAACACTTGAGTCTTTTTTTTTTCGGAAACACCGAAATCACAGTCTGAATGAGGACTAAAATGAATTTTAGCGCGCAGCGGCAATTGGAATTTCACGCTCAGAATATGAGAAATGGAAATAGCACGAAACTCCTCGGAACCAACAACTCGGGGAAACTTTCGAAACTCGATTCGGAAAATTCAAGAACTCTCGGAGCGAAATTAGAAATAATTTCGTGTTTGAATTCAGAAACAGTTGGAAAATATACAGTATGTTCTTAGTGACGAAGTTCGCTTCGTTACACTGGTGGGACCGATAAAAGTTTCATCATTAAAATTCTCAAAGTTTGGATACAAAAACATTTAAAAAAAAAAGTAGCTGTAGCCGCTCCAACGGGTATCGCAGCCTTCAATGTTAATGGATTGGCAATACATAGATTATTGCAATTGTCAGTTGAACACAAACAAACGCTTAATATAAGCCACTTTCTGATTAGGTCCTTAAAGTTCTGCGGTCGGATTTGTAGGACGTTGCTTTATTTATAATTGATGAAGTATCAATGATATCGAACATTACTTTGTTTCATATACATATGCGACTGGCAGAAATATTTGACACCCTGGACGAAGAAGACGGTTGGTTTGGTAAAAGGAATATCTTAGTTCAAGGAGATCTTCTGCAGCTTCCACCTGTAAGGGAAAATTCTCCTTTTATAAACTCACCCCTCGAGAAGTAACGAAGCTAATAGGTGCTCTTAGTTTCCCAAATATTTGGAAAGATTTTTTTAAATACCAGGAGTTAACACAAAACATGCAGCAGTTGAATGATTTGAAGTTTGTGGAAATACTTTAGAGAATACGAACAGGAGTCACGACAGAAGAAGACCGCCGCATGTCATCAGACCGTTTAATCAAACTGAAATCAGGTACTAACGAGAGTAGATTATATGAAATAGCTGAATGTCTCAGTCTGCTTCCTGCAGATACAGTTTGTTTGTTACCCACTAAAAATACCGGTGTGAACTTAGCAGACTATTTCCAGCAGACCGTTTGTCGAATACGCATAAACCCGGTCATCAGTGGCGTACGGACAGAAGACAAAATTAACATTGAAATTACGTTACAGAATGCAATACAGAATATGGGGATCTCATTGATTGAATTAGAGTGAAACAAAGGAATGTCGTACAAAAAAAATAATTATAGAAATTATTTCGGAGAAGTGGTGAAATTTTCATCTTCGGGATATTTATATTTCATTATAACAGGAACTATTCGTCGGAGCATGACCATATTTGGCACTTTTGATTATTATATCAATGTGACTAAGTACACGTAAAATCATTGACTCGCGAACGGAGGTAGGGGGTGATTATTCATCCCTTATTTTTCAAAATTCGATAGAACGCGAACCGTGAGCCGGAGCATAACCATATTTGGCATGGTGAATAGTTATATGAATATTAATAAGCACCCAAAAAATCATCGAATCGCAAAGGGAGGCAGGGGGTGATTCTTCATCTCTTATTTTTCAAAATTCGATAAAACGGAAACCGTGAGCCGGAGCATAACCGTATTTGGCAGTAGCGCTGTGCTCTTCGTCCGCTGAATGTGACCAATGTGAACTTGAAAACCTATTTCATATCCATGTCGGAACATGGATATAATAGTCTGAGTGCCAGTGGAACGGATTGCAAATTATTAATAAAGTTTTCTCACTTTCTATACCTATAGCCTAATTAGGTTGAATCTACCAGATTTTTCCTTTGTGAACATTTTTTCAGCAATTTTCACTAAAGTCGAAAATGTTTTTATTTTTTCAAATTATATTCTGTTTTGTAAAATGCAATCATGAAAATAATCTGGGAGATTATCAATACCTTCCTGATTTTTTCAGAATCGGTTGATATAACCATATAAAACAAGAGAAACGACACATTGTTTTTGTTGGACAATTGGATTTTCATAATGCATATGGTTGTATAATCCGATTCTAAAAAAATCGGGTTATTAAAAATTTTAAAAAATGCTATTTTCAGTCATGATCATGTTGATGAACACGCTCAAAGTCACACGGTTTTGTAGGACCATCATGTTTCTTCATTTCTGCCAGATTGTTTTTATTATTTCATATTCCAAAAAAAGAGTAGTTATGTATGATTTGAAAAAAATTGAAAATATGGTCGACTTTCGGAAAGATTGCTGAAAAAATGTAGCGACTACAAAAATTTTCTCAGAGGAAAAATGTGGTAGAGGCCACCTAATTAAATTATACAGAAAGTAAGAAAACTTTATTAATAATTTCCAATATGTCCCACTGTCACCCAGACTATAAGGCTGCTATTAGACTATCATATACATAATTATATAATATAGGAGTTATATTTAAATGAAGAATCTATCAACCTTTGATTTATATTGTTTATGATCATAGGTTATTACAATGTCGTAGGTTCTTCATATGAATATGACTCATACATACATACATAAAACTAAGTCGGCTATGTTGTTGGTTGCACCATTTATAACTCAAGATTTGATGAACTGTTTGTTATGAAAGATTTTGAAATTTGACGAAATGGAAAAAAAAAAGAAATAATTTTCTTTCTTGCGAATAACGCAGTAGATGTCGCTACGGTTGATAGCGTTTTCGTGAAAGTATCATATTTGATATTAGTTCGGTGAACTACATTTTCTAATAATATTAACGCATTTCTTCCGAACACTACGGAAAATTTTATGACGAAATGTATTGAACAAATCGTCATTCTTCTCGCCATTAGTAAACAATTACTGTGTATTTTGAGTTGCCTAAACGTCTTAGCCTTGGAATTCTAAGGTCTTTACGGAGAAGTAGGTGCCAATCCACAATGGACAATCTGCCCTATTTATACTCGCACCCGGGAAAGAAACTAAAAATGTTGTTCATCAAAAGGACTACAATAAAGGAATTGTAAAATTTTATACCTCGTTACCTCTTAAATAAAGAGAATTATTTTGATGTATGAATAACAATGTACAGGGTGGGCAAAATTGGTGATACCTAACTACAACTTTTTAACCCTAAGAAATAGAGGAAAATGAATGACACGTTACGGTGGTATTTTATAGAGAAACTGATAATGCCATGAACTGCATTCCTCTATCTTCTTTTGTTTTCGAGTTATAGGCCAAAATTGAAATTTGGGCGATTTCATTTTTCGGTCATTATCTCCGTTTCTGTTTGTGCTAGGATGTTGACATGAAAACATTCTACAGGCATTTTTTTCGTAGCAATCCAGTAGCGTACTTTGTTTTTTCCCAAGAGGTTTCCTTGCTGAGCTATATCATAAAGTTGAGTTTTTTTATGGAAACAATGGTTTGAAATGGCTTAGAAAGAATCGTCATTTTTCCCGTTTCAGAAATATATCATACATCAAACATCGTCCTCAAATTCATTCAGTTATCATGAAATATTTAGTTTGTATTTGTAATTTTAATTATTGAATATTAAGTAGGCTGAATCGCAGAATATGTCTCTACGCATGGTGTCATTATTATTTTGCCATTGAATACTTGATCCAATTTTCCGTGGTTTGATCTCTGTTCAGAATAATTGTCAATTACTAGAATTCGAAGTCATTATTGCCGGCAATACGGAAATGTTCGCAAACTTCGAGAAATATTATATGTTTAAATTTTTTAATAATGACTTCGTATTGACAGTTGTTTTGAACAGAGATCAAACCACGAAGAATTATGCAATACCATAATAATAAAGACACCATGCGTAGAGATATATTATTCTTCGATTCAGCCTACTTAATACTCAACAATTCAAATTTCAAATACAAACTTTATTTTTCTGAATGAATCTGAGGACGATGTATGATGTTTGATATATTTCTGAAACGGAAAAAGATGGCGATTCTTTCTAAGCCATTTCATACTATTATTTCCATAAGAAAAATCACAACTTTATATTATAGCTCAGCAAGGAAACCTCTCGGGAATAAACAAAGTACTCTACTGGATTGATATGAAAAACGTGCCTGTATAATATTTTCATTTCAACATCCTAGCACAAACAGAAACGGAGATAATGGAGTTGAAATCGCCAAAATTTAAATTTTAGCCTATAACTCGAAAACAAAAGAAGATAGAGAAATGCAGTTCATGGCATTATCAGTGTCATATTGTTTAGATTACTACAATTGGCACCACTTCTACCATCAGGCAATAAAAAGGGAACATTTCTATATTCCAAGTTTTGATGAAATTGTAAGTAAAATACATGGAACTAAATATTTCTCAGTATTAGATGCTAATAATGGATTTTGGCAGATAAAATTAGATCAGGAATCTAGTAAACTTTGCACATTCAGTACTCCATTTGGCCGATATAAATTTAAAAGAATGCCATATGGTATTTGTTCAGCAGGTGAAGTTTTTATGAAAAAAATAAAAGAATTATTTGATCGAATAGAAGGTATGGATGTATTTATAGATGATATAATAATTCGGGGAAGAACTCTGAAAGAACACAATGCTAGATTAGAAAGAGTCTTGAATTTATGTGAACAAAATAATTTGAAATTGAATATTAATAAATGTAAAATTTGTCATTCTTCTGTTAAGTTTATGGGCTATGAAATATCAGAAAAAGGATTAGAAATTGATAATTCAATTTAGGTATGGTAAATTATGTCAATAGGTTTATTCCAAATTTTTCTTCAATAACAGAACCTTTAAGACAGTTAGTTAACAAAGACAATTTATTTCACTGGGATAAAGAACAAGAGACTTCATTTCAATCTTTAAAATCCTGTCTATTGAGAGCTCCGGTATTGCAGTTGTTCTCCACTAAAAAACATATTACTATTTCCTGTGGTTCATCAAAAGATGGTTGCGGATCTGTGTTATTACAAGATAATAAACCGGTCGCATATGCATCGAAAGCTTTCACTCAGACTCAAAAAAACTATGCACAGATGGAGAAAGAGCTATTAGCTATTTTGTATGCTTGCACTAAATTTCATTATTTTATATTCGGACAATCCATGAATGATGTAACAATCGAAACTGATCACAAACCTCTCATAAGTATTTTTAAAAATCCTTTAATCGAAGCACCAGCCAGATCACAAAGAATGCTTATCATGCTGCAGCCATATTCTTTTCGTTTAATTTACAAAAAACACAAAGAATTGTATTTTGCATATACTTTGAGTAGAGCTTACCAAAATAATATTGATGTTCAATTCGTAAATAAATGCAACGAAATTGAGTTTCATCTTTGCAGTATAGAAGTAAACATTCCTATGACAAAAGATAAATTTGAACTTTTTAAAACGGAAATATTAAAAGATGATCATTTAATGGGATTGAGAAATCTGATTAGAAGAGGTTTTCCTTCATCGAAAACACTTGTGCCTGAAGAATTAAAAAAATACTGGTCATACTGAGATCAACTAGCCTATGGCCAAGATTTTTTGTTCAAAAATAATAGAATATTCGTTCCATTGTCATTGAGAAGGGAGATGTTAAAGGGAATACATTTAGCACATTTGGAAAGAGATAAAACTAAATTACATTCAAGGCAATTTTTATTTTGGCCTTCTATGAATCAAGATATAGACAACCTCATAGAATCATGCGATATTTGTTTGTCCAATAGTAAGGAAAATTCTAAACAACCACTCGAACCACACGAAATTTTAGTTGGTCCTTGGAAGAAAATTGGCTGTGACTTATTCACGTTTAAAAATAAAAAATTTTCAATTTTAGTCGACTATTTTTCCAAATTCGTAGAAATAAAAGAAATAGAGAACGAAACTAGTAACAAAATCATAAATTCTATGTACAAAATATTTTCTTCCTATGGTATTCCTGAGATTGTAGTCTCAGATGGTGGTTCACGTTTTTCAACTGAAATTTTCGAAAAATTCAGTAGAGACTGGCAATTCAGACATATATTTT
Source organism: Hippodamia convergens (assembly GCA_038502775.1). Classification (NCBI taxonomy): domain Eukaryota; kingdom Metazoa; phylum Arthropoda; class Insecta; order Coleoptera; family Coccinellidae; genus Hippodamia; species Hippodamia convergens. The sequence continues at coordinate 251,435 of JAVSIQ010000077.1, read as the reverse complement.
CGAGTCCCCATAACCCCTCAATCAAATGAGCAAGTCGAGAGATTCGTGCAAACAACAAAAAATATTATAAAAAAGTCAATTCTTTCCAGAATTATGTCTTTTAGATTTAAGAAACACGCCTATTTCAAATAATCTACCTAGTCCTTCACAGTTAATGTTTGGAAGAATTCTGATAAGTAATATTCCTGTTTATGGGAAGGTTTTGAAACCCAAAATACAAAATTATAAAAGTGTTACAACAGAATTGAGAAACAGACAGCTGAAGCGAAAATTTTATTATGATAGAGGTAGTAGAAATCTGAGCGAATTGAATAGAGGAGATATAGTAAAAGTTAAAAATTTTGGAACAGGAATGAAATGAAATGAAAGAAAAGTAATGGGAAAAATAGGATTCGGAAGATATAAGGTTAAACTAAATACAGGAAATATTTTAATCAGAAATGGAAAATTTTTTAAAGGTTAAATCAAATTCGTTTCCGAATACCTTAGAAAAATATAGTAGATTTAGATATAATGATGTAAACTTAGAAATTAAGGATTATGAAGAAACCTATGAAAATTATAATACTGATAAATGTGATTATGATGATGATTGTATAATTGTCGAACAGAGAACTAGAGCAGGTCGTATTACGTATTGTTAAATGATTTAGACTCAGTATTAATTAGATATCATGTTAAAAGTTATAAATTGTCGATATAGAACTTAGTTCTGATGGAAAAACTTGTAATGAGATTTAGATAATATGAGTTGTTATGTATTTCTATTTTTTCAAAAGAAAGGAGATGTCATATTGTTTAGATTCCTACAATTGGCACCACTTTTGGTGACATGCTTGGTGAACCGTTTTGTACATACACGGACGAAGAAATAAAGTCAGTTGAAAAAACGAGTCATCATATGTGTACGTTATTTTCTATACTCAGTAAATTTATCACATTTCTCTAAAAAAGACCACCGTAACGTGTCATTCATTTTACTCTATCTCCCACTGTCAAAAAGTTGTAGTTCAGGTATCACCAATTTTGCCCAATGCAATTAAATTTTTTGTATATATTTCCTTCTTGAAAAAACCAATGGTTAGTACAACTTTATTCATTTCTAAGGCGCAACAAAGTTCGCCAGGTCAGCTAATAGCTTATCAAATTGCCAATCGCCACAATTGGTCCCACCACCTGATCCCTTACGTTCTTTAGTTTCTGGGATAGGAAATGATTCTAAACACTTCTTGGCCAACATTCAACAATATAACAGCTGTTTCCAGACAACATCATTTGGCGTAACACATATTGAACAGGACAATTTTATGTCCCCTTTCAAGGTATTATACCATAATTGTTTATTATAATATTAAAATTGCTTTTTTATTTATCGATTGAGGCAGTACGTAGTCTGCCGGGTCAGCTGGTATATATATATATATATATATATATATATTGTTATGGTAGCTTGATGATCCTTTCTATTTGAATTGAATTTTGTTGTAATTTGTTTCAAACTACAAATTTTGATAAATCTAAATTTTGAAATTTGCCAGGCTCCTCTTATCTCAATTGAGAGTTCCTAATAAACTTTACTGAAATTGAAAGATTTTAAATCTACAATTTTAAAAATAATATAATTAATTGAAAATTTCTTTTACAGAAAACAAATATTAAATATTAAAAAAATTGATTTCTAAATACAATTGTCTAAAAACAACACTAAGAAAAATTATCCTACTTCTATGGTTTGTCTATGATTTCAAATGAAGTTAAATTTAGGTTAAGTCAATTATGTCTTTCGTTATCTACACTTTGACTCACTGTTTTTCACTCTGTTCAAACAAATTGCACCGCTCCTTCCAAATACTTCACACCAGCTCTGATTCTGCCAACCAATCTCCAATTAATATTCCTTTTTATATTTGGTAATGATCCTCCTGAATTATAACTTCGATAATACTTCTATAATATTTGACTAATTCTCCTATAATTCTTATATGATATTTTTCATATTCCTCTCCAACTGTCACTACCCAAATCAAAAATCAATTCACTTTTTTTTTCCGTTTCCCTGGTTTTTCTCCCCAAAAATATTCTATACAATCTTGATTTCTAATACTACATGCTAAATACAATTTCATAGAATCTATCTATATTTTTCTTATCTAAATCTTTCAATTTCAGCAATTAATAAACCAATGATAAATGGAAATGAACTGAGAATTTAAAAAAAATACGTACTACTGATACATGTAATGTTAACAATGAGAATTTTGAATTGAATTTTAATGAAATGAATACAATAAATTGAAGTTTTGAAACTTTTGAATTTTGATGCATGTATTTGTAATATATTTTTAACCAAGTAATGTATAAGGTATCCTTTTGAAGTAATTTTGAATGAAATATGAATTTTGAATTCTATCATCGATTCCATAACAAATTCCCGAAAATTAAAATATTTATTCCTTGAATTGTTTTCAAGAATGAAATTTTGAATTTCAAAGCTATAAATTTGGAAATGGTTTTTAATTATTCATGTCCTGAAAATATTGATATAAATCGTTAATATTGAATACACCTCATATTTTATTTGTCTCAATATCTTTCAATACATAACTGTTCGATCCAATTCCATTTTTCATAATAGTTCTTTAAATGGAGTTGCTAATTATTCAAATTCTTCGAAGTCGTAAATTCATTTGCATATGATATATGATTTTAAAATATCGTATGAGTTAAGCTGTATTCGTTTTTAATTTTGAAATTGATATTTTATAGTCTTGAAATGATTTGAGGTAAAAGTTGAACAATGACGATAACACAAGATATTTTAAATCTTCAGTAACATGTTGGAAATTTTTAATCGACTAATGAAATACTGTAATGTTCTCTTTTCTGTTGTTTCACTGTAGCCTGGAGGAGGTTCTTTATCCCTTTCATTCTTCAATATTATATTATTGCAATTATTTGAGCATCTTATTTTGGTTTCATCATTATAATAATTCTTCATTAAACTGTCACATACTAATGACGTTTTGAATTGAGCTGCACTGATAACTCCAAGTTTCTTGATAAATTCTCCATCCATATTAATTTGTTCAACAATTTTCTCTACATTCAAGTTTGATTTACATAGTGAATTTTCCTGAGTTTTGTTTCGTTTACGTGTCTGTTCAGTTAGTTCATTCCATTGTCTCCAATATTTTTTCTTTCGTATTAGGACATCTAATTCATTACAAGTTTGTTTCTTTTTCTGTTGTGATGAGATTAAAATATTCACTGTATCAGAAGCTGATATCATTGAAGGTTTGATGACATGTACTAATTTTATTTCTGGTTAATGAATATCATTCACAATGGTGAATGATATTTTTCATTTTACCATCAAATTTCAATTCATAATCTTCTATGTTAAATACTTCAGATGCAACAGAATTCTCTCTGTTCATCACCTCCCCAATTATTGCATTTTGTGTATCTAAATTGTTTTTTTGTCGTTCTATCTATTCATTTTGTCTTTCCATACTATTTCGGATTGGAATCACATTGATTTCTAAGGTTTTGTCATATTCGTTAGTTTGCTCTTTAAATTTTTCATCAAATTCGTCTTCTATGTGATTAAGGTTCGTATCTAATGATTGATTCATTTGTTTTATCATTTCTGTTGTATTGTCTTTCATTTGTTCTATTATTTCTATTTTCATATATTTCATTTGTTTTATCATTTCTATTTTATTGTCTTCCATTTGTTTCGTCATTTTCTCATAACTTTCTTTTATTTCTAACAAAATATTTAATATTCTAGATTCATTTCCAACTTGTTCACTAGCATCTCCTCTTTCATTTTCTTGCTCTCCCTTTTCTCCTAACATTGTTTTACTTCTAGTAAGCATAAGTTTTAAATAAAAATGTTATTATGTTTGAACAGTTATGGATTGATAGATAATTGAAATTCAATGAATAGATAAATAATAATGAATTTAAATTATTCAAGCCACGCGTTTTTTATGGTGGCTTGATGATCCTTTCTATTTGAATTGAATTTTGTTGTAATTTGTTTCAAACTACAAATTTTGATAAATCTAAATTTTGAAATTTGCTAGGCTCCTCTTATCTTAATTGAGAGTTCCTAATAAACTTTACTGAAATTGAAAGATTTTAAATCTACAATTTTAAAAATAATATAATTAATTGAAAATTTCTTTTACAGAAAACAAATATTAAATATTAAAAAAATTGTTTTCTAAATACAATTGTCTAAAAACAACACTAAGAAAAATTATCCTACTTCTATGGTTTGTCTATGATTTTAAATGAAGTTCAATTTACAGGTTAAGTCAATTATGTCTTTCGTTATTTTCACTTTTACTCACTGTTTTTCACTCTGTTCAAACAAATTGCACCGCTCCTTCCAAATACTTCACACGAGCTCTGATTCTGCCAACCAATCTCCAATTAATATTCCTTTTTATATTTGGTAATGATCCTCCTGAATTATAACTTCTCTCTTGAATATGGATAAGACTTGATATATTCGATAATACTTCTATAATATTTGACTAATTCTCCTATAGTTCTTATATGATATTTTTTATATTCCTCTCCAACTGTCACTACCCAAATCAAAAATCAATTAACTTTTTTTTTCCGTTTCCCTGGTTTTTCTCCCCAAAAATATTCTATACAATTTTGATTTCTAATACTACAGGCTAAATACAATTTCATAGAATCTATCTATATTTTTCTTATCTAAATCTTCCAATTTCAGCAATTAATAAACCAATGATAAATGGAAATGAACTGAGAGAGGTATCCTTTTGAAGTAATTTTGAATGAAATATAAATATTGAATTCTATCATCAATTCCATAACAATATTTATATATATATATATATATATATATATATATATTTATATATATAAAAAAAACATTGAAACATGGTGGAATAGTATCAAATTTTGAAATAATATGTTGTTTATGTATTAACTAGGCTTAATAGTAGACTAAATCCATTTCCGTAAAAGGGTGGACGGAGGAATAAAAAAGGACTTTAAAAATACATTAATTCGGATTATTTTAAGTTCTATGAAGTCCAAGAAGGACGTTGTCGCATATGTTGACTTGAGTTTTTGTGTTGATTATGATATAAACAATTATTCCTAATAGATGAAAGTCATTAAGAAAAAGAAAATTCTTTGCCTTTATGAAGGCACATCGAGAACATTTTTGAAACATAGATGAATTCAAAATAGTAATCATCGAAATGAATACCATTTTCAATTCCCAGGCTCAGAGATCTTTCATTCAGTGAAAGAGGAAGCACAGATTTCTTTTTTTGCATTTGATTGGAGATATGAAACTTCATTTTGACGCAATTGGATGTCATCACCTTAGTACTTTGGAATATTTTACTCATTACTTCACAACCAATTGCTATAAATTCTGAAGTTTTTTATGAAGATTTTGTCCTGAGATGTGCGGGATACTGATGAGGCCCAACAAGGCCGAAACCGGTATATCTCTCATCTCAGTGACAAAATCTAATATCATTTCTCCAACCTCATGATGAAAGATCTCTGAGCCTGGGAATTGAAAATGGTATTCATTTCGATGATTAGTGTTTTGGATTCATCTATGTTTCAAAGATGAAAGTCATTGTCGGGCCGTAGGAGGAGTATGCGACAACGTCTTTTTTGGTTTTTATAGAACTTTGAATAATAAGAGTACATTATTTTTCAGATTCCCCCTGTACTCCTCCTACGGCCCGACAATGACTTTCATCGATTAGGAGTGATTGTTCATATCATAATTGTTGTGTCGGCAACACACAATGCAGATTCCTGTAATGTGCGTTGCTGAAATAAAAAATGTTTTAATTGTTTCCCAAAATACGGGCTCATATGTAATGACCGTTTTTTGCGCTGTACAAGAACAATTGTCTTGTAAACTTCTTCAAGTGCACCACGAAGTGTATCGCCGCATTGTTGTTAATTCCGCTAAGTGACATTCAAGACCTCGCTATATTCGCTAAATTTGATTAACCCGCAAATTTCGCATTTGTAAGAAACTTTATTTCAAGTGTTAAAACTGATAGAGACAGAAACTTAGAATAAGGTGACTTCGATTGAAGTGAATGGTAATCGCCTTTTCAACCTTGAGGGATCCCTCCGGAAGTTCTGCGACTACAAGAAAGCCCCCAACATCATTAGCTTCAGGTAAGACATTTTATATTCAGTGCCTTACTAATCTGGAATCTGTAATTGTGTCTGCTTTCGCAACATAAAAAAAAATACAGTCCAAACTTGCTCTACGTATTAATCTAATACGGAGAAACGCCAACAATAATGAACACAAAAACTTTAATCAACGTATGCGCAACGTCTTTTTTTGGTTTTTATAGAACTTTGAAATTATTCAAAGTACAGTATTTTTCAGACTCCCCCTGTACTCCTCCTACGGGCTGACAATGACTTTCATCGATTAGGAATGATTGTTTATATCATATTCAACACAAAACTCAAGTCAACATATGCGACAACGTCCTTCTTGGACTTCATAGAACTTAAATGAATACGAATTAATGTATTTTTGAAGTCCTTTTTTATTCCTCCGCCCACCCTTTTACGGAAATGGATTTAGTCTACTATTAACCCTAGTTAATACATAAACAACATATTATTTCAAAATATGATACTATTCCACCATGTTTCAATGTTTTTTGAGACGCTAACTCGTCTGTCGGCCGTGCCGCGGGATCACCAGTTACGGCGCACCGGTTAAACGCTAAATCCGTTGCTGGAAAAACTGTTGCTAGTTTCACACTCAACACATTGAGATCAATATTAACCCATAACTTTCGTTTTTCAAATTAAAACGCTATTTTCTTATGATTGCGTTGGATTGTGCGAAGAAAAATGATGATAATATTCCAACATGTTAATGCTCCTAAAATTACTAATTCTTGAGTTATTCAGGATTTCCTGATTTCATGTCATACGCACCGTCAAATTCATAGAATCTGTTTCATATAACATTGACCTTGGTCATAGAAGATAAATTACTCAAATAACTCACTAGTGACTTTCTCTTTTCTGAATTCATTTATCATTGTTGATATAAAACATATTTCATAAATAGAAACAGGAAATCTCAAATAACTCAAGAATTAGTAATTTTAGGAGCATCAACATGTTAGAATACATATTATTATCATCATTTTTCTTCGCAGAATCCAATGCAATCATAAAAAAATAGGGTTCTTAGGAAAGTTATGAGCCAATTTTGATCCCAATTTTTGGACCAACATTTGGAACACCCTGTGATGGGTTATTCAAAATTCTGAAATTGTACAATATTTCCACAGTCTTTCCCTTCAGAAATGTGAAAACAGTTTGTGCTTACGATATCTAGGTTAGGAATAACAAACATAATACCGAATACACTTGTATCCGTTTTTTCTTCAGTTTTTTCTCGATATTTTGACGAATGCAACGATTTGAGTACGAATGTATTCAGAATTGCATTGTCTACTCTATCAAATTCGAAAACAAAAATACAGAAAAAAAAAATTTTCTGAAATTTTTTTTCTCTTCCTGTATAACTGAAACTGGTCAGGCTCCAAGAATATTTTAGATCAGTAGATGATGTCAAACAATAATATAATCCCAATTTTTCAGATTTCAAATAGGTCCAGTTCTCCAGAAACGCCTAATAGTAGATCGTCGAACTTGGTACACCCTGTGTATATATATATATATATATATATATATATATATTCACATAAAAATCTTGAGAGCAGGCCTCAGAGCGCAGAGGCATCAGCCAAATATTTACGGAAAAATTTAATGTAATATTTACAGTTTTTTCCTATCGATTAGGGGGTGGCACCAAAGCCATAAAAACGATATTTTTCTCTAAAGCAAAAACCATATTTTATTTTATGCATATGTCTTTGGGGCGGCACCCTAGGATCGGCCCTGATATGAGTAGTAAGGAAGATTATGCGAGTCGACATCCAAGCTTGATATGAGCCGCGATGAGAGATAGATCATTTCAACAATTTCGATAACGAAAAATTTCCCATGAGATTTCAATTATCTAGACCTACACAATATGTGTTATTCGTTTCAGAGCAAATTGAGAATCAGATAATAGTATATTGTAAAACAAGTTGCAGAATGAGATCCTATTCCAACACGAATGCGAAATTCGAAAACGTGCGACGAAGGAGCGAGTTTTCGAAAGCATTCGAGAATCAGATAATAGTATATTCTAAAACAAGTTGCAAAATGAGCTCCTATTCCAACACGAATGCGAAATTCGAAAACGAGCGACGAAGGAGCGAGTTTTCATTTTACAGATCAAGTAAATAATTCTCAAAACTATTTTTCATTGGAACTACAACTTCCCCAATCAACCAATTGCTTTGAGCTCTTCGTTTTCACGCACCTAGAAGTTTCTAAACTACTGATACTGATTTTGGTGCTGTCTGAGTCGGTGTTAGACACACATAATTAAAGAATTTTCAGCGTTGCCAAGTTGTATGGATGTCCTAACTTCGATTTCTAAAACTCTGATTACTACGCCTGCGTTTAAGCTGGTGAAATTGGAATTCCCTTGAACTGTGTTAAAACAGGGTTTAAAGCATCAATTGGTGAAATTGACCCTGAACCGTTACACGAACATAATGTACCATGGGTTTGTTTGTCTCAAAAAGTTGTAAATGAAAATCCGCAACAGCATATATCTATCTTTTGTATGGAAGTCATTATATCCTAAATCGTGAGCCATAAATACAGTTGAATTGGATACCCTTGTTGCAATGCACATTTTATAGTATTCACGAAATTTCTATGTGTAGATGAACTTTCTCTTTTACTCAAATTAATTTTTACTGACAGTTTGAAAGTTATCACGATATAAATTTTATCGGAATATAGAACAATTCAGCGCCATTTCAACATTCCAACCAAAGAGGAGACAGCGTTGGCGACTGTGTTCATTTTGTGTTTCATCTCATAGCCAGTCCACGGCGCGAGCGGGGAAGTAGTTTGTAGGTGGTGTTGCAATCAGGATCTAGGTTTTTCAAGATTTTTCGTGGGCAGACGAAGTTGAGCTAGTAGTATATACCAGCTAGTAAGTATATACCAGGAATCATCTAAATATCTCAATTGTCTCAGTGGACGAATGGCTAAGTGACTTGACTAATCAGATTTATCTGATACGGTGGTTCGAACCCCGGTAAGATCTCATTTTTAGCAAAAAAAAAAAAAATGGCGACTTGAAAGCATAGTCACTCCTGTTCGTTCTAGAGGTGCTAGCTTGCATGTGAGTATTCTGTGAGTCTATCCCGTGTCTGAGGGCTCAATAGAGCCATAGTCACCACGCCGTTCTCTCAATTGCTGATAACTCGGAGCCTTTCGTTAGCTAGCTCGGTCTCCGGCGATTCCTAGGCCCTCCTGGTCTAGGATTGCCTTGGCACGAGCCCTGGAATTAGGAAGGATTCGGTTTCGTGTAGTCAGCATAGTACTTCGTCAAGAATCGGTATGTCTTCCTTCCTTCGTTGTTCTTGGAGTCTTGGGGTTTTCCTTCAGCATCTTGTTAGTGCTATGAGAGCTCGGTATCAGCAGAGTACTAATATTACTCACTAGATCATCCAATCCTCAGATTCGAGCATTCCAATAATGTCTCAGTACTCTGAATGGAGTTCTAACGATATTCCTTGCATGTGGTGCTAACGGCATTCTTTGAGTCTGCCTCGTGTCAGAGGATTCAAGGGGCCAATAAAGCCATAGTGAACTACACCGTTCTCTCATGCGCTCATTTCCAGATGCTCATCGCTTGAGGTTTTGCTTGCAATCGTCTTGGCTCCGTTCCTTCGTTGTCTTGAGATTATTCTGAAAACACACTCAACCTACGAGCGTAGAAGGACATAGGGGTTTGCAAAAGTCACGAATAATACTATTCCAAAAACAAACGTCCGTTTTTTACAATGGCTCAGGTACACCCACTGTATCACAATGGGATACGTCAAGACTTGGAAAATTGCGTAATCGCCCATTGTTGGCCGCAGGTTTATGAAAGAGCTTCGATCATTTTTATGACATCAATTTTTGATTCAGAGACAATTCTTCTTTGATGCTGCGTGAGGGGAAAACTCTGGAGGAAAAACAGATGACATTCGCTAGTTTATTGTATCCTGTAAATTGTGGGATTTTCTCAAGATTTGCTAACAGTGACCATTTCGAATACTGATCCCATTCTTTTGTGATATTAAACGTTCGTGTAAATGTTTTATGGTGCCTTATATTTCGAAAGAAAATATTAAATTAAGGCGGCATCATGTATTTGCCATTGCAAAGAGAAAACTTATTCTTAGGTACGCGAAGGGTGGATGATGAACAACAGTAATCCAGATATTTTTATGTTTCTTGGCTCCTGAATTCATTTCCAATGTACAGGGTATCCCATATTGCTTGATTTTGACTGTTTTAGGTGCTTCTGGACTTGATTGGTAAAAACTTTGTAAGGTGTCGTGGGCTCTATTTTTGTGGAAACACCATTAGTGAAAACCAATTCACAATATCTTCATTTTTTTTTTAATTTCGATTCCGAAAAGCCATAACTTCTCATTTACGAAAATATCTGAAAACGATTAAAACTTTCTAGAAGCCCTTTTTTCCCGGAAATAAGAAACTATATTAAATTTTTTTCTCGTGAAAAAAAAACACTTTTTTATATTAAATACGAACGCATTTTTTTTTCATTTTATTTCATAGAAAAAAATTTTGAGATAAAAAAAAATTAAAATAATGTCTTATTCCCAGTGAAAAAGTGCTTGTTGAAAGTTTTTATCTTTTTCAGATATTTTCGAAAATGAAAAAGTTATGGCACATCTTCTGAATCGAAATAATTTCAAAATGTTGTTATATCTTCAAAACAAATGAAGATATCGTGAAACGGTTTTCACTATTGGAGTTTTCACGAAAATCGAGCCCAGGACTCCTTTCAGCGTTTTTACCTATCTAGTCTAGACGTACCAGAAACAGCCAAAATCAAGCAATTTGGGATACCCTGTATATTTCATTTAATAAAATCTGTTATAGGGACAGAACGAATAATAAAACAGGTACAACTACTCGTAGTTTGCGCTCATGTGCCTTGCTAGTGTAGGTGATGTTACACCAACAGGGCACTTTGAATGAGGAATGTTCACATTTTTCAATTTCTACATATTCCTATTTTCCGTAGAAAATTAAAATATTGTGTCCAAAAATTATTCGAATACTTCAAATAGCGCCGGTGATATCGAGTTATAAACATGAGTTCGATGGATCCGTGTGACGTCACTTTACATCCAACGACTTGCGAGGTTCAGTACATAGCCGGGTCCAATATAAGGGCCTTTCGTCTCACGGAGTGCGATTTGCGAATGTAGTATGACGTCACATCGCCGCGAGGAATTGAATATTCACGGGGTTGTAAAATCCGAACTACTAGGTCTTTTCGACTGAAACAAAAACTAGTGATTTCATATACATATAGGTTATACTGTGACGAAGTTTCGATCGATTTTGCATACCTGTGAACATTCCTCATTATCTACATCGCGGATGATTTTTTGGTTCGACGTTTCTGCTGAAGCAACAATCTACACAGAATGCCGATTACCTCGGGATTCCTTCGTTTCATGAAACTTAAGTTCATCCTTCCCTCTCCTTGCAAATCGACTATTATCCCCGATCTTAGGATTGGTTTATTCAGATTAGTTTCGTCCACAGCGCATGTTGTCACACCCAGAAGTTACTGTATTTGTTGTAATGAAATAAGAACGTTTTGACAAGTTCTTTCAAAATTATCGTTCAACTTCGAATTATTTTTTCAGAGGCAGTTTGCTTACACGTAATTTGGCTGATCTGGTCAAAAAAGAACACTTCATACTTGATTCTGAATACCTTACTACCCTACTCGTCATCATACCGAAGTAAGTTATCAACATAACATTAATTGCCTTTATTTAATAATTTTTTATATCAACAGGGCCCAGACTCAAGAATGGCTTGCAACATACGAAAAATTAACAGATATGGTAGTGCCTCGTAGCAGCCAACTCATAACTCAAGATAATGAATACAGTCTGTACACTGTTTCCCTCTTCAAGAAAGTAGGAGAAGAATTCAAACTACACGCTCGTGAGAAGAAATTTGTGGTACGCGATTTCACCTACAACGAGGAAGAATTGGCTGCTGGGAAGAATGAAATTACGAAGTTGGTTACAGACAAGAAGAAGCAGTTTGTAAGTATAAATGATTTTTAATAGGGATTGGTATCGATTATTCGATTAATCGGAATAATCGATGTTTTTTTAATAGATACTTCCTATGTTCGATTAATCGAATAATCCATATTTTTTTCAACGATATTTTCCGCACATAGAAAGAGAGAGATAGAGAGGTTTATTAGTGATTTGCAAACATATTACATTGCTTTCATACACACACAAAAATATAAAGAACTTAATAAATATTACACTCATAAAAAATGTAAACTTGTAAAACTGTACAAGGGACATAATATGTAGAGAAAGATACTGAAAAAACAAAATATAAGGTGACACATCTAAAATGCACAAGGCATACATGAAAATGTACAAAGGACATAGTAAAAATATTCACAAAACATCTGCGTCATCAAGTCAAACATCATAAAATTCATCAACCGAGTAAAATACTCGACTAGTCAACATATTTACAATTTTCTTCCTGAAATGTCTTTCAGATATATTCTTCACCAAACCAGGAAGTCTATTATATAAATTGACAGCACAGAACTGCGGGCAATGCTGCGATCTTCTCAACCTGAGGAAATTTTTTCTTATTAGATTCTTATTTCTTGTGTGGTGCTCATGAATGTCTGATTGCTGTTGAAAATTGCTTTTATTTTTGGGAGCATATAAAAATTTTCAAGTATGTAGATTGACCGTAAGGTAAGCAGCTTCAAACTTTGGAAGGTATTCCTACAAGGATCTCTGTAACCCTGCCCACCCAGAAACCTGACTGTACGTCTTTGTAACCTGAAAATGGTATCGGCATGTGCGCTATCGCCCCACAACAACACACAATATTTCATGTGAGATTCTACCAGAGCGAAATATGCGGTTTTTAATACTACTCTGGATAGAGAGAAAGACAGGACCCTCAATGCAAATATTTTGCTGCTCAACTGCTCAGTTTTGCAGCTGAGCAATCTACATGGGTATTCCAGGTGAGTGCGGAGTCCAGATGTACGCCAAAGAAAGTTGACCGAGTTGTCACTTTCGACTATTCCGTCAAAATCACGCAAGCTGAACATAAGTTCCTGGGTTTTATTTTCATTTGAGCGCAGGTCGTTGACTCGAAACCTGTCAAACGCCCTCAACCGCATCCCTCGCGACAGCTCGGGCAAACAAACAGGAAACATAATACTTTTTGCTTTTGGCACATACTCAGGAAAGTAATTATTTGATACTATGAGCAAGCTTGGTCCTAGAGTGGACCCTTGAGGTACCCCGTTAATGAGCCCCATACTGGAGTGTATGTCTGATATCTTTCTTTCAAGAAAGAGCTGATCAGTTTGAAGGCAGTGTCATCAAATCCATATTCCACGAGCTTATATCTAGTAGTTTGCCATGAGTGACACAGTCGAAGGCCTTCGTCGAATCAACAAACGACGTCAGGCAGTATTTTTTGCGCTCAAAACACTCTATTACAAAGTTGACCAGCATCAGCTGTACTCGTACTCTTAAATTTTCTAAAGCCGAATTGCCTATTAGAGAAAAACTCATTAGATTCGAAAAATCCTACTATCTGATCTGCCATAATTTTCTGAAGGATCTTAGAAACCACTAGTATAAGCGAAATGGGTTGGTTATTCTTCTTCTTCTTCCTTATTTCCTTTTTTGTGTATAGGAATTGCCTTAGTAACTTTCAAACATTTTGGAAAATTACCGGTAGACATGCATCTATTTATGAGCCTTGTGAGTGGCGATATTGGTGTATTGATGTTTCTTTTCAATATTTTAACTGAAAGAACATAATAATCTGTAGATGTGCTATTTTTCATTTTCGAGACAATATCCCTAACCGTATTTTGATCAATTTCATTAAAGCTAAACTGCTCAAAAAAATGTGCCATTGTTCTCTCGGCGCATGTTGAGAAGTGCTTGTTGAAATCGTCAGCCTCAAAACCCTAAATTTCTTTTGAACGTTTATTCGATATATGATCTCCGAATGTCTCATTATATCGTCGTAGTGTTTTTGTTTTGCCTCTTTTATTGCTCTTTTGTATTTTGAGCACAATTCACCCTTCAATATGAACAAATTTTGTGATCTATAACGTTCGTACATTGACTGTATCAAGAGCAGATGTTGTCTCATGGCCTTCAATTCAGAGGAAAACCAGCCACGACCCGTTTGCGTACACCGAACCGTAATCGTCTCAATCGGAAACGCATAATTGAAAGAATCCACAATAACCTGATGAAATTTCTCAAAGCAGTCATCAATCTACTTCCAATCAGAGTTTAACTCGAAGAATTGTTGTTGTTCATAATTTATGAGTCCAATCAAAGTTTTCTATTGTTTTTACCGGCAGGATGAACCTTATTGCAGACAGCAACGTGAATAAATTACGTAATGAACGCAATACATTTTATTTTGGCTGCCAAAATATCGATCAATCGATATTTTGGCTGCCAAAATATCGATCAATCGGATTAATCGATGTTTTTAACAACAAATTAACCGATGTCAATAATCGATACCCCATCCCTAATTTTTAAGAAAAAGAAAAAATCGAAAAACAAAAAATTCTTTGCTGTTACGGAGGCCACACCGAAAACATTTTTGAAAAATAAATTAATTCAAAATAACCGAATTCGACAATAACCGAATCCGCACTTCACCGTTATTACCAGGGCTCATTATCGTTCTCATGTACTACCTCTTGCTTGTTGAATACAACATTTTTCTTCCATCCCGTTTTGCCATGCGAGGTATTAGATGTGATAAGGTCCCTGAGGAAGAACAAGAGTTCAGGAGCGGATTCAATATCTGCTAGGATATTGAAGTCGATAGGCTTAGATATTTGCCATCATTTTGCCCATTGTATTAACCTTTCTGTTAGCTCTGGAGTATTTCCAACCATTCTCAAGAAGGCCATAGTTGTTCCTATTCACAAAAAACAGGATATACACAGTATTACGAACTATCGACCTATTTCAATTTTAAGTATATTTTCTAAAGTCGTTGAGAGAGTTGTGTTGGATAGAATGGTCAAGTACCTTGATAGATTCAACATACTGACTGATTCCCAACATGGTTTTCGACCAGGTCGATCAACTCAGACAGCAGCAGTTAACTTTGTTAATTACGTTTATGAATGTCTTGATGGCGGGTTACATGTAGCTGGGCTATTTTTTGACCTCTCGAAGGCATTTGATAGTCTTTCCTTTAAATTCATATTAGAAAAATGCTATAACCTGGGATTTCGAGGTGTATTTTTAGATTGGATTCATAGTTATCTCGTTGGTAGATCCATGTGTGTCAAGGTTGAGGGCTCACTATCTACCGAGCACGATATGAACCTGGGAGTACCGCAGGGTTCCGTCCTTGGGCCCCTGTTATTTCTAATTTTTATTAACGATCTCCCTGTTAATCTGCGAGTTCTTTTCGTCAACTTAGTAGCTTCTCAATGTTTACCGTGTTTGAACTTGAATTTTATTTTAAGCTTATTCGCGGACGATGCCTCTGTGGCAATTACAGCTTCATCTTTTGGGGAGCTGCAGAGGTTAAGTGAGCTTCTCGTGCAGAGCTTTGTGAACTGGTGTCACAATAATAATTTGATGGTCAACGTTGAGAAAACTGAGTGCGTCTATTTCACAATGAGGCAAACTGATCGTACACTGGTCATTCATTGTCTGGGAAATGTCATCTTATCCAAAAATAGTTCCAGATTTCTTGGTGTCTGTCTGGATGGCCTCTTGAATTGGTCCATTCATGTAGAATTCTTGTGCAGTAAATTGAATAGTGCTTATTACGCTTTGAGTAGGGTGAGGAATATACTCCCCAAAGAATCTCTCTTAAACATCTACTACAGTTTGGTTTATAGCCACTTGTCTTATAATATCCTACTATGGGGAAACTCATCGGATGCATCTAGGGCTTTCATACTGCAGAAGCGTATTCTACGTTTGATCTTCGGCATACCACCTCGTTCGTCCTGTAGGCCTTTATTTGTTAAATATGGGATATTAACATTATCCTGTATTTTTATCCTCAAGTGTTGCTTATATGTCAAAGATAACGAAAAAAATTTAATTAAATTGTCCAGCTTTCATACTTATGACACAAGAAGTGGGGGACTACTTTATATCCCCAAGCACAAAACTACCAAGTTTGAGATGTCTCCAATTTATCAGTGCATAAAGGTATATAATCATTTGCCATGTAGAATTCGATCTCTCAATTATATGGAATTTAAGACTCTAGTTAAGAACCTACTTATACAAAAATGTTATTATAGAGTAAACGATTACTTTGATGATTGTAATATTGAATAGCATTATTTCTGTTTCTTTTTTCTTGTGACTTATCCTATACATGTATGAGCATGTCTTAAAGGATCAATATATATTATTATTATTATTATTATTAGTCGAAATGAATACCATTTTCAATTCCCAGGCTCACAGATCTTTTATCATGAGGTTGGAGGAATAATATTAGATTTTGTCACTGTGATGAGAGACAAAATCTTCATAAAAAACTTCGATATTTAAAGCAATTAGTTGTGACGTACTAAGTAGAATATTACAAAGTAATGACATCTAATAGCGTCAAAAAGAAGTTCTACCTCCCCAATCACATGCTAAAAGGAACTGTGTACATCCCGAGGTACATCCTTTTTGAAACATAGATGAATTCAAAATAGTTATCATCGAAATGAATACCATTTTCAATTCCCAGGCTCAGAGTTCTTTTATCAAGCGGGCCCTGAATAGAGCCACTGCTAAAATCTCATTCAGTGAAAGAGGAAGTACAGATTTCTTTTTTTGCATTTGATTGGAGATGTGAAACTTCATTTTGACGCAATTGGATGTCACCACCTTAGTACTTTGTAATATTTTACTCATTACTTCACAACCAATTGCTAATAAATTCTGAAGTTTTTCATGAAGATTTTGTCCTGAAATGTGCGGGATACTGATGAGGCCCAACAAGGCCGAAACCGGTATATCTCTCATCTCAGTGACAAAATCTAATATCATTTCTCCAACCTCATGATAAAAGAACTCTGAGCCTGGGAATTGAAAATGGTATTCATTTCGATGATTACTATTTTGAATTCATCTATGTTTCAAAAATGTTCTCGATGTGCCTTCGTAAAGGCAAAGAATTTTCTTTTTCTTAAAAATGTGTACATCCCCTTTCGCTCTAAATCAGGGCCCTCATGCAAGTTTCTCCGAGTGATGGATACTGATGATTCCAAGTAAGGCACTTTCACAGCCTCCGCTCAAATGGAAAAGATATACGATAGTTTGCAACTACTACTGACATTGAAAATATGAATTTTTTTGAAATTTGAAGAAAATATATTACGTTGCGTCTCCAGAACCTTAAACACAACAATTTTTTGTTAAATTTATGTTAATGGAAAATGTTCCAGAAATCATGAGAGACTTAACACGCTTAGTTAAGTCTGCCAAAAGTTATTGCACAATTTCTTGGGTTTTCAAATCCTGCAATATATATATATATATAATATATATATATATATATATATATATATATATATATATATACTGGCCTTCAGAAGAAGCTCTGCCACTTTATTAGCTGACGGTAGCGCTGATATTTCAAAATTAAAGATATAAATGGAATTTTTTGTCACTAATTGTGAAATTCATTTTTCTCGTCACCAGTTGCATTAATTATACTTTGTACAAATACTTACATAATGTAAGACACTTCATAACGAATCTGTTATAAAAAGTGTCACTTTATATGTGTCAAAATTAAAAAAATGAGAATTTATTTCATTAACGATGTTATTCACCAAATTATGACTTTAGCGTGGCGGCTTTCACACTCCTCGTCAAAGGAACATTCACTCATTCCAGATATATTAGTAATCAGAAGTATTAAGCCCTTTCTAGGTTTTCGGGCTCATGGTGGTGGTCGGGTCTGGGCAGCACATCTGCTTGTTGGTAGTGTTCTTCCTGTCGCACCCGAAAATGAACTTTTTTACGTTTTCTTGCAATGTATTCGTATTCTTGCTGTCCTCAAAAGTACAGCTTTCTGCATGGTCTTCTTCTTCATCTTTTCGAAAGCCAAAAGCTTGTTTCACCTTTCACGTGATCTCTCGAGAAGCAGATGACCAGCTATCCTTCCATCTTTTTGGCGGGCGTCCTGGTGGTCTTCTAGCAGCTGGCTTGCCATTTCGTGCAATCTTGGCAAGTCTCTCATCGCCCATTCTGGAAACATGTTCATTCCAGTATCTTCTTGCACGTGACCACCTTACCACATCCAATATCCCACACTCCTCTCGGATCTCTTCACTCCCCCTGTGATCTCTCAAGGTATTACCTGTTATGGCTCTTAAGGTCCTCATCTCATTAGTACGCATCATCCTCTTTGTTTCGGATGTGTCGGCTCTGGTCTCAACCGCATGTCATGATAGATGGTCTGACTGTCATGAATTGATTTCGCCATATTAACTAGTTCAAGGCACCCGCTACCCTGGCAGATTTGTTTACTTACTACCTGACAACACCCGCCAGGTTTCCCAACGACGATATTTTTACTCCCAAGTAGCTGAAATCTGAAACTTGCTCTATGATGTTGTCATCAACTACCAGCTTGCATCGACGTGGCTCTCTCGATATTACCGTACTTTCAGTTTTTGTAATAGAGATCTTCAAGTTCAGTTTTTCGGCTTCGCTTCTGAACGCCTGCAGTAGCCATTGTAAGCCGTCCTCTGTATCTGCTAAGCACACGATCTTGAGGAGTTGTCTTCCCAGTCTATAGCCATGTTTCACATTCCGAACCCCCTTTATTATCCTGTCCCTAATGAGGTTAAACAGAAATAGGCTCAAGCTGTCGCCTTGGCGAACTATGAATATTGCATTGTTTGTACTGCGGTTCTTTCTGAATCCTTGCTGTTCTTCAGAAATACAAATTTTTTTGGAAATATGTTTTCCCAGTAGTTTTGTGAATAGCTTCATCGTGGTATTCAACAGGGTTATTCCTCTTTAATTCGAAGGATCTGAGATATTTCCTTTTCTGAAAACTGGTATGGTAATGCTGCTTCTCCATTCTTCAGGTATGTTTCTCCTTTTCAGTATTTCATTGAAGAGTCTTTTTAGTTTTTCGGCCAATTTTTTTCCTCCATTCTTTAAGAGTTCATTTGGGATGTTGTTCGGTCCTGGAGATTTTTCATTTCTGACCATACCTCTTCCACAGTCACTTCCTCAATTTCCTCTTCATCCACAGCATTTTGTCCGGACAATAGTTTCCGTTCGGGAGGTTGATCTTCTCTGAGTACAAGCTCTCGAAATGACTTTTCCATTTTTCTGCCGATATGTTGTTCAACTGAACAGACTCATTCACTTCCTTCTTTGCAGCTCTCAACATCTTCCAGACACGTTTCTGCGCTCTGTACATGTCACCTTCCATCTCCCTGCTAAACCTATCCCAATGCTCCCTCTTTATTTCTCTTATCCTGATATTCACTCTGTTCCTTGTTCTTATGTACTCAGTATAGTCCTGAAGGTTCTTAGATATTTTGAACTTTAAATGAGTCTTCCTCTTCTCTTGAGCTAGCAGCTTAATTTCAGGGGTAAACCATGTTCTTTGTCTGTGAGCATTTGTGTTAACAGTTCTTTTCCCGACAGGCTACTTGACTTATACTCTGTTTCAAAGCGCCCCAAAGTTCATCCACTCTGTCCCAGCATCGAGTATTCCATTTTATCAGTTTCCAATCGAGACGACGCACATATAGATCCAGCGTACTCGTATCCTTAAAAGATTCAATGTTGAACTTTTCCATCATGAGGTATTTGGTTTTCCTGGAAGGTCGTCTAATGGAGGTTATTTTTCCCAATACAAGAGTGTACTGAGATGTTCCCTTGCCTTTCTTTTTCGTTTCAGATATGGCGCATATATCTATATTGTGGTAGTGGAGTTCTAATATAACGTCTTGGTCTTTCGAGGTAAACGATCTTACATTCCAACATCTGAGCCTTAGTGTGTTATTTTTTACTCTCCTACGTTGTTTCCTTATTCGTTTCCAATTTCGTGCGTTCGTCGGATAATTTAATCCGTCCTGTTCCGAAGCATAAGTGATTGGACTATGAGCCCTCTATTGTTTTTACAAAAGGCAGGTTGCTGGCCTCACTGTGAAATCCTCCTCCTTTATCCGGGCTTGGGACCGGCAGAGTTGTGTTTGGGCTACTCGATCCACCCTCCCGGAGGCGGAGTTTTCTGCATGGTCTTATAGATATTCCGATCTAATCGAAGCTGTCTTAAATTTTAATAAAGTTCTTAGGTTTCAGGCCTGTAGAAAAAATGACAATAGGTAAGGACGGTTTTGATATCTGTGAGTTTCCAATGTCCCCCGAGTTGTTCTCGTTGTATCAAGTTAGTTCATGTTAGTTATTGAAATACAAATATAAAGCAGGGTAGTTATTCAGACGAATCAATTCGTAGCCCAAGTTATAAGACGGAATAATCTCAGAGTTAAATTTGGAAATTATTCAATGAAAAATTCATTACATTTATAATGCGATTTTTCGAGCTGAAAATCATATAAAGTGAAAACATCAATAAACAACCATTATATTAGAGTTCCGTTCTTACAGTTCAATTTGATTCATGCCATATTTTGTTAATTTTTGTTTTGGATGGAGAGTTAGTGGAGTTAAGTGTAAAGGATCGCTCACACCAGATCCGATTTTGCCTAACAAAACTGCCTGGATCCAGACATGTAACGGCACGCTCCGTGTGTAACTTGAACGCCCCAATCAAACAATTGTGAAAGACAGATAGGTCGTACACAAACACGACCGTCATCGCGTGCACGAACACGACCGTATAGTAATAATAATAACATTCATTTTCAGAATTATCATCATACAGATAACAAAGTGAAAACATGTCAGAAAAAACAAAAAGATCATTTAACCCTTAAACATGTACTCTACAAGCCTCTTTGAATTCAGTTAGACTAGACAGTATGGTTCACAGTTCAATATAAACAAATATATTGCCTTACGATATGGATCATACATTAGAATATTTCTGATGGACTTGGGAAGTAAATGGTACAACTTGATTCCCATGTATAGTGCGCCACGTTCTGTATTAGAATACTTATGAATTGGATAAAAATATTCATTTATTCTTCTTGTTGCATTCTCATTTTTGTAATCTTCAAAATAATGGGAATATTTACGAAAAAAACAATAAAACTCTATAAATATTCAAACGCGGCACTGTCAAGATGTTATTTGTTCTAAAAAAGCCTATACATGATGATCGGTATTTAATATTGAACATTGTTCTCATTGCAAATTTTTGAGTTATAAAAATATGTTCAGCCTGTGAACTAGAGCCCCAAAGAATAATACCATAGGCTAAGATTGATTGGAAGTTAGCATCATAAATGATCTTCAATACATTAATATCTAGACTGTTTCTGATAGCTTCAAGAGAATATATCACTGAGTGTAATCCCCAATTTAAATGTCTGTCAACCGATATTCCGAGAAGTCTTGTATATGAGTTTGTACTTATAGAATCATCATCTACTCTGATACTTTCGGGGCACGTGATGCTGGACCTAGCACTGAAGAAAAATACCATATTTGTTTTTCCGGAGTTTAAAGTGAGTGTATTGTGACAACACCTATGCTTTATTGCCAAGACAGCAGTTCTTAGGCCAACTGTCAACTGTTCAACATTTTGGAATGAAACTAGAACATTAGTGTCATCAACATACAAGAAGGTATCATTTCTAAGTGTATCGAGGTCTTACTTCGCACTTAAGTATCCGGAAGGTGAACCCTATACACGACAAACAGTAACGGGCCCACAATTGTACCCTGCGATATCCCTGCAGATAATGTTACTACAGATGAAAAGAGCACTTCATCCTCCACATCCAACATAACCAACTGTTTTCTCTCTGTCAAGTAACTTGAAATTAACTTCAATGGACTACCCCTGATGTATGTATGTATGTATGTATTTCCATGCATTCTGGGTTACTGTGAAACCCCTCATAAGCTACTTAAAGCTTGTGCGAGTTAGAATGATGGGTGTGTTCTGTGTAGGCTTTGTTACTGTGTCCCGCCCGACGCCACCTTAGGCACAGCACTGTTAATTATTTACCCAACAGTGAATGGTTCGGCGAGTTCTCCATACCAGAAAATTTCTTCCCTGGCGGAGACTCGAACCCCGGGTCGGAGTCCAAAGCCCTACCCACTAGGCTACTCGCACATATGATTCCCTTTACTTCCAATTTCTGAAGTACTATTGTGTGATTAACACAATCAAACGCTTCCGAAAGATCGACGAATACTCCAGCCAAGATATTATCCTGTTCAAGGGAAGAGAGGATCTTCTATCTAAATTCAAACACCGCTGTTTCTGTGCTTTTACCACTGGTGAATCCGTGTTGTCTATCAGACAAGAGGTTGAACTTTCTAAAAAACTTCAACATTCAAACCACTAGAATTTTCCCAAAGATTTTAGCAAAGGATGTAATTAAGTTTATCGACCTGTAATTGGAAAGATTATCTTGGTCGCCTTTCTTGAAACAGGGCTTCACTAGAAATTTCTTTAATGCTTCTGAAAAAATTCTGGCTTTGAAAGATGCATTGATGATGAAGCTAAGTGGGGTTATTATATCAGCGATATGATGTTTAACTATGGTGATAGGAATACCATCATATACAGTGGAAAATTTATTCTTCATTCGACTTACAGTAGATAATATCTCGTTTTCATCGACTTCAAATAGGTAAAAAGATTTTGCATGTTTTTTGTTACTTACAAATTCAGGTGTAGATGTAGAACTCATATTGGATGGGACTTCAGAAAAGTGAGCGTTGAAATCGTTTGCAAGTTGTAAGAACTCAGAATTATCAGCATAGTTTGAAGGGAGTTTAGACGTAGGCTTTTTGGGTTTGTTTGTTATCCCCTTTATGATATTCCATACTGCTTTTGACTTGTTGTCAGCTGTGTCAATAATTTTATTATATGTATTTTTCTTTTGGGAACTCAAAGCAGTATCATATGCTCTCTTGAACTTCCTGTACTGGTCTAATAATTCAGGTTGATATCTGGACATGATGAACAATATATCAAGCTCGTGTTTAAGTGATTGTAACTCCCTGGTCATATTTACTTTCCTTTTCTTCTTAACATCGATCATTTCAAGTGGAAAAGCTATTTTGAAATAAGTCTTGCAATCATCGAAAAACAACATCCACATCACCCTCAGGTAATTCGTACAGACTTGACCAATCATTTCCTGCCAAAAGTGTTTTAAAAACTAGATGTTTTTCTTCAGAGTAATGTCTGATTTGTTTATGTTTAGGTTTCAAGTTCTGCAAGAATAAAGTAGAACTAAATATGAACTTCTGACCCGAATGAACCGATAGGTGTTTCTCGATGACTGTGGTATTTCCATCAATGTTAGTAACGATATTGTCTAGACATGCAGTTCCTCTAGTGGGTTCTTTCGTAGTTATCTTCATATCAAACTTATCCAAAATTCCTAGTAACATTTTAGACTGTTAAGAATGGATTTGAATATCTATATTAAAGTCGCCTGCCATTATTACGTTGGTTTTTTCAATAAGACATTGTTCTAGTAATATGTTAATTTTTTCAAAAAAAAAAATATCAGTGTTAAGTGTTGTGCTTGGCCTGTAGGTACAAATTATAATGTACTTATTCTTGTCAATTACTAGTTGAGTGGCACAACATTCAAAATCGTTGAGTAGACTCAACGACTTAAAATCTAATCTATCCGAGCATTCAATACCTTCTTCGACATAAATTGCGCATCGACCATGATGACCTTTCTTTCTGCAATATGATGTAGCTATTTTGTACCCACCAGGAACGTAGTTTTTCAGTTCTGCATCAGATTTCCAATGTTCAGTGATACAGTAATAATATTTCTCTATTTCAGTATCGTAATGGGTTCATTACAGTACTAAAAGTAGTGCTGTAATGAAACTCATTACAGCATTGTTTTCAGTTAAATGTTTCGTTTTATGGTTGTCAGTACTGATCTCCGATCGAATTAAGTTCCGAATCAAAACAATTCAAATTCCGTGAACTGTCAAATTTCGTATGTCACACCAACTGCCAAGATACAAAACAATAGTCACTAATCTGAATTTTCATTTGAATTTCGAGAAAATTTCACAAAAATTGACTGAAATAGAGAAAACACCGTTTAATACTCGTTGCAGAAGGCAATTCGAACACTCATGCTATCGAAAACTCGCTCCTTCGTCGCTCGTTTTCGAACTTCGCATTCGTGTTGGAATAGGAGCTCATTCTACAACTTGTTTTAGAATATACTATTACCTCGTGAACCTGCAGTACACGTTCAAATCTTAGGAATGATATTCCGATTGACTGTATATTTTGATGGAAAAGGCATATATTATTGTCTATCGTTGTGGTATTTCTGTTTGGGGTTTCCGAAAAAATTTTGAAAATTGAATTCCCTCAGGATGATTCCAGATGGCCAAGTATTTGGATCATTTAGTTTGTCAAAAAATGTATCATCAGGAGTACCAATGCTAAAAGACGAGTTGCCACCTTTTGTGGGTAGTTTCTTAACCTCAATCATTTCACTTCCTTGTAAGTCAGAAAAATAATTTTTAATACAGTAGAACCCCGATTATCAGAGGTCGCGATTATCCGAGTCGCGTGGATAGCACAGGATAGTTCAATTTCACACGGTCAAACTCCGTATTATCCGAGTTTTCGATTATCCGAGGTCGGCTCGGTCCACAATAGCTCGGATAATCGAGGTTCTACTGTATCTAACTCGGAAACATTTGAACCAGCTATGTAGGTAGAGACCCACATAGATCCATTTTTTCTTCAGGACGCCTTTAACATTTGTATTCGTTTTTGTGGATCCAGTACAAGTTACAATTTTCTTCGGTTGATTTAGATTCCTTGGTGTGCGTTTATTCTCTACATATTGAATTGGTGAGGGTTTGTCTTTATTCTGCTTGTGAACTACTGTATTCCATGAATATTTCGCATTCTCATTCTTGGTTAGGTCTTTGTTTACATCATTATTATCTGTTGACATTGTTGAAAGTGACGTAGACGCTGCAGACATAGAAATTGACGGAGTCGCTACAGGTGATTTCTCTGTCTCTGTGTTCTGTAGGTTGAGAGACAGTTTATGTTTGTTGGAAAGTAACGCTTGTTTATATGTTTTTTGTCCCGTGTTATTTTCAAGATAATTGATTCTTTGGATAAGGAGTTCATTATTCTGCATCAAAATAATATTTTTGCTCTTGACTTCTTGTAATAAATATATCCGCTGTTAAATTTGGTTAATACTAGCCTACGAACAGGCAAAATACCGAATGCATTGAAATGTAGTACAATTGTCCCATTACCTAAAGTTAAGAAACCAACGACATGTGAAGACTATCGTCCGATTAATTTGTTACCAGTCGTTGAGAAAATATTGGAAATAATAGTTCATGAACAAATAAATAATTTTATAGAAAGAAACAATATTTTGATATGTCAGTAATCGGGTTTTCGAAGATACCACTCTTGTGAGACAGCATGTCAGTTGGTGTACAACGTATGGAAAAGGGATATAGATGAGGGAAATATTGTAATTGGTGTTTTCATTGATCTTAGGAGAGCTTTTGAAACAATATCTCGTGAAAGACTTTTAAATAAATGTACAGGATATGGCATAGGTGGTAGGGTGATCAAGTGGTTGGAAAATTACTTGAGTGGTAGATCTCAGAAAACGAGAATTGAAAGGGAACTCTCCGAGAGTATTGAGGTCTTTCATGGTGTGCCCCAGGGGAGTGTCCTTGGACCTCTCCTTTTTATATTATATATAAACGATATAAGCCCCTACTTGAAATTTTCTCTCATAAAATTGTTCGCGGATGATGCACTTATTTCGGTATCAAGTCAAAGTCACGAGGAAGCTATCGGTTAAATGAATCAGGATTTGCAAACTCCATCTAATTTGTTGAAATGCAATAAACTCAAGTTGAATAGCGGCAAGACTTAATGTATGGTAATGGGGTCCAGAGGAATGATCGCAAGATATCAAGAATATCTGAGAGTAATTTTTGATGATGAACTTAAATTTGATCAACACGTTGATTATTTGTGTAGAAAAATTGGTAGAAAAATAGGATGTTTCCGCAGAGTTGGTGGGAAAATATCATTTTGGGCTAAAAAAATACTATATAATACAGTTATCTTTTCACATTTTAATTACTGTTTGTCTTTACTGATTTCATGTCACAAAGGGGATATTGAGAGATTACAGAAACTGCAGAATAGGGCCATTCGAATACTTCTCAAGTGTAACAGATATACACCTATCAATTATATGTTGGAAACTTCAAATTTCTTGAATATACCCAAGTTGATTGAGATGTCAAATTTATTGTTGATTTATAAAATAACAAATGATAGAACTGCCCCATATCTAAAGGAGTTTCTCGTTGAACGAAGGGAATTGATGAAATATCATCTACGGCCCAAAAATGATTTCAACATAGCGGATTTAACTTAACATCTACTTGTAGAACCACCTTTGTTAATGGTTTAGATCGATATAATGCTCTGCCGTTTTGTGTAAGATCTTGTGCTAATGAGAAAGTTTTCAAAAAGCGAGTAAAACGTTTATTAGCTGGATAAGTCTCAGCGGTCTTTTTATTTTGTAATATGTAAGGAGATAATTTTAAGGGAAAATATTGTATTTGCACTTGTTTATTTTCAGTACAAAAATTGATCTGTAGTGTTTGTACTAGCTGCAGGGCTAATAAAGAGATTTATTATTATTATTATTCAGTAGTTTAACTTGCATTTTCAGATATTCGTTTTCAATGTTATGGTCATTTATAGGCGTTGATACAGACCTTGTTTCTTCCTTATCAGAGCTCAAAACGTGCATACAAGACAACGATTTTTTGGATTTTTTCCATCACGATTTATGTAACGTTGCGTCGCACTTAATGCAAATCAATAGGTCCAACACTTTTCTATTGCATTGGTTACATACCTTCTGTTTAACTTCCTCCGTATTCAATTTATTCGCGGAAGAATCGCCTTCTTCCTTCTTCATCTTCACTCGCCGACATCTTGATGCCGAATGAAAAATAACTTCGGACGAACCCGGCAGAAATTCAGCGGCCTTTTAAAATCTCAGTCCAAGAATCCTCTGAAGATGCTTGCCGCAGATGTAGGCGAAACGTTAGGTAAAATAATTCCTAATAGACCACGGGCCAATGAGCCCGGAAGACTCTCTCAATGTCATTATGTCCGGTCGTGAAAGCCTCAAACTATTTGTGAATTATTTTAATAGGCGAGAAACTTAAATACTGAATAAGTTTCCATTACTGACACTACTTACTACCTCATCTACTCTTCGACGTATTCATGTGAAATTAATTTTATTTCAGGGCCCTCTCGTAAGATGGCTGAAGGTAAACTTCAGTGAATGTTTCTGTGCTTGGATTCATGTTAAGGCGTTGAGAGTATTCGTTGAATCTGTGTTGAGGTGAGTCTCATGAAATGTATTCCTAATATCTCTGAAGGTTTATCATAATGATCAACCCATAAGTCAACCAAATGGAAATTTTGCTATTTAACTTTCCGAAATATCGATCCAAAGGTTTTTTCAGTAGAATAAATCTACATATAAAATTTTCGATTTCATATTCTGAGAAATAAGATAAGATTTTTAGGACATAATAACTATTTGACTGATAATCTGAAATCTTGTGTACTCTGGTTTTGTTTACCTATTATTTGAAAATAATAATCTAACCCTGAGTTGCAGGAACGCCATTAAATTTAATGCTGCCTCAATTATCCATTAAACGGAGTATCCATGGCTACCGTCTATGGATATTCCGGCGGATTAAGGCGGCATTAAATTTTAATGGACGTTCCTGCAACTCAGTGTAAATGACGGCGAGTGATGCACATTTGGTATCTTTCGCGGAAATTTTCCATGAACAAGAGTCATGCATACCGATGATTTCTTCCCGAAAGATTTCTTCATGGTTGCAAGGGCGATGTATGAAGGCCTCAGCTATGAGGTTACCCCACAGTAGGAAGTCATAGGTAATTAAATTTTGCGAGCGAGAGGACACGAAATGTCCTGTTGCAGTAAGATCACTTGACCGTGGAACATGTTCTGCAGATTCTTGAGCAAACGATGTTTTTCTATCATGAATAAGTTCAAGAGTCGAACGAAGGAAGCGAACGGTATCTGTAAAAGTTATTTTTTGAGGCCTGAGAGTTTTTCACTAGAAAACTAGAAGATTCCTTCCCGAATTTCGTGCCTGAAGGTGTGAAGTGGTCGTGTGGAATAGTTATAATTGACATTGGACTATTATTATAGTTTGTTTTGGCATATAAACAAACAATTGCATCTCGATATCGCGATATCGGACAGAACAGCTGTTGCGTTCGCATTGTGGTCAGTCAGCGCACTGGTACATCAGTGTTGCCACGTGTACCGAGTTTTACTGGAAGTTGATACCAGAATACATCGGTGGTGTCACGTTTACCGAGTCGTACTTGAAGTAAAGAAAATTAGTCATGACTTCTACTCAATGTTATTGCTGTGGGAAGCACTATGAAAACCACTTGGTGCTTACATGTACTGTATGTTGTCATAAGTTCGGAAGCGGCTGTGTGGGCATGTCTTCCTCAGATGTAAGAGTTATTAACTCGAAGAGGTCGATAAATTGGAGTTGCAAGAATTGTGAGAGCATCGGAAGTGATGTAAATTCTTTGAAGGCGGTCATTGTATCATTACAGGAACAAGTAAAAAACTCAATGAATGTGTTCAGTCCATTACGGATGGAAGTGCCACAACGTCAGTGTTGGATGGAGGTCAATTCGAGGAAGTAATTCGGGAGGTTGAGGACCGCATGGAAAGGAAGAATAATCTTGTGATCTATGGACTGCCGGAGCTACCAGGTGGACTGACTAGAGAGACCAGGATCGCCAGGGAGACTGAAGGTGTACTAAACGTGTTGAAGACAATCAACCCGGACTTCTCTGTTCGCGAACTCGACTTGAATCGTCTGGGGAAGTTCAATCCGGCCGCCCCTAAAGCTCGCCCTATTAAGGTCAGGATGGCGAATAGAGCACAGGTATTCAGCTTTTTGAGGAATTCCAAGCAGTTGAGGTCATCTTCTGATTACTCCGGGGTATCGCTTTCGGTGGACAGGACACACCGGCAGATGAGGTACTACGACGAGGTGAAGTCTGAGGTTGAGGTCCGCAAGAGGAACGGTGAAAATGTGGAACTTCGTTTCATTCGGGGTGTGCCGTCAGTCAAGACTTTAAACTAGTTCGACCCAGTTGCAGTGATTCATTTTACTGTTACTATCAGAATGTTCGTGGTTTAAATTCGAAGACTCATCAGTTTTTGTGTGCGATTGATAGTTGTGATGTTGACATTGTTTTTTTAACTGAGACTTGGTTGCAAGATTGCGTTGGTGGGACTGAGTTGTTTCCTCCCCATTTTAATGTCTACCGGCATGATCGTGATCTTCATGCTAGTGGACGTAGAACTGGTGGTGGAGTTATGTTGGCTGTTCATGATAGGTATCGGTCAGAGCGTATTGATCTGTCAGCGTTGGAAGATGTAGTTCCTTGTATTGATGTAGTGGCTTGTAAGATTTCAGTTCCGGGGTTCACTTATTCTATGGTTGTGCTCTATATCCCACCAAATATTGATAATGAATCTTTTGAAATGTTTTTCGACTCATTGCAGTGTATAGATGCTATGCTTCGAACAAAATTAATCATTGTCGGTGATTTCAATGCTCCTTCCTTTATTGATTCAGATTCTATGGATAACAAAAATTTGATAATCAGGTCATTTTCCAATGTACTTGAGTTGAAACAGTTCAATACAATAACTAATACGAATGGAAGAATGTTGGACTTACTATTTTCTAACGTACAGTGTAATATTCGCAGTGATGATTTCTCAGTCGTTGATGTTGACACTTACCACCCGCCGATACATTTCACTTTCAGAAGTGAGGGGCCAATTGAAGTTCCTTAACAATCCGATGTAAGTAGAAGCAACAAAGAATTTAATTTCAGAAGAACTGATTTTCCTCTACTATACCGCATGGTTTTCGACGCTGATTGGGATTCGATTTTCTTGGGGATTGATCACCCGGACGTTGCGTGTGACAGGTTCTATGCTGCACTGAATTCTATTTTTGATGAGTGTGTCCCTCGTAAATTATTTAAGAAGCGCCAGTTCCCAGTATGGTTCACCCCTGAGATAATTAATAATATATATTTGAAAGAAAAGGCATTTAAAAACTATAAAAAATTCCGTACTGATTTCTATTATAGAAGATACAAGTCCTTGCGAAAGATAGTTAAATCAAAGTTAAGTGCAGGATATCGTAGTTTTCTACAGGAGTCGGAGCGGAGAATTCACGAGGATTCAAGGAGTTTCTGGAGGTTCATTCAGTCCAGGCGAGGTACCTCTAGGTTTCCAGCACAGATGCGGGATGACTTGCGATGCCATGAGGGTACACAGGAGATTGTGGATGCCTTCGCCAAATATTTTAGTTCGGTATTTGATCTGGAGCCGTCAGAAGTCCATCAGATGTTTCCCAGTTGGTTGCTTCTTGTGTAAATATTGACCTTATAACTGAGGCCGATGTTATAAATGCAAGTAGGAAGCTAAACTGTGGAATGACAGCAGGGCGAGATGGTATTCCAAGCTTTTTTCTGAAGGATACTATTGGTAGGTTGGCGAAGACTTTGGCGATGCTCTTCAATATGATTGTAAATACGACTGTGTATCCATCTCTGTGGAAGGTGGCGAAGATAATCCCTAAACTGAAGTCTGGATATAAAGCCATGATCAGGAATTATCGCCCAATAGCCTTGTTGTCAAATTTCTCCAAAATCCTAGAAATAATTATTTACAACAAAATATTTCCACATATCAAGAATCAGATATGTCAGGAGCAGCATGGCTTCATGTCTGGGAGATCATGTTTAACAAATTTGGCTACGTTTTCTCAGTTTCTCTTCGAAACTTTGATGTCGTCTACACGGACTTCCAGAAGGCCTTCGATAGAGTGGATCACCAGATTTCGCTGAGTAAATTGGAACACAGATATGGGTTCAGTTTGCGGTTGTCGTGTCTCCTTGGGTCCTATCTCTTGCGTCGCAGACAGTATGTTTTTGTGGAGGGGTTTTCGTTCTTTTGAGTATTTGTCTGAATCTGGTGTGCCTCAGGGTTCTAATCTCGGCCGACTTCTGTTTATCCTGTTTGTCAATGATTTGATTCGTGCGGACGATGTGAATGGGCTGCTATTTGCGGATGATTTTAAGCTCTATATTAGGGTAACTTGTATGCAGGACTGTCATAAATTGCAAGGTGCCTTGGTGAAGTTATTGAAATGGTGTGAGCATAATCGTTTGAAGTTGAACTTTTCTAAGTGTTATATTGTTTCCTTTACGAGAAAAGTGGAACCAATTATGTTTGATTATTTTTGGGGAAATGTTGAGTTATTGAGATTGAACGTTGTTAGGGATCTGGGAGTTCTGTTCGATGGTCAGATGTCTTTTGTTCCTCACATAAATGATTTGCTGAGTGCTGCTTCTAAGTTGTATGGCTTCATGGTTCGCAACGCAAGATACTTTCAGAATTCCGAAACACTTGTTCTCCTGTTTAACACCTTGGTGAGAACTAAACTTGAGTATGCGTCTTTGATTTGGCATCCTATATATTCCTGTCATAGTCAGCGCTTGGAGTCGGTTCAGCGGAGATTGTATAAGTTTCTCTCATATAGAGAGGAAGGAGTTTATCCCCCGAGAGGTACCGATCATACTGCACTCTTGGGTAAATTCGGCGCTGTCTCTTTGGCTGATCGGCGGGATTTGCAGGCGGTCATCTTTTTATACAAGCTAGTTCACGGTAGCGTTGATTGTCCTTACCTACTGGAAAAACTTAACTTTTACGCTCCGAGGTCCAATCTGAGATCCAGGCCTTTGTTCTATTTGGTTCCTCGCAGGAATAATTGCATGCTTCGGACGCCCATTCAGCATATGTGTAGCCTCATGAACAACTTGTGTGAGACTTGTGATATTTTCTTTGACGGTCTGACCACTGTGAAGCAAAGATTTCTCAGTTGTGCGAGATAATTTTCATTTAATTTAATTTTTTTCTTATTATTTTTTTTTTTGAGATATTGTTGTTAATTTTTCTGTAATTGGGTTTCAACCTGTAGAAAAATAAAGCTGTTTATTTATTTATCTATTCATTTATTCAATAAGATCTGTGGAGTGCAAAACATTCCTTATGCGGAAAGCCGTCTGATTGGTTGTAAAGGGTTAACTTTATTTTTAGAAAACCTCGACAATGAACGCAAGATAATCCTGTGACCAAACCATTGCGATCACTAAAAAAAGTTGGTAGAGCGTGGTTTAACTCATTGATTACCTGACTGATGGTTAACATTTACCAGGTTATGCGTTGTTCATAGAAAAAATAACTATGGTTTATTTAACTCGGCGACTCCTAGATTTGACGATATTTTGTTGGCAACATTAATTTCATAAGTGGCATATGATCTTCCGGCGAACGAAAATACGACCATTTTGCGCACCGTGGAGAGTATTTTGTGCCAAATTCAAACAACTTCTAGTTTGCACATAATGCAATTTGTATCTTCATAAAGGTTTTTATCAGATATGTTTTTGGGGCAACTTTTCTATGACTGAATTTATAAAGCTGGGAATATGGCAATAATTTATTGATTCTAATTTAAAACAAACAGAAATTCGTGAATTACATTTTTCATAGTGTTTTTTTCATAAATTAGGGAGCTTATGAGGAAACTTTCATGATTGAATGAGTTGACTAGGAATATAGCAATAATTTATTCATATTTTGTGACTCATTTTCCTGATTTCGAAGGATTAATTTTCTAATTAAAAAAATACTCTGGATGATGTAGGTATTTTTTTACACTCAATGTTATGTCCATTCCGCTTGTCAAAAATGAATACTATTATAAATTCTCAAGAATCATTGCATTTGAATTTGATATAATTATCAAAATATAGATACGATTAAATTTTTTTAACCAGGCTTTTTTTGATATACTTTCAGTTTCAGCAATTGTTGTAAATCATATTAATTAATTCTAGGAAATCTTCGTCGTCCGCAATTTGTTCTATTTATGTATATCCATTATTATATAATATATAATAATAATAAAACAATCACTTCACGGTCGAATAAATCATCTCCCGATTCTCGTCAATAGTATTCTAATTTAAAACAAACAGAAATTCGTGAATTACAATCTTCGTCGTCCGTAATTTGTTCTATTTATGTATATCCATTATTATATAATATATAATAATAATAAAACAATCACTTCACGGTCAAATAAATCATCTCCCGATTCTCGTCAATAGTATATCCTGATTACCAAAAATATAAAATTGATTTTGTTTTGGAACTATATCAATTTCAATCCAAACTTTTCCCAGCTTCATTCTGATGATACATGTTTTCCTTGTATCATGCTTCATTCTTGAAATAAAATTATCAATTACACAATGGTCAAAACTTTAAGGTTATAAACAAGAAGTTGAATCACGTTAAACTCTGCTTTTTGGTTAGTTAACTTTAATCAGGGAAAACTAGTGGTTTTCGCTTAACCTATGATTGAACAACAGCTTAACAGTTAGTTTTAGGCTTTCACGACCGGATATATTGACATTAAGAGAATCTTCCGGGCTTATTGGCCGTGGTCTACTAGGAATTATTTCACCTAACGTTTCGCCCACAACTGCGGTAGGCATCTTCAGAGGATTCTTGGTCTTAGATTATAACTCGACCGCTGAATTTTCCGAAAGTGATGCTGGATTCGATCCGTTGGCCCCACTTATACCCTGATCATTGGCGGGAGAGGGTAGTGGGTTTACGCGCGCAATGTTGATTGGTCCATCGCTCCCACTTTGTATTGGCTTGATTTTGATCTTTTCCAACACCGGCAACCATGCGCTTTGTACCAAAGGAGTTTCTTCCCTTCGGTTCATATTGTTCTTATGTTTATATATCCCAATGGCTTCCATGTTCATCCTAGGATAGAAATTTTGGAAATAGCTTCTGCCTTTGAGAAAACAATATTGCGTCCATCTGTCAGAGCATGTTCCGCTAGTGCGGATTTTTCTGTCTGATTGAGTCGACAGCATCGTTCATGCTCCTTAATTCTCGTATTGACACTTCGCTTCTTTGTACCAATGTAGACTTTGCCGCAGTCACAAGGTATCCTGTAAATACCGGGTTGAGAGAGTGGGTCGACTCGAGGAGTGTATTGATTTATATATTAACGTAAACATTATTTGAATTGAACTTCGTAAGAGACGGGGTATTATTGAAGATGAAGATTCGAAACGTCGAATACCTGAAAATTGGTTTTCTGCACCTCAACCTTATTACTACGAATTCATCTACTCGCAGTGAAAACTCGAAATATTTCGAAAACTGATCCAGCTCAGAATTCAGGACATACTGCAAAAATTGGCGCAAATTGAGCGCAATTAATCAAAAAAAGAAACTTTTCACATGTGAGTCACATAAAGTTGATGAATGATATGGAAAATTCAAAATATCTCGAAAACTGTATGGGCTCAAAATTTATAACATACACAAATTGGCACAAAATAGGCACAATTTATAGAAAAAAGAAAATTTCCAAAATTCCATGTGAGTCATCAACTTGACGCTTGACTCAGTGAAAACTTGAAATATCTCGAAAACTGAATGGGCACAAAATTCGTAACGGCACAAATTGGCACAAAATTCCTAAAATATGTTCATATCAAAATTCCACATATGAGTCACAGCGTCAAGTTGGTGAGTCATATTGAAATTTCGAAATATCTCGAAAACTGAATGGGCACAAAATTCATAAAATACGGCACAAAATGAGCACAATTTATCGAAAAAAGAAAATTTCCAAAATTCCATATGAGTCACAGCGTCAAGTTGGTGACTCATAGTGAAAACTCGAAATATCTCGAAAACTGAATTGGCACAAAATTCGTAACTTACGGTACAAATTGGCACAAAATGGGCACAATTTATCGAAAAAAGAAAATTTTCAAAATTCCACATATGAGTCACAGCTTCAAGTTGGTGACTCATATGGAAATTTCGGAATATCTAGAAAACTGAATGGGCACAAAATTCATTACATACGGTACAAATTGGCCGAAAATTCCCAAAATATTTTCATATCAAAATTCCACTAGTGAGTCACCAACTTGACGCACCTGGAATTTTTGCCTTTTTCAGAATTCAAACTTTGACACTCTAACATTTTTTCCTGAATATCTCGAAAATGGTACATTTTAGATATAGGGAATCCTTAATAAACTAAACCTATTTTTACCTCACAAATTAATATGTGAGTGAAAGAAGTACGGTTTTTGGCTTTTTTGAATTCCAACTTTGACACTCTCATTTCACCTCCCAGTATGTATATCAAAACGTTATTTTTTCTATAGTGTAACGTCGAATCTCTTTTCGGTAACCCATTTCAAAAAACAGATCTGAGATTGTGCGTCGCACTTTCATTGAATTTTCAGTGTTATACAAGCCTACACCGTCGGGGTATGTCGTTGGTAAAGCATCGCTCTCGTGTTTTAAAATTTCTCTTCTTGATAGTGTGAATGTAACTCTGTTAAAGTGATTTCACTGTACACTGTGATAGCAATAGACTAAATCCACATGTAATTTCAGGTTAGATTCCGATCAGACTTTTCAAATTCAAAAATGCCAGTTTGTAAACACTGTAATCGCCCGATAACCGGTAAATTGCCTGGCGTTGATTGCGGGGGTTTTTGTCGACATCGGTATCATGTGAATGGTCGCTGCAGCGATATCACACGCGCGCAGTTGAGTCTTATCAAAAGTCTTGCGGGTACCGGTTGGAAGTGTGACTGTGAAACTGTGAATCATGTCGCGCTCTTTGGGAGGGAGCTGGTTCGGGTCATTCGGGTGGTCGCTCGTCTGACAGTCTGACGTTCCCGGTGGGATCGCGGCTGAGGAAGGCGGTGCCGAGTACCAAGTGCCAATGATGATCGTGCGGATGGGAGTTCTGCGGTAGCCGTGTTGATCTCGGAGATTCGAAGTATGAGGATCTCGGTTGACTTCTGTTCTAATAAGATCAGCGATTTCGAGGAAAAGCTTGCAAAATTAAATGAGGTGTTGTAAAGAATGGCCAAGCTTGAGAATTAAAACATAGCGCTCAAAAAAGAAGTTTCAGTCCTCAATATAAAAATTAATGCCTTGGAACAATTCAGTCGTTCCAACAATTTGGAAATTCAAAATATTCCTGAGAAGTCGAGTGAAAACTTGGTGGAGATCGTATCTAAGATAGGATCCCACCTAAATGTACCCATTGATATTTCCTCGTTGGATCATGTTGCCAGAGTGCCAACGAAGTTGGCCAATAAACCAAGATACATCGTGGTGAGGTTCTTATCAAAAATCAAAAGTGATAATCTTTTGTCAGCGTACAAGGCCCTGCGACGTTCTTCTTCCAACAGCAAATCTGGTGTCGCAGATGGGTTGTTCATCAACGAGCATTTGACAATGCAGAGTAAAATACTCTTCAAGGGGACTCGTGCCTCTGCGAGAAGGAAGGAATACGGTTTCGTGTGGACTCAGAATGGTAATATCTTGGTGAGAAGGAATGAAACATCCAAGATTATTCAGATCACTGACATTTCGGATCTTCAAAAGTTGTAGAGCGCTTTGAATAATTTGCTTCGAAACTCATTATAATATTTCATCCTCTTATGGCTTTGCACATTTTTTATCAGAATGTTCGAGGTCTGAGAACTAAGCTTCCAATTTTCATAGGTAACTCTGCTGCTGCTCACTATGATATATTATTCATCACTGAGACATGGCTTAACAATGCTGTGTTCGACTCGGAAGTTATGGATCTTGTGAGTACAAAATTTTTCGAAGGGATCGTGATACTACGTCTAGTGCTAAATGTGATGGTGGTGGTATTGGAGTCCGGAAGGATTTTGAACCGTGCGTGGTACAAGAGTTTCAGAGCGGTGCAGAGGACATGTGGATACGAGCCTCATTTACTGGTTTGAGAGTTTATATGTGCTGCGTTTATATTCCTCCCGATGATACTCTAACAATGTTAAGTTTCGTTTCTAAATTGAATGATGTAATAAATGTTGTAGGTGATAATATTATTTTGATGGTGGGTGATTTTAATTGTTCGGGAGTCTCTTGGGGTTCAGACATCTCAGGCAAATATTTCATACCTAAGAATGTTTCTGTTAGATACTCCGACTTGATTGATTCCTTTTCATTCCTTGAACTCATGCAATTCAATAACATGAATAATTTCAATAATAGAATATTAGATTTGGTCCTCACCAACTCGTTCGGAATACAAAAATTGATGAGATGTGTTGATCCAGTGGTGCCCGAGAGCACAATATTACGATTCTTATTACTTTTTCATTGACATTACATATCTCTAACAAAACATCGAACTACACGAAATAAATAGAACTTCTACATCCAACACGATTAATCTGAGAACCAAGGTCTTTACTTCTTCTGTTCTCCCGGTATTAATATATGGACTAGAAACAACAACACTGACGACTCGAGCATCGAATAAGTTAATAGTCCAAGAGCTAGTGAGCCCTTCGAATAACGGTTTGTCTGTAAGGCTAGAAATTCTTATAGCACACTGAGCAAAGATTATAGGGTATAAAGATAGGATATAACCATATATCAGTAATGTAAAACACGGACTACGATTTTACGTTGTTAGGAACTATGAAAGTTTAGATGGCGTTGGAATCATGCTTACTGAAATTAAATTTCTACCTTGTCGAGCCTAGAAAATAACATATTGCGCGACAAAACCAATGTATTGTTGACTAGAAAATTTCTTCACTAGCCTGGAATTAAACCGGAACTCGCGGTCCCAAGTCATCCACTCAATAAACTGAGCTGCACCACGTATATGTTAATCATCAATATTTCGCATGTTAATATCTGGCGAATTCAGGTATTTCCTGAATGAACACGGAATAACTAGATGGCGCTGTCGTAAGTGTATTCGCTTGGTTTCCAATCATTCTTCTCTATAATCTTTGATACTGAGTACGGTAACAACCATCACCTGGCACCCCTCACCCCTGCACATCATCAAAGTGTAGTAAAAAAAACTTTTAGCTGTAAGCTTGAAACGATTTTGTTCCTCCACTATAAAGTTAAAAAAAATGACAGGCGATTTCGATGTGCACAAGTACCTGACATGTGACTTGAAAAGTGTGTAAAATAAAAATAAGCTTCATTCTGTAAAGCTGGAATATATATATATATATATATATATATATATATATATATATATGGAAAAGATTTAACGGACATAACCCTCTGAAACGAAAATGAACCGTAGACAGCTGTTTCGGGCTTTCGGCCCTCATCAGTACTTCACCGATCCCTCATTTTTTATCCTTATATTGTATATATATATATATATATATATATATAGTCAGAAACAGTTTCACGCTTCACGGATAAGCATACCATGCAAAAATGCAAGAAGAAAACGGTCACAATTCGGAAAAATTAATTTCCGAACTGCGATCGGGAGAAATGAATATACGCGAGGATCCATTCTTTAAGTGCCACATGGGATGGAGTTCGGACTGCCATCACTAGGTGTCGCTTCGGTTATTTAATTCTCCGAAGTGCTCACCAGAATGGTTTATAGTTTCGTGACTTCACAGTGTTCGTTGTCGAGTTGGAGAATTATGTTGCACTGATGAGGGGTAACAACCCCGAAACCGGTATGCATCTATTCCCTTCTCGACGACGACGCTATTTCCTGTGGTTTACTGTAAGCATGGATCTCCGCTAGTCCACGATCGCAGTGCGGAAATTAATTTTTCCGAATTGTGACCGTTTTCTTCTTGCATATATGTATATATATATATATATATATATATATATATATATATATATATATAGGCGATTTCG
This sequence comes from Hippodamia convergens, assembly GCA_038502775.1. NCBI lineage: Eukaryota > Metazoa > Arthropoda > Insecta > Coleoptera > Coccinellidae > Hippodamia > Hippodamia convergens. The sequence goes on along the minus strand of JAVSIQ010000077.1, from coordinate 212,059 downwards.
AATGACTTTTGGTTGGTTAACGGTTGAAAGACAACGTCAGACCGCGGTTGGTTCCGACTCATCCGAATTCTGTATGAGAGAAACGGTTGGTTGAACGGCTGTCAAGTAAAAATTGATATTTCACAGGAAGAATAGAAAGAGATAGAACCATAGAACTAATAACCGGAGAACGAACCGCACTTTCGAGTACGGCTCAAGTTTCGGTGAAACAGCTGATTAATGACGTCATCAATTTGTCATTCGAATTCGGTTGGTCCAAAAATAGGATACAGTAAAACGCAAATAAATCCCAGAGTTATAGTATTTCGAAGTGAAGCGAAACCAGACCTGCGCGCTACTAGGTTTGTCATCGCATCGCAAACATCTGATTTTGACACTTTGTTTTCAAACAGATGATTTCAAATTTCAACTGATAAACAATCCTGACTCAGCAATAAGCTCGGGGAATCTGACAGAAATTCATTTTTCATATTTGACAAATAAAAGTAATATATTACGTAAATTCCGAAACCTTCAATGAATTAGGTACTGGACTGATTGAATAATGAACCTGTTTTCAGTATATTCCTACCAAGAAAAATGTAATATAATCAAACAATAACTGAGAAGTATTCCTCAGCAGGCATATTCGAATAGTTTACCTTGAAGCGTTATTTGCACCCTTCAAATTAAAAAAAAAAATTTTGTCTAAACGAGATTTATTGTGTATTATCTACGGAATTATATAAGAGGATTTAATTTTTCATATTTGTCAAATGAAAGTATTTTACGTAGGTACCGAAAGCTTCAGCGGATTAGACTGGATTGATTGAATAATGAACTCGTTTTCAGTATATCCCTACCAAGAAAAATGTAATGTAATCGAAAAAGAAAATATATTTATTGCTCATGCAAATGGCTAACGACTTTCGTCTTTCTGCCAGTGTAAAGTACATTTTATGGTATCTATACATTTTTTCTTAAGTAAGGAGTAATGCATATATATTTAAAAAAAAAGATCAAGCAGATGGTACATAGTTCTTTACTGCCTCCATTAGGGGCAGGATAGGATTTTTTTTGTTCTCTCGGGATAGCTCTTGTAGTAGAACGGGCTGGAGGATTTGGAGGTTGTGTGGTCTGTTGGCAAATTTCTTTCCTAGGGTTTTGAATCTAGTCAGAATCGGATTTATATTCATTTTCTCATAAAGGAGGTCATTTGGGGGTTGTGCAGTGGGTTTCCTGGATGGCGTAGTTTACTCAATGTTCTCAAACTGCTGCGTTCAGCAACCTCAATGTTGTTCAGAGTTGGTCTTCGACAGTTACTATATATCAGGTGTCCGTATTCCAATATTGGTCTGCATATGGCTTGGTAAATTCTTGATGCTGTTTTGTAGTTTATACCACGGTTTTTGTAGGTGAGGGATCTGAAGTGCTTCGATCTAGCAATTATTTCTCTTTTTTTATTGTGGGAATGTAATTTAAAGTTGGTCTTATTATCCACTGTAATTCCTTGATATTTGGCGTGTTGGGTTGGTTTTATATTGTGCTGAAGTATTCTGATCGTCACATTTGTTATAAGAGCTACTAATGGGTGGATGGTCGAGTGATTTTTCTTGAATCCAAACTGTGAGAGGGGGATGTTTTGTCCAATTGAGTTTTCCAGACGGGTTTTCATAATTTTTTCTAATGTTTTTCCTAAAATTGGCAATAGAGTGATGGGCCGATAGCTAGATACTTGGTTGTAATTTGTGCCAGGTTTGTGGATTGTTATGATGATTCCTTTTTTCCATTCCATTGGGAAGTGTCCAGTTTTCAGACAGTGATTATAAATCCTCCTTATTTCATCATGAACTTTCGAACTTAGTTGGCGTAGTATTTTTCTTGTAACGTTGTCATAACCAGGTGCTGTGTTCTTCCCAAGCAAAGCTTCTTCATACTCATCATAAGTTATCTCTGGAATTGTATCTATATTAACTCGGTTGGCTGCTTTCCTGTATTTTTCGATTTTAGTTTGGAAGTTTTGATCGAAAATTGTGTTGTTTTTTGAAGTGAAAGTTTCTTGGAAGTGTTCTTTGAATGCTGAGGCTATTTCTTCATGAGTATTGCATGTTTTTCCGTTTTTCGTAATTTGGTTCATGTTAGATTTTGTGTTATATCTTGTCAGCTTCTTTATTTCTTGCCAATAGTTCTTGCCCTTCATTTCATTGATCTTCTCACAACTTTGAATCCATTGGGTCGGCCTATAATCAGTTATGCTTCTGTGAATTTCTTTGTTGACTTTGTTGTAGAGTCTCCTCAGGTTGTCGTCGTTATCAATTTTCAGTTCTCAGTACAGTTGTTTTTTCTTTTTAACTTGGCTTATAATGTGTAGAGGTAGCGTATGCAAAAAGTATTTTCTAGTGAGTACAGGTGTATTTTTACTTACTAGATTAGATAGTCTGTTTTGGAATTCACTTATGTATTCACTTGTAATTGGAGTTTCGGTATTGATGAAGCGCACCATCTCATCGCTGACTTTTTCGACATTACATTTCTCTAAGTTTAGATAGACTTCCTCTGTTGCTTGTGGTAGTTGGTTCGGTAAAGTAAGTGTGATCTGTATGGCCAATTGATCAGATCCTAAATCGGGTACTAGTTCGGTTTTTATATAATTTTTTAAATTGTTTGTGCACAATACTACATCTGGGGTGCTGGGTGGATTATTACTCATGATGAAAGTTAGTAGGGTTTTGATTTGAGTAAAGTCTGCGTTTTCTAGAAATTGTCGGATTTGTTCTTTCTTTATTCTGTTGCAGTTATAGTCGCCAATAAGTAAAGCATATTTATGTTTTGCTGCTTTTCTGAATATATTCTCTTCGATTCTTGAATGAGGATGTGTATATATAAGAGAAAAATATGAAGTTTTTCATTACCCATTGGTATTGTGCAGTGAAGGGTTTCGTTCAGTGGATTGTTCATGGCTGGTGGGTTTGCTTTTCCTAGTTTGAGTTCTCTACTGCATTGAATCAAGCTACCGCCTCTGGTGTTGTTTGTTTTATGGCCGATTTTTTTCACTATTGTCCAGTTCCTGTTGTGTTGTGTTGTGTTGTTCATTTATTTTGGCTTCAATGAATAAGTTGCACATTATATTATTATTTTCGACATAATGGTTCATTAAGTATTTCTTTGAGTTGTAGTTATTTATGTTGGCATATAATAATCTTATGCTATCGAATGCTTCTGCTTGGTCCAGATGTATTATCGTTTAGCACTTGAATTTGTGTGCCCTCTATGGGTTCAGTGGCCGTTACTGGGTTTTCCTCGTTCAGATCAAACATGACTATGTACACTCGATTTCCTGAAAATACTGCCGTTGTTTCTATATTGTGGGCCTCTATGAATCTTTTTTTAGTTTATTTATAAGTTGCTGTCGGTCCGTATTTTTGGGGTTGTTTAGTTTGTGCATGTATGTGTCGATTATGTTGTCATGGATTGTAATTGGTGCATGAACTCGTTTATTTTTTTTTTTTTTTTTGGTGGATGGTTGAACTTGATTTGATTTCTTGTTGATGGATTTTATTTTTACATTTGGAATGCCATTAATAGGTTTTGTTGGTCTCTTTGGGCATTTCATTGACCATGCAACATGATCTTTTTCCCCGCAGGCTGTGCAGGATATTGGCAGAGGAGAAGTACATGCATTAGTGTGGTGATTTCCTTTACATTTGTTACATACAATGGTAGACTTGCAGTTAGGGGTTGTGTGAATAAACTGGTTGCATTTTGCACAGGGCACCGGGATTGGTTCCGGTGGAGAACTAGGAAAGACGGGATAGTGTCGACATTTATAGAAAAATCCATTTGCCAGTAGAGATTCAAATGTTTTTACGTTTCCGGTGATTATTCTTATTAGTTGTGTTGGTTTGCCTGTGGCTCTAGATGTGATGCGCTTACAAAATCTATGTTCTGTTTTTTTATTTTTTAGTTCCGTACTTATTTCTACCGGTGTGAAAGCAGCCACGAGTTCCAGCCACGAGTTGGCGCGCGCGCCAGGGACCGTAATCTAGACTGGGACGGGGATACGGGATGCGTCGTCGATAGGATGTTTGCGTAGAGAAGATATAATTTATAAAACAAGATCGATTTTTTTTTGTGCACGGAAATGAATACTTACCTTCTGCAGCCGGTCTTATCATTATGTGGGATTAAATGAGGAGTAGATCAATGAAATTTAAATTTTTCAGGAAATGAACTCTTGTCATTTTTGAATAAAAATTATGCTGAATGCAGGAAAATTTGAATATTGAATTTTTTTTCTATGAATGTGTTCCCTGAATGGTTCTCTTCAAGATCCACATATCGCCCGATTTTGTCGGGCAAGAATTCACCCCCCAACGCCCCCCCAATTATTACGTAAGAAATTATCCTAAGTGCAGGAAAATTTGAAAATTCGAACTTTTTTTTCTATGAATGTGTTCTCTGAATGGTCCCCTTCAAGATCCACATATCGCCCGATTTTATCGGGCAAGAATTCACCCCCACCACACCCCCCAATTATTAGGTAAGGCATTATTCTTAGTGCGGAAAAATTTGAAAATTCGAACTTTTTTTTTCTATGAATGTGTTCTCTGAATGGTCCTCTTCAAGATCCACATATCGCCCGATTTTGTCGGGCAAGAATTCACCCCCCAACGCCCCCCCAATTATTACGTAAGGAATTATCCTAAGTGCAGAAAAATTTGAAAATTCGAACTTTTTTTTCTATGAATGTGTTCTCTGAATGGTCCTCTCCAAGATCCACATATCGCCCGATTTTGTCGGGCAAGAATTCACTCCCCACCACACCCCCCAATTATTAGGTGAGGCATTATTCTTAGTGCGGAAAAATTTGAAAATTCGAACTTTTTTTTTCTATGAATGTGTTCTCTGAATGGTCCTCTTCAAGATCCACATATCGCCCGATTTTGTCGGGCAAGAATTCACCCCCCACCACACCCCCCAGGTATTAGGTAAGGCATTATTCTTAGTGTGGAAAAATTTGAAAATTCGATTTTTTTTTCTATGAATGTGTTCTCTGAATGTCCCTCTTCAAGATCCACATATCGCCCGATTTGCTCGGGCGAGAATTCACCCCTCACGACTCCCCCAATTAAATTCAAAAAAACTTTGCTGAGTGCAGAAAAATTCGAATATTGTGAATTTTTTTTTTCGCAAATGTATCCTCCTAGAAGTTTTCTTCAAAATTTATATACTATCATATTTTGTCGGGCGATAATTCACCCCTCACCGCACCCCCCAAATATTACGTAAGGAATTATCTTTAGTACAGAGAAATTCAGATTTTTGAACTCTTTTTTCTATGCTTCCAGAATTATCAGGACGGGCGCATCTCAAAAGGTGAAAGCTAAATTCCTCAACGGAAATTTTGTGGAAAATATGATTTTTCATATGGGGTGATTTATGAAAAGTTAATAATTGGATATTTCTGAAGAACTGTTACATCTGCTCTTTCAGGCTGAACCATCTTCATCTCCGTACGACTTTTTGTTATCCCTTTCATTATTTTGAATGGAACTTCCGATTTATTTAAATCTCAAACTCGACCAATTCCAAATTTTGTTTGAAGATATAAGGCGAGTAGACCATCATTTATGATATATTTTTAAATATCAATTGAATCCGTCTCGACCGAAAATGGTATCAAATTTCATATTTCTAATGGAACAGATGTATATTGTGACTACTTCAGACATATCTTCGAATGCCATTTTATTAATTTTATTCAACTGGAGGAGAGTTAAATCTGATTTTATTCACAGTAGTTGAGATATACATTGATTGCTATTCTCATTTTTCATCGATACTTTCAACAATCGTGGACCTCCTGTGATTAAAGGAGTACAGAACATGAAATTTGAAGTTGAGAGATTTTGGAAATCAGTAAGCATTGAAGGAACAACAGAAAATTTCAAAATTTTTACCAAAAATATATACATTTCCACACACATATGAATATTTTCTATACGGGGTATTCCAAATTGATTGATTTTGGCTGTTACTGTTTCTTCTGGACTACATTGGTGACAATGTCTTACGTAATAATTGGGGCGTATGGTGGGGGTGAATTATCGCCCGACAAAATATGGCTGTATGCATATCTTGAAGAGAACCTCTAGCCAGATACATTTCCGAAAAAAAATCACAATATTCGCATTTTTCTGCACTCAGCATATTTTTTTCGAAATTAATTGGGGGAGTCGTGGGGGATAACTCCTTGCCCGACAAAATCGAGCGGTATGTGAACCTTGAAGAGGACCATTCAGAGAACACATTCATAGAAAAAAAAGTTCGAATTTTCAAATTTTTCTGCACTTAGGATAATTTCTTACGTAATAATTGGGGGGGGCGTTGGGGGGTGAATTCTTGCCCGACAAAATCGGGCGATATGTGGATCTTGAAGAGGACCATTCAGAGAACACATTCATAGAAAAAAAATTTCGAATTTTCAAATTTTTCCGCACTAAGAATAATGCCTTACTTAATAATTGGGGGGTGAATTCTTGCCCGACAAAATCGGGCGATATGTGGATCTTGAAGAGGACCATTCAGAGAACACATTCATAGAAAAAAAATGTTCGAATTTTCAAATTTTTCCGCACTAAGAATAATGCCTTACCTAATAATTGGGGGGTGTGGTGGGGAAGAATTCTTGCCCGACCAAATCGGGCGATATGTGGATCTTGAAGGGGACCATTCAGAGAACACATTCATAGAAAAAAAATTTCGAATTTTCAAATTTTTCCGCACTAAGAATAATGCCTTACTTAATAATTGGGGGGTGTGGTGGGGGGTGAATTCTTGCCCGACAAAATCGGGCGATATGTGGATCTTGAAGAGGACCATGCAGAGAACACATTCATAGAAAAAAAATGTTCGAATTTTCAAATTTTTCCGCACTAAGAATAATGCCTTACTTAATAATTGGGGGTGTGGTGGGGGGTGAATTCTTGCCCGACAAAATCGGGCGATATGTGGATCTTGAAGAGGACCATTCAGAGAACACATTCATAGAAAAAAAATTTCGAATTTTCAAATTTTTCCGCACTAAGAATAATGCCTTACTTAATAATTGGGGGGTGTGGTGGGGGGTGAATTCTTGCCCGACAAAATCGGGCGATATGTGGATCTTGAAGAGGACCATTCAGAGAACACATTCATAGAAAAAAAATTTCGAATTTTCAAATTTTTCCGCACTAAGAATAATGCCTTACTTAATAATTGGGGGGTGTGGTGGGGGGTGAATTCTTGCCCGACAAAATCGGGCGATATGTGGATCTTGAAGAGGACCATTCAGAGAACACATTCATAGAAAAAAAATGTTCGAATTTTCAAATTTTTCCGCACTAAGAATAATGCCTTACCTAATAATTGGGGGGTGTGGTGGGGAAGAATTCTTGCCCGACAAAATCGGGCGATATGTGGATCTTGAAGGGGACCATTCAGAGAACACATTCATAGAAAAAAAAGTTCGAATTTTCAAATTTTTCTGCACTTAGGATAATTTCTCACGTAATAATTGGGGAGCGTTGGGGGGTGAATTCTTGCCCGACAAAATCGGGCGATATGTGGATCTTGAAGAGGACCATTCAGAGAACACATTCATAGAAAAAAATTTTCGAATTTTCAAATTTTTCCGCACTAAGAATAATGCCTTACCTAATAATTGGGGGGTGTGGTGGGGGTGAATTCTTGCCCGACAAAATCGGGCGATATGTGGATCTTGAAGAGGACCATTCAGAGAACACATTCATAGAAAAAAAATCGAATTTTCAAATTTTTCCGCACTAAGAATAATGCCTCACCTAATAATTGGGGGGTGTGGTGGGGGGTGAATTCTTGCCCGACAAAATCGGGCGATATGTGGATCTTGAAGGGGACCATTCAGAGAACACATTCATAGAAAAAAAAGTTCGAATTTTCAAATTTTTCCGCACTAAGAATAATGCCTTACCTAATAATTGGGGGGCGTGGTGGGGGTGAATTCTTGCCCGACAAAATCGGGCGATATGTGGATCTTGAAGAGGACCATTCAGAGAACACATTCATAGAAAAAAAATCGAATTTTCAAATTTTTCCGCACTAAGAATAATGCCTCACCTAATAATTGGGGGGTGTGGTGGGGGGTGAATACTTGCCCGACAAAATCGGGCGATATGTGGATCTTGAAGAGGACCATTCAGAGAACACATTCATAGAGAAAAAAGTTCGAATTTTCAAATTTTTCTGCACTTAGGATAATTTCTTACGTAATAATTGGGGGGGCGTTGGGGGGTGAATTCTTGCCCGACAAAATCGGGCGATATGTGGATCTTGAAGAGGACCATGCAGAGAACACATTCATAGAAAAAAAATGTTCGAATTTTCAAATTTTTCCGCACTAAGAATAATGCCTTACTTAATAATTGGGGGGTGTGGTGGGGGGTGAATTCTTGCCCGACAAAATCGGGCGATATGTGGATCTTGAAGAGGACTATTCAGAGAACACATTCATAGAAAAAAAATTTCGAATTTTCAAATTTTTCCGCACTAAGAATAATGCCTTACTTAATAATTGGGGGGTGTGGTGGGGGGTGAATTCTTGCCCGACAAAATCGGGCGATATGTGGATCTTGAAGAGGACCATTCAGAGAACACATTCATAGAAAAAAAATTTCGAATTTTCAAATTTTTCCGCACTAAGAATAATGCCTTACTTAATAATTGGGGGGTGTGGTGGGGGGTGAATTCTTGCCCGACAAAATCGGGCGATATGTGGATCTTGAAGAGGACCATTCAGAGAACACATTCATAGAAAAAAAATGTTCGAATTTTCAAATTTTTCCGCACTAAGAATAATGCCTTACCTAATAATTGGGGGGTGTGGTGGGGAAGAATTCTTGCCCGACAAAATCGGGCGATATGTGGATCTTGAAGGGGACCATTCAGAGAACACATTCATAGAAAAAAAGTTCGAATTTTCAAATTTTTCTGCACTTAGGATAATTTCTCACGTAATAATTGGGGAGCGTTGGGGGGTGAATTCTTGCCCGACAAAATCGGGCGATATGTGGATCTTGAAGAGGACCATTCAGAGAACACATTCATAGAAAAAAATTTTCGAATTTTCAAATTTTTCCGCACTAAGAATAATGCCTTACCTAATAATTGGGGGGTGTGGTGGGGGTGAATTCTTGCCCGACAAAATCGGGCGATATGTGGATCTTGAAGAGGACCATTCAGAGAACACATTCATAGAAAAAAAAATCGAATTTTCAAATTTTTCCGCACTAAGAATAATGCCTCACCTAATAATTGGGGGGTGTGGTGGGGGGTGAATTCTTGCCCGACAAAATCGGGCGATATGTGGATCTTGAAGGGGACCATTCAGAGAACACATTCATAGAAAAAAAAGTTCGAATTTTCAAATTTTTCCGCACTAAGAATAATGCCTTACCTAATAATTGGGGGGCGTGGTGGGGGTGAATTCTTGCCCGACAAAATCGGGCGATATGTGGATCTTGAAGAGGACCATTCAGAGAACACATTCATAGAAAAAAAATCGAATTTTCAAATTTTTCCGCACTAAGAATAATGCCTCACCTAATAATTGGGGGGTGTGGTGGGGGGTGAATACTTGCCCGACAAAATCGGGCGATATGTGGATCTTGAAGAGGACCATTCAGAGAACACATTCATAGAGAAAAAAGTTCGAATTTTCAAATTTTTCTGCACTTAGGATAATTTCTTACGTAATAATTGGGGGGGTGTGGTGGGGTGTGAATTCTTGCCCGACAAAATCGGGCGATATGTGGATCTTGAAGAGGACCATTCAGAGAACACATTCATAGAGAAAAAAGTTCGAATTTTCAAATTTTTCCGCACTAAGAATAATGCCTTACCTAATAATTGGGGGGTGTGGTGGGGGGTGAATTCTTGCCCGACAAAATCGGGCGATATGTGGATCTTGAAGAGGACCATTCAGAGAACACATTCATAGAAAAAAAAGTTCGAATTTTCAAATTTTTCTGCACTTAGGATAATTTCTTACGTAATAATTGGGGGGGTGTGATGGGGGGTGAATTCTTGCCCGATAAAATCGGGCGATATGTGGATCTTGAAGGGGACCATTCAGAGAACACATTCATAGAAAAAAAAGTTCGAATTTTCAAATTTTCCTGCACTTAGGATAATTTCTTACGTAATAATTGGGGGGGCGTTGGGGGGTGAATTCTTGCCCGACAAAATCGGGCGATATGTGGATCTTGAAGAGAACCATTCAGGGAACACATTCATAGAAAAAAAAATTCAATATTCAAATTTTCCTGCATTCAGCATAATTTTTATTCAAAAATGACAAGAGTTCATTTCCTGAAAAATTTAAATTTCATTGATCTACTCCTCATTTAATCCCACATAATGATAAGACCGGCTGCAGAAGGTAAGTATTCATTTCCGTGCACAAAAAAAAATCGATCTTGTTTTATAAATTATATCTTCTCTACGCAAACATCCTATCGACGACGCATCCCGTATCCCCGTCCCAGTCTAGATTACGGTCCCTGGCGCGCGCGCCAACTCGTGGCTGGAACTCGTGGCTGCTTTCACACTGGTCTTATTTCTTCGTCTGTTATTTCAGTTTCAATATTGTTTATAACAACAGAATAGCTTTCTTGTGTTGAGTTTTTCTGTGTGGTTGGAATAGTAGAATTGCTTTCTTCAAATGAATTTAGTTTTGTCCTTTTTCAGGGACAGAAGGGTTTTAACAATATTTTCCTTTTCACCATCCGATTTAATTATAAATCCTTGTTTTGTCTTCAATATGATGTCTTCACTTCTTGGGAAGTGACTCATCCATATATCTGCCATCTGTGTTCTGGGGTAATTTGTTGTTGTTGATAAATGAAAACAACGTTGATACCTTCTGTTTATCTTTTGGAATATCTGTTGTGAATGATTACTTGTTTTTGTAGATTTATCGGTTGAAACATTCATGTTTTGTTGACTAAATGAGGATATGTGGGAATTCTCGTCAGATGCAATATTGGTTCGTATTGTTTCCAGATGCGAGCGATAATCACATCTTATTATTTCTTGTGAGTTTCTGCTGTTGGATTGGGATAATTTTTTGTTGGGTCCTAATTGTGTGGGAGAAGTTGGATCTCTAATTCTCTTTCGCTTGTGACGCATTTTTTTCCATTCACCATTGTCCAGGATATCCATCTCACTATAATCTCCATCACTTGAAGAATTCATGATGAATTCGGCTACTAAAAGATCAGATTATCTTCTAAATAACAGTACCGCGCGCCTATCGACCGTATGCTACGACTGACACGTTGCGAATGGTAATAAAAAAATAAATGAAAAATATTCGTCAGTAGGCATATTCAAATAGTTTACCTTGAAGCATTATTTGCACCTTTCAAATTCTGAAATAAAATTTTGTCCAAAGGAAATTTATCGTATATTATCTACTATATCTATCATATTTACAGTTTATTTATCAAGAATTTGATCTTAACACTTGTTGTAGGTTCATTAATATGCAACATCATATCTTTATCAGAGTCTCCATCTGATACAGAATCGCTTCTCCGACCAAACATAAATGCTTGCACAATATAGTTTTGATACCGTTACTAGCATACATTTATATTGGTGTAAGCATATTTTGCAATTCCGCACAATATCCCATTCTGCAGTCTTCTTCACAAGAAGTGATGAACAAAACATTATAAAATTTAGCCTCATATTGGGATTTCACCCTGAACCAATTCTTATCAACATTCTCGACATTTTCTTCTATCATGAGGGATTTATAATGTGCTTCCACAGTAACTCTATGGTAATACTTGTTGACACATGGTCTTTCCCTGTGAAGAATGAAATTTATTAAATTCAAACAATTTGATTCTGGGTTTTAGACTATTCACCTATTAATCAGAAATCTAGCTTCGATTCTTGATGGACACATTCCTTCAACCCGCTATTTTCATTGGACGTACCTTGCTGTTAGAAATATATCCTTAAAAAAATCAAATACGTTATACAAGATTCTCCCACATTATAAAAGAAAAATCAATACCTCTCGTGTCACTTCTATTATAACTATATATAATAATTTTCTGGCCTTTCTTATATTTTCTAGTTGAATGGCAACAGTAATCCACTTCTTTGTGTCCAAAGTTTCTCCAGACTTTAAATTCTTCGAAATTGGTGAATTGATGACTGGATCGAGTTATCTTAACTTCATGAACACAGTGGCGTAGCGAGATTAAATCGCGCCCGGGGCACCAAATTATTTTAGCGCCCCGCCTTCTAAATTCATGAAGACATATAATATTTATGTGAAATATAACTACTCGTAAATTACCAGATGATTGAAGTAAGATAAAAAAAATCATATGGCTCTCTACAGAGCTTGTCCCCAATTTCGTCGTCGCTAATGATTCCAGATCATGAATCGCTTTTCTGAAATTCAAAATTTAATGTGGGATCTTATAATCTGAGCTGTACAGGGTGAGCATATTTCGATGTTTTACCACTACAACTTTTGAATCAGAGGAGATAGACAAAATCTGATACCCCATTCTCAATCTCTTTTTCAGAGAAACTAACAAGAGTAGTATTCATTTTTGGCCACCTTTTTTTGGTTTCGAGTTATGAGCGAAAATTGGAGAAATGGTGATATCGGAAAAAAATTTATATCTCCGCTAATACTGATGATAGAGCTCTGAAATTAAAACATTATTCAGGCACTTTTTTTTAAGTAGAATCTAGTGGCATGATCGTCTTTTTTGCAGCATTTTTAATTACGAAGCTATGACCCAAAGTTATGTTTTTTCGAATAGGAACACTAGATTACTGTGCCATTTTCTGAAAGCAAAATTTTTTGTGATTAAAAAAATATATAGGTAACATTGTATGATTCGTATCAATAAACCAATATGAGTATAGAAATTGGACAAGAACCAATATTCGTCTGAGTCTCAATACTTTCTATGGTTTCAATTGTCGATAAGCACAGAAAATTACAGTATGGTATAAATACCACAATTTCTTTCTGGTAGTCTTTTCATTTCTATGTTTTTGTTATAGGAAGCTCCATTTTTCTGTGCTCATCAACAGTTGAAACCATAGAAACTATTGAGACCCACATGAAAATACGTTTTTGACCAATCTCTAGGTATACTCATATTGATACAACCCTTACGATGTTATACATTTTTTAAATCACTAAAAAATAAGCTGGCACAGTAATCTAGTGTTTCTATTCAAAAAAACATAACTTTGGGTCATAGCTTCGTAATTAAAAATGCTGCAAAAAAGACGAGCATGCCACTGGATTCTACGTGAAAAATTTCCTGTAGAATGTTTCAATTTCAGAGCTGAATCATCAGTATTAGCGGAGATATAAATTTTTTTCCGATATCGCCATTTTTCCACGTTCCGCTTATAACTCGAAAACAAAAGTTGGTAGCCAAAAATGAATTCAACTCTTGTTAGTTTCTTCGAAAAAGAGATCGAGAATGGGGTATAAGATTTTGTCTATCTCCTCTGGTTCGAAAGTTCTAGTGCTAAAACATCGAAATATGCCCACTATCAATCCACCTCAGGATTTCAAATCAGAAATAAACTAAGTTATGAAATTAAAAGTTAGTTTATTTTGTAATAGAATTGTAGCTTCTCTTCTGTTGTCACTTGTAGTGGTATTTTCTGCTAGTTTTTCTGAGAGTTCTAATATATATCTAGCTCATCGACAATTACCCTAACTGCTTATACTCTGGCGCCCCATTGTCATTCAGATTCAGTTTTTTTCACAGCATTTTTTTTTAATTTTTCCATAGAAACGTCGAATGAGGCGAAAACCAATATGTACATATATGTTTTAAATTATTCCAAAATATGTCAAAACGATTGAGTCTTCAGCTGCAGTAACTCCTACTTAATCCAGCATTTTTTTTGTTTGATGAACCATTTGGCGCCCCCTATATGAGTAGCGCCCGGGGCATGATGCCCCCTTGCTCCCCCCCTCGCTACGCCACTGCATGAACATCGGTTAAATGTTTTAAAAGTAGCATCGAAAATACTACAGATTTCATATAGTTAATGTTAAAATATATTTTTCACTGAGTACTAACTTTTCTGTTTATGCCATAATAAAAAATTGAGAATAGCTGAAATAGGAAAGAAATCGTTCTTATCGGAACGATTGAATAATATAATAATCAAAGCAAATTGAACTCAGGCAAGGCAAGGAGTAAATATCTTCGTCTCTTATAAATGCAATATTCAATAACAGAATGACAGAAACAGAGAGACCGTTAGGTTAGGTTAGGAGGATCGAAGTTACAAATTTTCTAATTTCGATATCGGAGATACACGAACCGATACGACCGTTGCCGAAAACATTTGCGTTTTACTGTATCCTTCCAAAGATGACGGACCAACCAAGAACCAACATCAATCGAAATCCCCTTATGTGTTTGTAGGAATTTGAAGTAAGTCAATGACAGGCGGTTCCGTCTAGCGTTCTTGACTGGCTAGGGATTCTATGTTAGTTATGAAATTATAGGAATTATGGTTAATGTTTATTTCATTAGTAACCATGAAAATATAAAATTTATAATAAATCTTCATTACTAATTGCATCTTCTAAAAAAATAAAGTTTTAATACATCAATAATAACATTTCATATCTGATCTTCCGCTCAATTATATTGAATTCCATATTTATATTTTTATGAAATGGTACAGATGTAATATGATTAAAATACTTAATCAACTTATAATTTTTCTCCTTCTTACGAAGGAATTATAAGATGAAAGAACTTCACTTCTGAATATACCAAGATTCTAATATTAAATGGATAGTATGATGATGTGGTGTGATAGTAATATGAACCAAAAAGTAATACATTTTCTGCTGGCAAGGCAATAAATTCAATAGAATTTTTATTTTTGAAATCCTTGAAGGCTTGAAGACATCGTAAATATCTTATGATAGGTATTAATTGAAATTGAATCATGAAAGTCTATATTTAATATACTACAAACAATAGAATAGAATAAAAGAATTATTCGAATAAAATCCATGGTGTGATCCATTCTTTGTGTATTTTTATTCATTGGGTTAGCAGAAAGATTTCACTGTTGGTTATTCTAGGAAACTAATCGGTGGAGCTTATGTCAGATGATCAGAATATTTTTCAATGGAAATGTCATATGTTACAATAGTATTCTTTAGGTAAACAGTTCCCTCACTGATAACCTCTTTGGAAGTGCAATAAAAGTTGGCTCTTAGATCCATTGTAAATATAAAAACAGGCAGTCGTGTGGGAGGATTTTCGTACTAACAATATACATACTTTAACACGACTACATGTTTACAGTTGTCTTGAGTTTCTGATCCGGCTTGAATAGATTTCTGAAGCATTCATCAATGAGGAAGTTGGAGGAGATGCTATTGAAAGCTCGCAATGAATTGAAAAAAGTTCGTCAATATATAACAACTGTGTCATTTCCAATATCAATGATAATTTATCGCACCAGCATCATGAAGAAGCTGCTACCAAAATTATATATCACATATTCCAAATGGATCACGAGGTATCCAATGTGCTGATAAAAGCGTCTGACACAGACATTCTGATAATAATGCATGGAAACATGGACCACCTCTGCAACAATAATTAAAAAATCTATAGAGAGAGAGAGAGATACATTTATTCAATCATATAACCAATACAGGTGTTGATCTTGTCAAACACAATTCATTTACAAAAGGTAAAAGAAAAAAAAACAAAGGAGCAAAATTAGAAAAGTGAACTCTACAGTTCCTCAAAATTTCTTTCATTTAGGAACTCGTTTAAACTATAATAGCATTTCTTTACAAGAAAACTTTTAAGGCTACTTTTCTGTAAACTGAGAGATCGATTTTTTAATTTTTCAGGTAAATTATTCCATATTGACAACAAACTATATATAACATTTTTCTGCAAGTATGAGAAGTTTGGCTTATCCTCAATTAAACAGTTTTTCCCTCTGGTGTTTCAGGGATGTTCTATATTTTTGAATTCAGAAGGATTATTAATGACAAACATTACAGACTCATATATATACAAACTGTGAAGGGTTAATATACTAAAGTTTTTAAATATAGTTTTACAGGTTTCAGTTGGGTTCATTCCAAAAATTATTCTTAAACATTTTTTTTGTAGAAGAAAAATTCTTTCAACTATTGGAGATCTTGCCCAGAAGATAATCCCATATCTTATTCTTGAGTGAACGTAAGCATGATAGGTAGATAAAGCAGCATCCACCCCTACTGTATCTCGGATGATCCTTAAAGCATAGAAATATCGTGCTATATTTGGAGCAAGTTTTTCAATTTGACTCTTCCAGTTTAGCTTAGAGTCAATATTTAATCCTAAGAATGATAGACTTTGTGTTGTTTTGATGTTAGTATCTTGGTGTTTTAAATTCAACTCATCTGTTTCTTCACCTCTTAACAATAGGACTTTAGTTTTTTCTATATTGAGCATAAGGTTGTTTTCATTAAAGCATTTATTCATTTTTTTCATATCACTTTCGAGACTAGATCTACAATCATTTAAATTATCAGCTTCAGTAATTATAGTTGTATCATCTGCAAACATGACAGCACTATTGTCAGTGCACTGTATCAAATCATTCGTATAAAGTATATAGAGCAATGGACCTAGGATAGATCCCTGGGGAACCCCGCTCCTTACTTGTTTCCACTTTGAAGTTTTTATGTTGCCATCTTTCCCCTTGCTGGTTGTTTGTGAGATATGACCTTATCAGTTTCAGTCTAAATAGTTGTTTATTCGCCCAAATGCTACACCTCTTATACCATACTTTTCCATCTTTGCTAATAGCTTCTCATGATTAACCCTATCAAAGGCCTTTGACAGGTCCAAACATAGAGCAGCTGTGGTGTGCTGTTGGTTCAGTGATTTTATTATGTGCTTTTGATTTTGAGTGCTTGGTATATCGCATTTATGGTACATTTACCCCTTCTGAAACCGCATTGCTGTTTAACCAATATGTTGTTTTCCTCAAAAAACTTGATGAGTTTATCGAAGATTAATTTTTCAAAGATTTTGTTGACAATAGATAGTAGTGATATGGGTCTGTAGTTGTCAAATCTTTTTCTACTGCCTTTTTTTAATATTGGTCTCACAAGTGTTTCCTTTAGCATCAGAGGATACTTCCCTGTTTGTAAAATCTGGTTGAATATATGTGCCAAAGGTGATGTTATTATTGATGCACACTTTTTAAGAAGTTCTACAGGTAATTCATCATGACCAACAGATTTTTTATTTTTCAGTTTTTGGATATAGTGATACATTTCTTGCTCCACAACTGGACTCAGAAATATACTCTTACTGCAAGATTTTATGTTATCAACATTAGTATTTACTTCACTGTTTTTATTGATTGAGTCAATAAAATATGAGTTGACCCTATTTAGTATATCAACTTCATTTTCTTGAGGAAATGCATTCAGAATAGAGTTACATCCACTATGTTTTTTATTTGTGATGTTGTTTACCAGATTCCAAGTGGCTCTGCTTTTGTTTTCAGCTTCCTTTATATACTTCCTGTTGCTCATCCATTTAGCCTGCCTAGTAACTTGCTTGAGTATTCGACAGTATTCTCTATAGTAATCAAGTGTTATTTTTCCTTCCTGTACTTCATTCCAAATTACTCTTTTTCTCTCACTTGATGTTCTTATCCCAGTAGTAATCCATGATTTTGTGTTCCCTCTGGCAGTGCATTTTTTCTGTGGGAAGATAAGGTTTAAGTGAATCTTCATTATCTCTGAGAAACCGTTATATGCTCTCTCTGGATCCATTTCGTCCATCACATCCTGCCAAGATACATCCTGTAAGCTGTTAACAAACTGTTGAATTTTGGTGTTAGTGAACAGTCTTTTCTTCTCAGTATTTTTTTTATGTATAACATTATTACTTTCTATAGTTATGAACTGAGCCATGTAATCAGACAAGAGAGAATTTATATTGCTGTTATTTCCAAAATCATGAGTGTTGACAAAGATAATATCTAATAAAGTTTTTGATGTTTTTGTTATTCTGGTTGGTTCATATATTGTTGGCTGTAAATCATAGCTATTAAGCATATCCAGGAAATTATATTTTGATTCACTTTCGTCCATTAAATTGATGTTAAAGTCATCACATAGTATCACTTTGCTTCTAGCAAATTTTTTATTTACTACATTGAGTAATTGATCAATTTTAGTCATAAATACCTGTATACTTCCCAGACAAGTTCTATATACAGACAAGACCATTAATTTCCTTGATTTGCTGTACACACAAGATACCTCAATCTGCTTTTCTACACTTAAGTTGGTGATGTCTGGAATGTCTTCAAAATCATGAATATTATCCCTCATTAAGATGCATGTTCCCCCATGGATGTACTGTTCCCTGGAGAAATTTGATATTACATTATATTTTGGAATTTTCAAAAACTGAATTTTTTGCCCATCCATCCAGTGTTCAGTGAAACACATAATATCAGGAGGCTTTTCGAGTTCTTCTACAAAGAGTTCTAATTCAGGCAGTTTATTTCTCAGGCAATATATTTGAACAATATTGATGCAATATATTTAAACAATCACTTGATTCAATTCTCTGCCGATGTTTCTTCTGAGGTGTAAAAAATGGTTAGCAATAAGAAGTAGAAAGACACTGGATGTTGATATGTGTCAGATCAATGTGAAGATCCTCCTGGGCACTGGAATGGATTTCTACAAATTGCTTAGGTTTTGAGTTGTCTGCGAAAAAGGTTTCGAAAGGAAAACTCTCTTACTAATACACCTTCCGGCCAAAGATCGGGCGTACACAACGTCTGAAATATTTTTTCTGATGTTACACCTACACTGAATGCAGAATTTTGTCCTTTTGTATTAAGTTTGCGCACATCTATTTCATTCTTGTTTCCAACATCTTTCAGATAGTCTTTTATGTCTTCTTCCTTGATGTTGTTACCAGCAATTTTGCCCACATATATCCATTTCTTTTTACCCGCTCCTTTTATGGTATCCGTCTTCAGGTCATTTCTCGATCCTGTGCATATTATATTGTTTTTGCGTTTTTGAGTTACTTTTCTCCATCCTTCCTCAGTTTGTTCGGGTGTTGTGACTTCGTCGTTGTTTATTTCCTCGTTGTTACTTCCTTTCACTTGTTTAGTGGGATTGACGTTGACATCTCTGTCAGCACTAGTCGAAATCTGTGCTTTTGGTGCTGCCCTCTTTTGATTAGAGGCAGAGGTACTAGCAGCGTACGTGTAGGAGGGTTCTGTATGTTTTGAGCTAATCTCTCGTTCTGAATTGAAGGTCTGATTATTATAGGAATTGTTTACCTTATTTTTTGTTGCATCCATTTTTTTTCCTTCGAAACTACGTATTTTGTCTAGTAGGAGTTCATTATTCTGCTTTAAGATATTGTTCTTATCTTTTGCTACCTCCAATAATTCGTGAAGATGTTTTATTTGCAGAGAAAAATATTCCATTCTTTCCCCACCAACTTTCGGAATGTCGGCCAGTTCGTTCGTTAATTTGCTGGGATCATTATTCAGAACATTTTTGTCACTCAGTTTTCTGGCGAATGCTTTAAGAACTTCGTTATTCACATTATCTGGTAATGTTGCAGAGATTAATAAATCTATCAAATCGGTTTTTCTGAGTTTATTCAACTCGTTTACCACTACTTCCGCACTCTCTGACATCTTGACATAGGATATATGGAATGAAGCACGATACGAAAAGTTTCTCTCCACATATAAAACAAGTGGTATTGAGGTGTTTATGAAGAAACTGATTAGATATGATGCCTCAAATTTACCTCCATGCAAACGGCAACTAGAATAACAATTAATGCGATCTTTATATATTGCAAATATATTATATTATATTAACATGACAATCTATAAGACTGCTTATAGCAATATTCCCGTTCTTCCTCTCCACACCTCTCGATCCGACGTATCTTCTATAATCATAGCCGTGTTCCGAGGCGTATGAGGAAGATCTTGAGCATTAGAGGTTTTTTAACTGATGATGAGGTGCCAGCCCGTCGCCTAAACTCCCAACTGGGAGAACCGGGTAATTTGTGATCAAGGTTTTCTTCCCTTAGGCTTTGACGAACCAACGTCTAACTACAAGGCGTAGCTTCGCCGTGTCCTATCAACAGCCCTTACAGCAGTGTGTTCAAAACTGTGGGGCGCGCCCTCCTAGGGGGCGCCCCACAGACTATTGCAGGGGGCACGCAGCTGATTCCAAAATATCATTTTCGAATACAAACCAAAAAAGTCGAATAGGTGTTAAAAAAAATTAACCAGAGAAACGGTTATAGAAAAATTAAGAGGGGCTCAACAATTTTTTTTTCAAAAGAGGAGGGCACAGGTACAAAAAGTTTGGAAAGCACTGCCTTGCAGGGTGCTATCATCCAGGCCAGATGAACCCCGGTGTTTCAGCTAGATGTTACTTTTCGATATATACTCCTCTTCCTTAGTGCATTGGGTCCCCAGGCTTGGGACAGGCATAACAGAGGAAATCGAAAAAATCATTCACACTAAAATTTTCGGGACCTGGCAAAATAGTCACTTAAACGTGTCAAGAGTTTTTAAACCTGAAGATAATGGTTGGTACTTAATTGATGGGATATATGTTATTAATTGGTTTCAGGTAGATTCAGAGTTAATTCTTCTATTTATGTAATATTGTCACAACAGCTTGCTGATATTGCTGAGAATGAATCAAAGTGAAGCTGAAAAACAAGTTGAATTTAATACGCAACTTTTTCATTTCAAAAAAATAGAAATATGGACTTCTACATAATTGAGCGCAAGATTCGAGATGAAATGTTATTATTAATGTATTAAAACATTTTTTTAAGAGAATGAAATCGGCAATGAAGAATCATATGATGAAGAAATTAATAATGACTTATCAGAGAATGATGAAGATTAATAATTATAACTTATTTTTTCATCGCCACTAATAAAATAAACTCCACTCATAACTAATATTTTTTTAAATTCAATTTGCACCTATGATATCAGTGTCTTTTACTTGCAATAACATAGAATCTTTTCCCTCATCTGTCAAGTAAGTAAATTTATTGATCCAACGATTGTTTGATACAATATAGGATAAGTCAAAAAGAAATGAAAGACAACAATCTATATCACTCTTACATCATTCTAAATTCCTATCGTCCAAAAATTCTTTAACACCATAATAACCCTTTTCTAAGAGTAGAGACTTCACACATTTCTTGAAAGTATACAGGGTGTACCAAGTTCGACGGCCTATTAGGCGTTTCTGGAGAACTAGACTTATTTGAAATCTGAAAATTGGGATTATGATATTGTTTGACATAATCTACCGAGCTAAAATATTCTTGGAGCCTGACCACTTTCAGTTATACAGGGAGCGAAAAAAAAATTTTCAAAATTTTATTTTTCTGTTTTTTCTTTTCGAATTTGATAGAGTATGCAATTCTGAATACATTCGTACTCAAATCGTTGCATTCGTCGAAATACTTTCAAAAATATCGAGAAAAATCTGAAGAAAAAGAGAGAAAAGGGTATTCGGTATTATGTTTGTTATTCCTAATCTACATATCTTAAGCACAAACCGTTTTCACATTTTTGAAGTCAAAGACTGTGGAAATATTGTACATTTTTAAAATTTTGAAAAACTCATCACAGGGTGTTCCAAATGTTGGGTCAAAAATTGGGATCAAGATTGGCCCATAACTTTCGTTTTTCAAATTTGAACCCTATTTTTTCATGATTGCGTTGGATTGTATGAAGAAAAATGATGATAGTGTTCTAACATGTTAATGCTCCTAAAATTGATAATTCTTGAGTTATTTAGGATTTTCTGAATTTATGTGGTACGTAGCATCAAATTCATTTAATCTGTTTCATTTCAACTATGACCTGGGTCTCGTGCAATCAATTCTGAAAAAACGGTAAAAACTGAGCAGAAATGAAAAATGCAACCTTGGACAGGAACTTCCCTTGTAGTTGAGATGACTGCTACGAGTAATAAGTAAATAGCTAACACTTAATTCGTTATTCTCATGCGACAACTCAATGAGATTCTTAATAGGAACTCACTTAACTATATTTGGGAACCAATAGAAAAAATCACAAACATTTGTTCAACACGTGAAAATAATAATTTCGAATGCAGAGCAAGGTAAATCTATCTTTCTGTTACTGGAATAATTGAAATACCGATTATCTTGTACTGAATGCAGGGGTGAAATGAAATTGTATTTCTTCTTTACTAGTAAATTTATTCAAAACATAACAAAAATACCACTTGCTTCGACTTGCTGTGGAATCCAACCACTATAATGTGAAATACATAATTAGAATATACTAAATCAATGAGACTGAAAATAAACAATATTCATGCATATTTTCTTAACTTCACCAAGAAAAACAAATTTATTTCGGTTTAGTGAACAATCTGCACAATCTAAGTACGTCCACTCACGTACAGTTTTAACTGTTCATATTTCTCAGTTAAACTGTACAGTTGAAAAAATCGAGTTGAACTGAGAATGAAATACTTTACTCGCGTTCAGTTTTAACTGAAAACAAAACAAGGTAGACAACATGTCTCAAAGTTGACAAATACATTAAAATCCCAAAAATTCTTCATGATAAAGCAATACTTATTCAAACGAATTAACCTTAGTGTGAATACCGCATATACATTTTAAAGTTATACATGCATATTATTCCAGATACGGCCTACCTGTCAATTTTCAAGCGATTCTGATCCAACCAAATAAAAAGTTTGTGAAGCGCTTGAGGGACGTTCTCAATCAACTCTACGGTCATCTGGACAGTAGTGCTGCCCTCTCGGGTGCGAATTTTGATGTGAGTATAAATAAAAAGTTCGAAAGTAAACTAACTAATTCGAATATGTCCTCTTTGATTTTAGGGTGTTGACATTCCCGGTCTTGGATTCGGCCAACAAGAGTATTATCCATATGTTTATTATAAAATCAATGTAGATATGATTGATGCAAAAATCTGAAGTAACAATTTATTTTTATTGATATATATATATATATATATATATATATATATATATATATATATATAATATGCCTTGTAGAACTGTATAGAATTGAAAAATACTTTGAAGAATATGGGGAAACGATATTCTCAGAAACTACATAGGTATAATATTCAAATGTTCCATTGTTTTTTATTCATTGCTGTTTTTCATCTGTCATTTTACAAAAGGATCATCTAATGTTTAATTATTAAAAAAATTCTTAGCTGAAATGGAACAATTTATCCAGGTTATAACTTAGAACTGTTGTGAGATAAATGTGAAATTGTACATTATGTTATTTTTAACACATTTGAATTGAAATCTATCACCATTTCATTAAATTTTTACTAAGTAGACAGCAATTATTTCCAAATTGTTTCATTCTTCGAAATTAAAAGAAGTAATTCCCTTATAAGGAATAATAAGCTACGAAATCCTTTTCAAATTTGAAAATACAATTTATGATGGAAGAGTCCTTTTACGGTGCCCGTGAGGTGAACACATGCATTCGCAGAATATTAAAATCGTTCGATCAAGTGAAATAATTAATCTACCCGATACAAATTGTAAATATAAACACAGTGTAAACTACCACTGTAAGTAATCATATTTATTAACGTCCATCATTCGTCTGTAGTTAAAACCGAAAATCGTACAGAGTCGGTTTCAGGCTGAAACCGACCGTGAACAACCATCCTCCAAATCTTACTAATCCCAACAGTACTGGTCACAGTACTGTAATGGAAAACTCCCAGCAGTCTCAATCATCCCAACCTATGACTTACTCTTCCAAAGTCAGCCAAATTCAATTCCCCAAAAGAAAACAGGCAATAGTATTCAATGCTGTTGAAAATGTTCCAACATTTGAGTACACACTAGCAGTCGGAAAACTGATGGAACCAAGCAACATCAGCTGTGCTTCAAAAATATCGAACAATAGAGTTTGTATTTACCTATCGAGTGTTGAATCAGTAGATAAGTTCATGTCTACCCACGGATCAATCAAATAATACCTGCGAGAAGATTGATAACCCCTTCAATGAGACTGGTTATATCTGATGTATCTCCGTCCATTCTACATACTATCCTAGAGGATAAGTTGAAATCTATTGGAATAAACTTCATTTCTCCAATGAATTTCGAGAAAATGAATATTCCTGACCCAGTATACTCTCACGTTATGAGTTGATATGTTTTCATAAATCCTCAGAACCCGGGCAGCATTCCAGAAAGTATTTTAGTTGAGTCTGAAGACACTCAGTATCGTATATTCCTCTCCTCTAATGATGCAGCGTGCTTTATATGCAAAACAAAAGAACACCTTGCATCAAAATGCCCCCAAAAAATATACCCCAAGTCCACCATCACATAACCCAAGAAATGAAGCTGAAGAATCGTCACCACATATGGAAGTGTCCACCACTCAGGAAGAAGTTTATCAACCAGGTCAAAAGCTCTTAATTTCCGAAACCCTTACTCCCAGCCCTGAAAATGAATCAGCAGAATAAATTTTTGTCAAACCAAAACCTCCGAAAAACAAAAAGCAGAAGTTTTCATAAGCCCAACGAAAGGTCCTCAACTAGACGAAACACTGAAAGCCGTGAAGGAAATAAGGAATCATTTATACTGACATGATCAACTACTAAATTCCTTCGATAAATTACAAAAAACACAGACGTATTAAGCGTGGCAAAAAGATACACAAACGATGTTGGAGAGGTCATTAAAATGCTAACTTTCATTTATTCATATAAAAAAGATAAATCAATGAAATCCAGATGTACTGAGATACGAAATAAATTTACTAAACAACTAGTAACGCCCGACTGTAATACAACATCTGATTGAGAAAGCGATATACCACTCACACAATAAAATGGCTACCATACTACAGTGGAATATAAACGGATACTTCATTCACCTTGAAATGCTTAAAGTTCTCTTAAATGAAATAAATCCAAGAATCATATGATTGCAAGAAACTAATTTCAAACAGGGAAAAAGAGGGGAACTTAAAAATTATAATTGCTTCAGCAAAAGTAGAATAAATGCACGTAAATCAGCCGGAGGAGTAGCAATTTATGTCTTAAAAGATATCGACGTTGTAGAAATGAAATTGAATTCACACTTAGAATTTTATAGCAATCTCCGCAAAAATACCCCATAAGATGCATATTGCTAATATACATTCCTCCTAATTATAATCTTTCAGAGAGAGAATTGCAGGATACAGGATACAATTAACCAGATCCCACTTCCAAGACTAATAGTTGGTGACTAGCTGGCCCGGCGAACTTTGTTTCGCCTCAGAGATTCATAAAGTTGTATCAACAAAACTGGTACTTTTTCAAGTAAGAGGTAAATAAGACAAAATCGAAGTACAAAATATACAAAAAAATTTAATTACATTGAAAAAGGTAGGTATGTACATTGTTATTTACATGAATAGACTTCACTTCATTCAAGCGATACCTTATTATTATTTAAAAATTGTCTCATTTTTGTACCTTCCCAGCAAACACGGCGAATCAAATGTAACTCTTATGCGATGTACTGTTTACCTCCCCAAGCGCTCGCATTTGCATCCAAATGTCCGCCACATCAAGTACGCATTTCGGAAAAATGAGTAGTTGAATATGCGATCGTAAAACTGGTCACAAATGATACTCCATTTCTTGTCGCATTTGTGCCGCTCATGCAAGTTAATTTTGAGACCACTTTTCTTCATTTCCTTCCGACGTCGCATAGGAATTTTGATGTGATACTAAAAAATATCTTCAAATAGGAGGCCATTTCTCATCGCATTTGAGACATATTTTGTTATACTCATTGCGTACATGAATATTATACCAGTTTTGATGGGTAATTAATTCAATGATTGCAGGAGGATACTAAAAAAATTTATTCGAACAAAAAATATAATAATTAGTAAAGTCAAGATAAAATACATTAGAATACAAAAAAAGGAAAAAACGAAACAGAAAAATTACAATAGAAGTGTGAGAATTAATTATGTAGTTGGGTTTTCAATCTACCTTTCCTTCCTCTGTCTGGCATGTCGAAACTATTCCTTCACATAGATTTCGAAGTCCTTCTCGGAAATTCCACTGTTCTTCCTCACCACATCTGAAAGGAATGAAAATAAAAGTTAAAATGATTCTTTTTTTTATTAGCAAAATCGTAATAAGTTCGATTATTCGAGAAATAATATTAGATTATAGGAGTATTGTACATTTCTCTCCTCCATCCTTCGATGAGTGATTAAGGAACAGTCATTTTTAACTTGAGCAAGTTTATCAATTTTGTTCAACTATTCAATTCATTAGTTCAAATTAATTCAATTGATGAGATTACTACGTTCTCATAGGTGTCAAAATCATTGAAAAATTTGTGGACAATAAATTTACAAGAAATATCCGAATAACTGCAAAGGTTGTGTTTGACAGTATCGCGGCTACACCTCGAATCAAATACTCACTGAAGGAATTCTTCATAACGGGACTTTCAGCTGTTTTGTAATTAGACCCTTGTCATGTCCGTGAACAAAGTTCAGCCGTTTCATCGGTGAGGGTTCTTTTGAGACATCTCACCAACTCACCACAAAATCCTTGCTGCTGTTACCCCCAACGGCTTCATATGGTTTTTACTGAAAAAGTATATTTCGTACAAGGTTAGAAATTCAGTTTTTGAAATTATAAGACATGAAAATTCCGAATGAGTTCGGATTTGAATGCAGTTTCACTAAAGAAATATGTAATTAGTTTAAATATAAGCTTTCCCAATATGGTGAAATGAATTACTAAGAAATCTGTTCCTATATTTTATAATTTCTCAAAAATTAGACCAAAGGAACACAAGAAGAAGTAGTTTCTTTCACTTATACTCACTCTCTAAATAACAAAACTTGAATTTCATTCGAATGCTCCAACTGTGTTATTGTGAATTTAGCAGAAAACATCACCAATTTTGCCAACCCTGTACAGCACAAACTATTTCAGACACGTTAATTAAAACCCAATATTTTGAAAAGTGCTGGGATTGCCTATTCTAAGGATTTTTGAAATATTTCTAGAACCAAATGAATTAAAAAAATATTCAACTGCAAAAATCAAGACAAATCTCAGAACAAAACTTTTTTTTTAGATCAAAAAGTTCTGCGCCAACACACATATTAACCCTTAAATGCACGATTTTTTATTTTTGAGTCCCGAATAGCGGATTCACCTCGTGAATCAGTGGGAAATAACAGAAAAATAATGAAAAAATTCCAACTATAAAATTTCATTTACTATGTGAAGAAGTTCGGTTTGCTGCCAGATGGCTACATTGCACAAATTTGGTTTGAATAAAACATGAACATGAAAACATAGGGATCAGTGGTTATCGAAATTTTTGAAACAATTATTGTTTTTACTCAGGCAAAGAGCAACACCACATTTTTCGCACTTTCAAATAACTACGAATCACTCAAACTTCAACGCATGCGTGAATGTCTTCACAGTTTTCGCGATTTTCAAGTCGCAGAACACTAGAGACAAGCCGCGGCTATAATTACAGGCCAGCACTGTGTTGCCATACGACAACATAGCGAAAAAACGAATAAATAGTTTTCTGTATTGAAGGTACAAGCTGAAAATTGGTATGTTGCCAAATGGCAACATAGTGCATTTAAGGGTTAAGACTTTATTATACGATTATTATATGTAGCTAAACTGAAATATCAAAATATTTGATTTACAACAATAACTAAAAGAATTTACTTACCAATGAATACACTCAAATTGGAGAAAACCAAAAAATTTAAATATCGGATCAAACAAACAGCGAACTTCTCGAAGCGAACACTAGTCACAAAATGATGATGGATCATGGATCCAAAAGAAAAAACTCGAGTGTAAAAATTGTTTTTGTTGAATTTGTCAGACGCAAAACCACCCCCTTTCTTCTCACCACTACGAATTCCATAGTCCAAACCGGGTTCTCGAGAGAAAAATATCCCGGCCGAATGTAATTAGGGGCAATAAAACCCAAATGCGGTAGTTTCTCTACAGTTAAAGATCGAAGAAATCCTTATATTATATTACTCAACACTCTCTGGCTATGAGTCACAATACGAACGAATATTTGCATCGCTTGGGAATCACATTTGAGATATCCTTATTCATCGTCAAAATGTTGAAAATTTTTCTTCCACATTTCGTTAACAAAGCGATATCACAAAATTAATAGGTTTTGGACGCATATGCGACATCACAATGAAGATTTTATTTCATGTTGAAAATGTAACTCCACAAAAGTGTCAGGCGATGTATCGTGTTTGTTGGGTTATGATGAACCACATTTTTAGTTTTTTCGTCATAAAATTTTCCGCAGTGTTCGGAAGTAAGAAAGGTGTGATAACACATGGACTCAGATGCGTTAATATTATTATTAAATGTAGTTCACCGTATTTATATCAAATATAATACCTACACGAAATTGCTATCAACCTCAGCGACATCTACTGGCGTTATTCGCAAGAAGGAAATTTATTTCCTACTTTCTTTCCATTTCATCAAATTTTTCATTGTTTTAATGTGTTTTATGTTAACCCCACCGTAGAAGAATCCAACAAAAAAACTTTCATAACAAACAGTTCATCCAATCTTGAGTTATGAATGGTGTAACCAACAATATATATTAAGATTTCAACAGACATTATTGACGGTATTCTGCTTTCATCTGTAAGCGAATCTGTAACTTTTCATAAGTTTACAGGACAATTACGATTATCGACGCTTTCTATTAATCTGTAGCTTACAGGTGATCGGAAACATATCAAAGGTATACTGCGAGGTTATGTTGAATGATTTGTTTTAGTCACAGAATATAAAATACTTTACTAAACTCAACTACTTTTGTAACTCATCTCTGTACTTCGGTTGTTAATTTCTCTTTCTCGTTGTAACGAACACGAATTGAACATAAATATATCCAATAATTAATACTTACGAGCCGAAATTATAGGAAAATAAATTCTATTCTATGATCTTATTACGAAGTAGTTACGATCTTATTAGGTAGTAGTTCAAAATTGACACTTCTAATACGAGAGTTACAGAAAAACTTCTAGAATGTCATAATTTACGAATTTATAAGTCAGCCACATACAGATCCATAGATAAATTACAGATCAATCGTACGCTACAGATTCGTAGCTTACAGAGAAAAAGCAGAATACCGCCATATATTTCCTAAGGAAGCTCAACATCAGACAGAAGGAGTTTTACACTTGAATGTGTGGTAGATAAATCTAATCTAATAATTCACAATAATGGGGAACCAACACATTTCAACCACTCACTCTATAGTAGATCTATATGATATAGTTTGATCGTCATGAAGCGAGGTTGGGGAATTTGTTGCTCTCGCTGTTCTATCAAAATAGATAGGTATGATGATTCCATCAAGTGTGAAAAATGTGATAATAGTTATCATATTAAATGTGTGAATCTAACTATGGAAGAGTTCGGTGAAATCCGTGAAAACAAACTGAATAAATGGAACTGTGAGTCTTGCGACCGCTCCGATACAGATTTGTCGGTAAATACGGATCGTGATTCTCAAGAGACTCATTTTCACATAACGAAAAATGAATTTTTATCATTGAAGAAGGAAATAGTGAATGAAATAACAAGTTTATTCGTCAGTGAGATCGAAAATCTGAAAAAATTGATATTAATTCAAAACAAACAGATTGAACATCTCACACAAGAAATTTGTTCCATGAAGAATGATAAGAATGTTATCAGATGCACAGCTGATGCTGATAATTCTGCGAAATCTTCGGACGGAACTTCTGATGGTGAGTCATCTATGTTACCAACACAGGTCCGACTCCAGGATATAAGCACCACTAATTCGACAGATATGATCCCGAAATTGGATGGAAAGATTGATGTGCTTGAATCAGGATCAACAGAGTGGAAAGTCGTCGGTTCGAAAAAGAAATTGAAGAAGGCGCTTAAGATTCCAATGGAAGGCACGAAGATTCCTGTCTCTTCACCTTCACAGGAAAGAATAATATCCAAAAAAGGTAATAAACCCATAGTGGGCACACTGAAATCCGATCTTCTTCATGTTGTTCCCAAAAAACAACTCTCACATCTCCACATTTCACGATTGAGCCCAAAAACAACTGAAGCTGATTTGGAAAGGTTCTTCAAACAACATAAACAAGACATCTCATGTGAAAAACTTAACTCCAAACAACCGGATGTTTATTCTTCTTTTAAGGTTACGGTTCCTGCTGACTTCCTTGAGAAAGCATTGAGTCCAGAGTTTTGGCCTGAAGGAGTGGCTATTAATAAGTTTTTTATGAAGCGTCGCCACCCTGTTATCAAAATTTGAGTCATCAGGTTGGTAATGATTCATCTGCTTCGATAGTTCATGAGTGTAAAATTAAAATGTTTTTTCTAAATATTCGAAGTTTAGTGAATAAACTTGATGAGTTAGAACTTCAAGTCTCAGATAAGGAATTTGACTTCATTTCCATATGTGAACATTGGATTCCAGAAAACAACATGGCTATGTATAATTTCTTGGATTTCGGGATAGCTGATTACTATTGTCGTGAGAATAGTTCAGGAGGAGGTGTATTAATTTATGTTAAAAATACATATTCTTTTAATAAATTACAAATGTTAGAGCACTTTTCAGTTGAGAAACATTTTGAAATAGCTGGTGTGGAAGTTAGGGATCTCAATATAATCATAGTATGTATGTACAGATCTCCAAATAGCCTTTTGAGCATATTTTTCGAAAAACTTAATGAACTACTTGTGATGTTGTCAACACTATGTAAACCTATTTTTATCTACGGGGATTTTAATATTGATCTACTCACAAGTGACCCAATTTCAATTCAGTTTTCTCATCTGGTGGAGAGTTTTGGATTCGCATTTTTGGTGAACGAACCTACTAGAATATCCAAGAAAACTAAGAGCAGTTGTTTGGACAATTGCATTAGTAATTCTAAATGTGAATATTCATTATGGGACACATATATGTCTGATCATATGGCTGTCTCTACAATATTCGAGAGTAACCAGAGAAAAATAAAGAATGATAAAACTATAATAAGAAGTTTCAGACCTTTTTGCAGAGAGACTATCGAGCATTGTAAAAGTCTTTTGAGAGAAATTGATTGGCACCATGCTTTAGATGGTATCTCGGATGTTAATGATTTATTCAATGTTTTTTTTGAGAAGTTCATGTCAGTTTTTGAGGAATGTTTTCCCAGGAAAACCAAAACAGTTCACCAGAGAAATAGGCGGAATCATTGGTTCAATCAAGAGTTGAGGTTATACAGAGAAAATTTAAATTTTTTAACATCATTCAATAGAAATAGGAAGAATATCGATATTTCCAATTCTATCGCTAGGTATAGAATTAGTTATAAAAATAAAATCTCAAAAGCTAAAAAAGAATACTACTCGAGCAAAGTCAGTCAAAGTTTGAATAGACCGAGAGCTATATGGAATATAATTAATGATGGGTCAAATCATGTAAAACGTCCTGATTCCCGTCTAACTGCAAGTGAATTTAATGATTTCTTCGTGAATGTACCGCTGCAGTTAACGTCGAATCTGCGTGATTCTTCTTTTGAGGCTTCATATGTTACTTCCAGGTATGTTCATAATAACTTCTCGATCTTTTTGAGTCCTGTGGATGTATGTGAGGTTGAGAGGATTATTGGGGGACTCAGTAATAGTACGGCTCGTGATATGTACGGTATGAGTAACAAAATTCTTAAGCAATTGGGGGTGGAATTGGCGATTCCATTGTCCATCCTTGTGAACAGGTGTTTTTCCTCTGGGATTTTTCCTGATAAATTAAAAATAAATAAAGTTTGTCCCATATTCAAAAAGGGCGATGAAAATAATCCTAGCAATTTTAGACCTATCTCCATAGCACCAACTTTTTCAAAACCTATCGAGATATGCTTATTAAATAGAATCGTCCCATTTCTTGAAAAATACAATATGCTCTCGCCATATCAATTCGGTTTTCGCAAGAATAGGTCTACCACTGATGCAATAAATGAGCTGATTTCTTATTCTATTGGATGCCTGGAGAGGGGGGAAGCCGTCTCTGCCATATTTTGCGACCTGTCAAAAGCATTTGACTGTGTTTCTCATAGTATATTACTTGATAAGCTTGCGTGCTACGGTGTTAGAGGTAATGCTCTTCGCCTCATTGCATCCTACCTCTTTGGTCGCTCACAATTTGTTTCTTGTTCGGGTGAATTGTCGTCATCCTCAAGTGTTAGTATTGGAGTTCCTCAAGGTTCTCACCTCGGTCCTCAACTCTTCGTAATTTATGTGAATGAACTCCCAAGATGTTTTCCGAATGTGAAAACAATTCAGTACGCTGATGACACTGTTCAACTGTTTGGAGACATGAATGTTTCTGAACTTGGTGATAGAACAAATATCATGCTACAAAACCTATCCAATTGGTTTTCACAAAATAACTTATGCCTAAATTTGGACAAAACAGAATTATTAACTACGTCATTAAGGGATCAACATGATCATAAAGCAGTCAGGTTTCTTGGAGTCTATGTTGATAATAAGCTAACTTGGAAGGATCACATAAAAAAATTATGTAGCAGGTTGTCCCAGATAATTTTTCTCTTACGAAGGTTGACTGGGATGACTTCCCCTGAAGTAGCGAGGATGGCATATTTTGGACTGTTTCAGTCCAGGATATCGTATGGTATTATGTTTTGGGGGGATTCAACTGAGTGGAAGCAAGTATTCAGATTGCAAAAGATGGCGGTAAGAGTTTTAGCACAGAAGAATTCATTGGATAGCTGCAGACCTTTATTCACTGGCTTAAATATAATGTCTTTGCCAGGTTTGTTCATATTTCATTGTGTCAATCACGTTAAAAAAAATTTCTTCCGATATTCAGCTGTCAACAGTAGACACGGCTATTTGACGAGACACGGTTCCAACCTCCTGGTACCCCAGCATAGGTTGACACTAACTCATAAGAGTTACATAAATATGGCCATCAAGTTATTTAATTCACTACCAGATAATGTTAAAGAACTGCCTGTAGTAAAATTTAAGAGTGCCACAAAGAAGTTGATTTTGGAGATCTGTCCATACACTATGGATGAATTCCTTGTTAACATGAATTCTTTCGAAGAGAAATAGAAATGTATGTTTATTTGGTATTTGGTATTTAATTTTTTATTTGACGATGCTAAACATTAATTTATGTAGAGGAGCAAATAAAGCATTTATTATTATTATTATTATTATTATGTTTATCTGACCATTGCTATGCCGGGCAACTTTCTTTACAAGTTCTTCCATTTACATACCACATTTACCCAATAACTATAACAACCAATGAAGATCTAAGGAAAACTGATAACCACCCTACTCCTACATGGAGACTCAAAACAGCAGACTAGGAAAAATTTACCGCTTTAATGGATGAGCAGTCGTCGAAAGATAATATAATAACCAACGATGTTGACGAAACTGTGAGCAATACTTCAGAAATTATCATAAAAGCAAAGAATCAAGCCATAGGAAAAACATCGAACCTGATTAAACATAGACCCCTACCTTGGTGGAACCAAAAATGCGAGGAAGCGGTCAAACAATACAAACAGGCCTACAACATATATGAAAGACATAACTCCATCGAAAACCTGATTCTCTTCAAAAAATTAAGAGCACAAGCACGATTTATAATAAAATAAAGCAGAAAAGAATCATGGCACGACTACATTTCATCAATCAACTCTTAAACACCAATTAAGGAAGTGAGGAATAAAATCAATAAACTACAAGGACGACAAACATTCCAGCAGGTCCAATACCTAGAATGGAATGGACAGATTTTGAAAAACGGATATGATATTGCGGAAGCTATCGCCACTAAATTTCAGAATAACCCCCCAAATTTTAACGCACTCGACAACATTTCAATAAATGAAAACCTAAAACCCTAAACCTCATGACCCCTCAGTTGACTAATAGTTTAAACTCAAAACTAACCATGCAAGAACTGGAACATGCTATTAAAACAACAAAAATTCTAAAGCCGGACCTGATGGCATCCCAGCCGTATTTTTCACACATTAAACATTCTCAACAAAATCCCTTTTACTTGACGCATTTAACTTAATATGGACCTAGAAAAAATTCCGGAAAAACTGGCTTCACGCAGTTGTTATTCCGATCCTGAAGGCGGACAAATCAAAGTTGAATCCGAACTCTTATCGACCAATATCTCTTACATGCGTTACGTGCAAGATCCTGGAAAAAATTGTAGACCAAAGACTCGTATGGTTCCTAGATAAGAATAACATATTCATTAATGAACAATCAGGATTTCGATCTGGGCGATCTACACTGGACAACCTACTATGTATCGAATCTGCAATACAAGAAGCAATCGCAACCGGAATGAAATGTCTGAGTGTATTTTTTGACATCAATAAGGTTTATGAGATGACTTGGAGACCGAATATTTTGAATGTGCTGAAAAAATTGGGAATCTCCGGTAGTATGTTCCATTTCATCTAGAATTTTCTCTCTGATAGATCTTTCCAAGTTAGGATTAACGGGCAGCTTTCGAGCGGTAAAACCCAGAAAAACGACACCCCTCAAGGATCTTTTATCAGTGTAACTTGGGGGTATCCGTTAAATATTTTCAAGATAATCATAACTTATTAATGCATCATCTCAATTCATATTTTCTGACAAAATCAAACAAAAACACTGTTCGGAATGTAAGGTTATGAATATAAATAAACACGTTGAATTTGCGCAGATCCCTGTTTAAACTTAATCAGGTAACTAAACGACGAAATTTTCCCGTGTTAGTGTTATCGACGTTTATGCCGCATAAAACAATGTTTAAAGAATGGTGCAAGAGAAATCGGAAACTAATCAGCGTTCAAATTTTTAAACAACGTTTAGGTGAACGGTGCAACGGGCCATAAATCATCTGTGCAATCTGAAACTATGGTGTTCAAGGCATTTTCATAAGTACTACTTTGGTCATGAACAGTTGTACAAATTTTAACATCGTCTGTTTTTTTTTTCTCCATATACACTGAGTTGCAGGAACGTCCATTAAAATTTAATGCCGCCTTAATTCTCCCTTAAACGGAATATCCATAGACGGTAGCCATGGATACTCCGTTTAATGGAGAATTGAGGCGGCATTAAATTTAATGGACGTTCCTGCAACTCACGGTAAGTCTAATATAAGATGTAGAGCATGATTTGGTGGGTTAGATGTTCAACCCAAGAAACCTAAATCTTCAAATCCTGATAACCTCTGATGCCGAATGTTATGAGATAGGCTACTACTGATAAAAATTGAACCAAAAATTAAAACACAGTAAGTATCCAGCTCATCAATGTTTCCTATTTGAATTTTCGAAAATTCTAGAACTGACTTTATAATTCCGCACTCAAAAGATATACAATTGGAAAGAGGAGTTTGTAAGGTTCTAGGTGCAGGCAGCATAAAAATGGATATTTATAAAGTCTCGGGCTCGGGTGGATAGAGCAAAAGTTTCATCATTTACCTATGGTCCATCTTAGACCAGTATCTGATCTCGTGGAGTTTTTTAATTGGGAATTATGAATAAACTGCTTGCTAACTGAAATAGTACGAATTTAAATTATCTACAATAAATTTGAAACAGCAGTCCGAATATAAAACTAGAAACCATACATCAACCAATAACATTCACTGTGTACTTACCTGCATAGATATAGATAAAGGTAAACAATGAAAACATTCTTTCATTCTCTCGATCAGTAGTGGAGTTCGACGTATTTCTAGATTTGGAGGCAAAAGAAATCTGAAATACATTAGTTGGTCCCTTATTCTCGTTTCAAATAAACAGTATATCATGTGATTCAGAAATTACTTACTTCGTATTATCATGTTATTGAACAAATAATGTTAATTCTTATTGCATCAATCACTGCCGATAGTTTTCATGAACAAATATCTATTCATCAAGACAATATGTCTTTTGCAAAGAGGACTGAAAAAGTGTGACGTCACAAGATGGCGACTGGATCAAAACAAACTTTTGTTTACATCCATTCCTATGTAATTTGCCATAAGAGACGAGAGGCTCTCAGTAAAATCGAAATTTGATATTCTTATCGGTATATTTAAGGAACGATTTTGCGTCATCATGTCGAGTAACGAGCTAGCACTGCGCGAGCTAAATAATCTTACAAAAAGTAAATTAATCGAAATTATTATAACTAGAAAAATACCTAGTGATGTGAAGATAAGTGATACGACACTGAATCTGTTGGAATTTCTGAAGGTTCCGGATTTTGTCGACACAAATGGTGATTTTGATGTTCAAAAACAAAATTTAACCTACAAAAATATGTGCATGGAAAAAGACCTGAAATGTGCAAACTATGAGATTGAGTGTCAAAAACGAGTCATTTTTGAAATGGAAAGATCAATAGCAAGCCAAAATAAGACAATTGAATCCCAGGATTATTTGTTGAAAATGTTGAAGGAAGGAAACAACAAAATGCAAACAATCAACGTTGCCGTGCCTTCGAAAACATCGCCAAAACCTAAGAAAATGCTCGGTAACTCCAAAGAGACCACTCAAAATCTTAGTAAGGCAGCTACTAGTGCAGAAACCTCAGATGAGATGATTCCTAAAACATATGCGGATGTTGTCGTGGGGCAGAATGGATCCAAGGATACATCTTCCAGAGAATCTTTCCAGGATAATAGGGAGAATAATGTTATTTTCGAAAATAAATGGAACGTTGTTGGTGGAAGAAGACGAAAGGGAAGAATGATTGTAGGTGCTGGCAATGAATCCCATATAGAAACAAAGGTCAAGGGGGTGCCAAAAACGATTGACTTACATGTTTATAGGATACATCCAAATACAACAGCAGAAGATCTTGCAGATATGTTGAAACCTCACTTTGAGGAAGTTGTTACAGAAGCACTGGAATCAAGAAATCCAGACATATATTCGTCCTTCAAGGTGACTATTTTCCGAGATAACTTTGAAAAGGCCATGGATGCTACGTTATGGCCTGAAAA
This sequence comes from Hippodamia convergens, assembly GCA_038502775.1. Classification (NCBI taxonomy): domain Eukaryota; kingdom Metazoa; phylum Arthropoda; class Insecta; order Coleoptera; family Coccinellidae; genus Hippodamia; species Hippodamia convergens. Next base: position 174,804 of record JAVSIQ010000077.1, on the reverse strand, counting down.
TTCGTGTGTAAGACGTTTTTTATACATTCGAAAGAAAAACGATCTGGTCAACGTTTGATATTTTCACCGACATTACTTTTTCTGAATGTTCAAACAATAAATATTAAGAAAATTAGTGAACTCGAAATTCTCTTAGACGAGTTCAGCTCTGTCAAATTTTTGTGTTTCAATGAAACTTGTCTAAAGGAGGATGCAATTAACCAGTTAACAATTTCTGGGTTCAAATTGGCAGCTTATTACTGTCGCCCCATCAAAACTGGCGGAGGAACAGCAATTTGGACTCGAACAAATATAATGGTAAAACAGATCAACTTAGAACAATATTCAATTGAGGGTCACTGTGAAATGTGTGCGGTCTCGTTCAAGTCTTAATCTGAAAATTTTGTTATTATAAATTGTTATAGACCACCTACTGGTGACGTTGATATTCTTTTATACAACCTTAATGCTGCCCTCGAATTGTTGTACAAACCTAGTCTTAAGTTTATTGTGTGTGGCGATTTTAATTCGGATAGTTTGAACGAAACAAATAGATTTAAAAAAATTTCATCCTTCTTGTTGCAGTTTGGGCTTGGCAACACTGTTCTCTGGCCAACTAGAGTGACGACAGATTCCATATCGTGTATTGATCATGTTTATCTGAATTTCGTTGCAGGTGTTACATGTGTATTTAATTTCATATTTTCGGATCACAGGTTGATTCTCTCAGATATAAATTTTGGGAAAATTGGTGTTGACAAAATTCATTCATTATACGCAAGATCGTTCGACTGTGAAAATGTAGAATTATTTTATAATGATCTTCTTTTTGAAGATTGGTCTTCCGTTTATGTACTCAATAATTTGGAATCGGCTTTTGATCAGTTTTATGGGAAATTCCCATTTCATTTCGATAACCGATTTCCTTTATGCATAAAATATGTACACCCAAAACCAAAAAAATGGATTAATGAAGCTGTCAGAAGCTCTAGTAGTAATTTAAGATTCTTGTATTCCATGAGTCAAAAATATCCGAATTTGATAAACACCTATAAAGAGAAGAAAAGAGCCCATAAATCTCTCATAAGATTTCATAAGCGGAGGTACTATCAAGATCGAATCAAAGACAGTGACAATTTAACTAAGGAAAGTTGGAAGGTGGTATCGGAAGTGAATGGACTGAAGCAAAGAAAATTAGAAAATTTCACTATTTTGGACAACGGCATTAAAATAACTGATCCCGAAATCGTTTTCAATATGTTCAATGATTTTTTCAAGGAAGCACCCTTGAATATTTTAGAAAAAATTAAAACAAAAGACAATAATGGCAGTAACATGACCATGCCATCTAAATATGATAATAAAGGTGAATTCTATTTATATCCGTTTAATGGAATAGAATTATATGAACTCATTATGAAAAAAATGAAAAATAAAAAATTCTATGGGGCTGACGGAATCCCATCTTTTCTAATTAAGAAAGTATTCCATCTAATAATGAGTCCGTTTTGCCATCTGATAAATCTTTCTTTTTGTGAGGGACGGTTTCCAAGTAAACTAAAGATCGGGAAAATTGTTCCTATATATAAAAAAAAATAATAAACAAGATATGAAAAATTATAGACCGGTTACGATTCCATCAACCTTCTCTAAAATATTCGAGTACTGCTTTCTCGAGAGCTAGTTTTTTTGGAAAAAAATAAAATAATTTCGGATTCACAACATGGCTTCTGCTTGCAGAGATCCACAATCACCGCAATGCACGCTATACATCATAAGATTGTCACTGATTTGGATGCGGGAGATTGTCCTGTGGGAGTATTTTGCGACCTTAGAGCATTTGATTGTGTTAATCACGATATATTGACAGCTAGACTTGGGAATATTGAAATAACTGGTATGTCACTAAATTGGGTGAATACATTTTTGGGAGGTCGCACTCAATTCGTGGAGCTATCTAGTTTGAGGGATGGTTACTTAAGGAAAGTTTGTTTTAAAACCACAGAAGTCACCATTGGTGTGCCACAGGGTTCAGTGGTGGCTCCAATGTTGTTTGTTTTATATGTGAATGATGTGGACTCAGCTGTATCCCGTGAGTTCATTGTCAAGTATGCAGACGATAAGTCAGTTATTGTGTCGGGGAGATCACAGCGAGAAATCAAAGATAGGTTGTCTACAGCTTTAATTAATTTGGGGTCTTGGTACGCTGATAATTTACTTCATTTCAACATGGAAAAAACGCTATTGGTTCAATTTCATAACCCACAAAAAAAGTTGGATCTTCTGGATGTTACGGTTGATCAGGAACTTTGTAACCAAGTTGATCAAACGAAATTTTTGGGTGTACATATTGATAAACATATGAACTGGAAATACCACTGTGAAATATTAGTGTCAAAGTTACATTCAATTTGTTTCAAATTCAAAAATTTGCGTTATATTCTTTCCACAGAACAGATGATCATGATATATTATGCAGATGTTCAATCTCGTTTGAGTTATGGTTTATGCTTGTGGGGTTGGTCCACCAATATAGGGGAGGTATTCCTAGCCCAAAAGCGCGTAATTAGAAGTATTGCTGGGATAAGTGCTAGAACATCTTGTGCACAATATTTTTCGAAATATGGTATCCTCACTATATATGGTCTGTATATATTTGAGATGTGTGTATATGTTCATAAAAATTTGAATACTTTCATTCAAGTCAATACCAGGCAAAAAAATAAAAATAATTTACATTTTCCTTTTACAAAACATGTATTAGCCTATAGATCACCAAATTTTGCGGGTCCTCGTTTTTACAATATGCTGCCGAGTGATATTAAAAGTTTACCATTGTTTAGTTTTAAGAAGAAACTTAAGAATTATCTTCTTTTGAAGTGTTTATATAGTTTGAATGATTTTCGGGGTAAATTTGGGGATATGTGTTGTCTTTCTTGTTAATACTATTGCTGAATTGACTATTTCTTATACAATTGTATTATTGTCGCTGAGGAAAATAAAGCATTATTATTATTATTATTATATTTGGAATCTACAGAAGTTGTAGAATAGATGAAAGCTAAAAAATTGTGGATTTTCATTTCTATAGAAGTATTTTTATTCGTGTAAAGGTAAGTTAACTTCCGTCTCCTCCTAGTATAGTATAGTATACAGGGTGGCCATTTGAAAACGAAACAGACGAGATTACAGACGAAATAAATTTTTTCGATAGAAATGCTCGGACAGGTCGATTTCTGTTTCGAGGGGGACAACTTAAGATGTAGGTTACAGACGCATAGCGCTTCAACTCTTGCTACTACAACCCTCACCCCCAATTTTTGAATAGGGAAGATGGGGTGAGTGATACCTCATTTGAAAGGTATTTTTATACTGAATTCAGCACAGTAATTGTTTTTTCATTTTATGCATTAGTTTTCCAAATACAGGGTGGCCATTTGAAAACGAAACAGACGAGATTACAGACGAAATAAATTTTTTGGATAGAAATGCTCGGACAGGTCGATTTCTGTTTCGAGGGGGACAACTTAAGATGTAGGTTACGGACGCATAGCGCTTCAACCCTTGCTACTACCCCCAATTTTTGAATAGGGGAGATGAGGTGAGTGATACCTCATTTGAAAGGTATTTTTATACTGATTTCAGCACAGTAATTGTTTTTTCATTTTATGCATTAGTTCTCGAAATATTCTTGACTAAGCATTTTAAAATGAAGTGGTGTTTTCATGGCACTTGTAGTGTTTTTTTGTGAAAAACCTTTCAAATGAGGTATCACTCACCCCATCTTCCCTATTCAAAAATTGGGGGTGAGGGTTGTAGTAGAAAGGGTTGAAGCGCTATGCGTCCGTAACCTACATCTTAAGTTGTCCCCCTCGAAACAGAAATCGACCTGTCCGAGCATTTCTATCGAAAAAATTTATTTCGTCTGTAATCTCGTCTGTTTCGTTTTCAAATGGCCACCCTGTATTTCGAGAACTAATGCATAAAATGAAAAAACAATTACTGTGCTGAAATCAGTATAAAAATACCTTTCAAATGAGGCATCACTCACCCCATCTTCCCTATTCAAAAATTGGGGGTGAGGGTTGTAGTAGCAAGGGTTGAAGCGCTATGCGTCCGTAACCTACATCTTAAGTTGTCCCCCTCGAAACAGAAATCGACCTGTCCGAGCATTTCTATCGAAAAAATTTATTTCGTCTGTAATCTCGTCTGTTTCGTTTTCAAATGGCCACCCTGTATAGTTCTTATAATTTATTCCATGTGATGATTGTGATTTATAAGTTTTTCAACAGAAATAGTGGAAAAGATTGATCTTTTGTTTTTTGAGATCATATGCAATAAATATTCCAGATAAAATTATCTTGAATTTTCATTGCAGATGATGAATGTTACTTCATCGAAATTTAGATTCAGTTATTAGTCGAATAATAGGTTTTTCATTTCAGAAATGATGTCTGTGGTATTTCTATCAGATATTTTCGATAAAGTTCAAGGAAATATCTAGCAAGGGCGTAAGTATGGTTCAAATAGGCCACATAACTTCCTCAATCTACGATAGCTCTGAAATGTTTGAAACGAAATGTATTTGGTTCAATGAAAAGCTAGAAGTATTAAGTTGAAGTAAGTTTAACCATACTATATGCTAGTGAAAAAATTTTCAAATATTACAAATTCGTTTCTTTCTAGTAGCTGGAAAGATTCTAAGTTCTTGTGAATGCCTGAGAGGACAACATCTCTGCCATCGCATGCTGAATTCATGGAAACAAAAATATGAGCAAAACTGATTCAATCCTCCAGTTTAATAAGCCTTATACCTCTGCTGACAAATATTTGTTTACTTCCATCATATATGATTTTTGACAACTCGTCTACGACCTTTTTACATATCTGTTCGAAACACATGGTCTATTGTTTGAATATCGTATTATATTGATTTTCTATTTATTGAAAATATATATTTTATTTTTTTCCTATAAAATGACCCTTTTTTTCTAATTCACTGAACATGTCAATTATTTAAAGTCACTCGACTCTCAGTCGATATACAACATACAATGTCCATTTATCACAAATAAAAACTTTGAATTTATTGCCTGACTTTTCATTTCATTGTATTAACCATATAAATAAATTACAAATCATTATTTCCATTGTTTATTCAGTTTAACATAAGATCAAATTGCAACGCGATTGAAAGTGTTTAGCAGTAAGTAAACCAGTGTACCTGAATATAATAAAATAGAAGGGTATCATTGTTTATATGTTTAATTGAAAAGGTGGTTTCTCAATATTTCAAATTTTCCTTCATTTCCTTGTAAGGGAAAATAATTCTCGGCTGAACAAATATGACTTATATTCTCCAGCATCAATTTCCAACAATCGAAAAAAGGAGTATTGAAATAAAAAAATCTCAATTTACTGATTCCATTTTCTTTTCTTCTTAACAATACGTCTGAAAATAAAACTTTCGCTTATATTTCTCTCGAAAATGCTCGGTTTATTTTCACTTTTAGGTTTACGATCTGCTCCCCTGAAAAAAAGAATGATATATCAATAACTGATCTATACTGAAAATATATATGTATATATATATAATTAATAATAGAGGATAAGAAATGGCCAGCAAGACAATCAGTAAGAAATACATGTAATGTATTTAAATAATAATAATAATTAATTAAAAGTGAAAAATTTTGCACTTGCTTACCTGTAAGCTTAATTTCATTCATTGAAGATATTTTTTCTTCAGGAAATCTATAATAACCAAAGCCATTTCTTGTAGCGTTGTGAGAACAATTCGCAGCAAAACAGTATATCATTTTTAACTCAACACAACACCGCTTTATAAATAGAAATCATGTGTTTTTTGACTTTCACCTAATCTTACAACTCCTGTAGATTCCAAATATCGCAATTCCGTTCCTTAAATATTAAATATACCCATAAGAATATTAAATTTCGATTTTACTGAGAACCCCTCGTCTCTTATGACGAATTACATAGGAATGGATGTAAACAAGAGTTTGTTTTGATCCAGTCGCCATCTTGTGACGTCACACTTTTTCAGTCCATTCAATTATGGACTGAATCACGGCCTACTCAATCTAACAGACCGGAAGGTTAGACGTTGCCGTTGTTACCGGCAGCGTGTCTAGTGGCACGCTTAGAAAGTTCACGGTTTTCTTGTGCAATTCGCACTGTTTTAGATATAATTTCGAACTTATTTCAATTCGCAATCAAATAAAGGTCTGTGGGGAGGAAAACCAAACAGCATTTCGTTTATCTGCGAATAATTTTTCAATATTTCATCGCAAATAATCCAGAACTCACCACGAGGAGGTAGCTGTTGTATTGAGTTCCACAGGATTACAATCAGAATGAAAATTATTTTACTTTCTGAAGCGAATAAAGTAGGTGAATGAACATCAAAAGAGGAAAAAAAGTCACAAATATATATCATTTGAAATTAGAAATGGGTACGTTTACTTCGTCTCTAAATACGACTTCGATTCTCAAATTACCCAAGATCTTAAACCCCGATGATATTTTCGGAAATACCCCCTCAAAATTTATATTGTAGAACTGAACAAAGTCATTTTCTTTAACTTTGGAAAATAAATTGAAAATTGCTTTTTCTTTGAAATGACAACAAAAGTCGGAATATGAATCGATCTGATCTTGATTGTCCCAATCGGTGTAAACATTGTCATAATGGACAACTAATTTTTGTCTCTGTTCCTCAGGATCAGTTCTTTTCGGAGTAACTGAAGACGTCATGTAACTTGGTTGATTTGGAAAAATTGAAGGAAATGCATCATCATTTAATTTAGGAACCTTCGGCGGTTGGATAAGAATTATTTCTCAAAATATGGGTACAACCCTTTGTAGGGGTTCCGGCAACGTCGCGTTTTAAAGCAACATTCTGGCCTGTTAAATATCGTAGGCCGCGACTGAATGGGTTATGGGTATATTTAAGCATGACCTCCTTCAATTAACAAGCCGCGAACAGCTGAGATGTGGCAACGCAGCGGAAGGCCGAGAAGTTTCTGACGCCATTTGTGGACGCCTTGTTGTTTGTTGTGTTTGTGAATTAATGGTGACCGTACTGATTTTACTAATACAGTATTGAATTTCGGGCATGAGTCCTGGTTAGTCATCAAACAAAACCAGTTCACGAAATGTGGAAATACATTTTCTATTGCAAAAGTGGAAAAAACGACATTGAAACCCACATAAAAACAGTTGAACACAAACGAGCAGTGTCAGCAGCAAGTTCGAATATTTCAAGAAATAAGAATTTGGAGAATTGATGGTATTTATCCTGGTTGCAGGTTGGAAAGAAATGGTCACATTATTTGTGAAGTGAATTGTGCCTAAAAAAAGAATTCTGTGTGTGTGAATGAAGTGAAATTTCATCTTTCATCTGGTGTCCTGTGAAAGAAACTTCTCCTATTTCGAATCATGCCAAATAAATGTACCCGGCTGCAAGAGCAATTACAAGACTTCAGGAAACAATTATGTTAGTGTCGTTTCGTTTCCAAAAATGAAGAACTGTATCAATATCGTGGATTAGGCAATTCCAAGAGAAAATTACTTTTCCGATAAATTCAGTTTGGTTTCCGAAATTCATTTCGATGAAAACGATTTCTTGAAATTTTTATAAAGTTTTATTAGCTGATGGAACCAATGAGACGTCAACAGCTCAAGGAAAAAGCAGTTCCTTTATTTTTTCCAAATTTACCGTTTTATTTATCTAAAAAATTCTCAAACAGAGAACTAATCCCCAGTTTAGAAAAGATGGAACGATTGACTGAAACAATAATGATATAAATGTTTTTTTCAATTCGATTTGATTAAAGATTATGATGACCTAAAAAATAACTCGACAACAAAATCTACTTTTTTATTACATTTTGGAGAGACTATAACAGTAAATGTTTTAATAACAAGTGAGACCCTTCAGGTAAAAATTTTCATTAAAGTCATCTAAAGATTTGAAATGGATCCTACCTTACATCTCAAGATTTCAAGGTGGTCCCAACTCACAAATGAACTTTCTCGGTATGAATAAATATTATGTAGATGAACGAGGTTTGGAAGGTCCGGATGCTGAATTGTATAAATTGAACAAATCTTTATATTTATTAGAAACATTTTTGTAAGGGGAAGCGAATGAAAATTTTGAAAAACACTGACATTTCAGATGGTGGCGGATCAAATGTGACAAATTATAAGGAAAAAACCGAAATATTCATCATGTAGCATAGTTTTGACATTTATTCTATATTCTCAATCTCCCCTAATTATTTATGTTTATTTCTTCAGCTATAGTTATTAAGTTCAGAGATTTTATTTAAGTTCTGTTATTAAATTTTGTACATGAAGTTATTAAAATGATTTGGATCTCAAGTTTTTCTCAGATTTACCTATTATGTTGATAACATTGATTCGAATACAAAATTTTGTGGCATGAGATGACCCTACACCTTCTCTTTGGTTCTTGCTGAACAACAAATTGGATATGAAATGTGCTGTATTGTCAAAATACATTGATAATCATTAAGTTCTTGTGGGGAGAAGGCTTGCTGAAAGAATAACAGGGGATCCACAATCCCAGAGAACTAGAAGGCCCATCCGGAATTCTCTTGTTTTGCTACCCACCGATCCTTCCGAGGTGACAAACCTCATCCTCCAATTAAAAGACAAAAAATCTGTTGGAATGGATGGAATTAAAGCGGAAACATTGAAAAAAAATTGTAGCCCATATATGTGAACCCTTGAGTTTGCTAATAAATAGATGCATGGAACATAATGTTTGGCCTGATGTTTTCAAAGATTCAATAATTATACCTATCTATAAAGGAGGGGATAAACAGATGGTTGAAAATTATAGACCGATCAAAAATTTTTGAAAAAGTTCTTAAAAAAAGGCTACAAAATTTCCTGGATAAACACAGCACAATTTCAAAAAGTCAGTACGGATTTAGGGCGAAAACATCTACTCAGGATACTATACTGGATTTGACTACAAGAGTGTATAACTCTTTAGATCAAAGCAAGCCATGCCTATGTGTATTTGTCGATCCGGCAAAGGCTTTTGACACCGTTAGCCATGAGCTTCTCATAGAGTCCTTGGAGAGTGTGGGTGTTAGGGGTGGATGTCTTGGCTTATTCACCAGCTACATATCTGGAAGACGACAAATTGTAAGGATAAACGGAGTGACAAGCAGCTCGTTGATTGTTCGGCATGGAGTGCCCCAGGGCTCCGTCCTTGGACCCTTACTCTTCAACATATATTTATATATATAAATGAGCTATATTCACTAGAGAGCAGAGGGAAAATTATAGGCTTCGCTGACGATACAGCAATTTTTTATACCGCAGATACCTGGGACAAACTTATGCTTGGAGTTGAGAGAGACTTGGTCACGATAAACAATTGGTTAAAGAACAACTTACTAACTATCAACACGGAAAAAAACAGCTATATACCTTTCAGTTGTAATAGGAAAGGACTCCCTGAGTTTGGGCCTACCCGAGTGATTGATGGAAACGGTCAACTTACCATTTCGCCTCGGACAGCAATTAAATATTTGGGAATTATGATAGACTGTCACTTGAAATGGAATATCCACGTAAATTATAATTTAAAAAAATTACAGTATATTTTATATAAAATGAGAAACTTAAAAAAGATTCTTCCCATCCCTCAACTTTTCATCCTCTACCACGCACTTGTGGAATGTCACCTTCGGTATGGGTTAATTATATGGGGTGGCAAATGGAATACACATTTGATTCCTCTCAATGTTATACAACGGCGATTCCTCAAGATTATACTAGGAAAAAACTGAACAGAACAACTGTTCAGAGATGCAGGAGTCTTCAACTTGAGGCAGATCTATTCATATTCTGTGATGGTGAAATATAGTACGGCGGGAAACCAAAGGAGATTTAACGCATACAACATAAGGCAGAACAATTCTTATATTGTACCTAAAGTGAGAAAATCACTCACTAAAACATCATATGCATACAATGCGCCAAAGCTGTTGAACTCGCTGCCGAGAATTCTGTTAAATGTGAGAAACATGGGAGAATTTAGAAGACAGCTCAGGAGTTACCTGCAGTGTGGTAGCCTACGCTGCCTTTGATTGCGATGTAGGCCCCCTCATTTCTCGTTTGTCGTTCTGGAGGAGCGCAGATTTGGTGTTTTGTGTCTGGTCGGTTTCGTGGACGCTCAGCGTATTATTTGGGAAGCGGTTGAGTTATTTTATTATCCCACTGTGTTGCACTTCGAGATTCTGCCTACTTGTTGCTTTTTTGTGATTGTTTTTGATTTTGTTTGTTGCTTATTATTATACTGATGTTTTTTTGTCGAATATGAATTTTGGAACAAGTGTTTATTCACTTACCTAATTAGTTTGTTCATGATGTTATTCTGAATAAACATTATTATTATTCTATACAGATCAAATAATTTCGTTCAATTGATATCCACTGGTTATAATAAAAATTATGAATCAAACCAATTCATTGGTCAAGTAGGATTTAGTATTGTTGCTTCTAGGTATTTGATTGAATTTAAAATATTCCATATCGACTATTCGACAATTGAAATATATTTGTACAAAATCGGGGTTGTTCTGATTGTGGAAAATGAAGTTTAGGACTGTATCCAGATAATTGAGTTAGAGATGGTATTGTAAAAACATTTATTGACATCATTCACAATCATAAAATGAATAAGTCACCCGCATGAAGTTAATAAAGTAAAAAATACAATATTAAAGTCATCTTTAAAACTCAGAGTGAATTATTCAACTAAAAACAGAGGTTATCTAGAGAAGTTCAAAATGAGAGGTCAGATGAAGTCAGACTTAGACTTTGAGAGAGTTCCATTAATTCAAAATTAAACACAGAGTTTACAGTGATGATGCAAATGAAATTTATTGCGAGAGCCTCTTTATCTCATCAGAAAAACAAAAGTTTCAATAATGAATTGTTAGAGTAGACTGAGTTGTAACATTGAGTATTAATATATTTATACTCAATGGTTGTAATAAAGTGAGATTAGGCCTTAGAGGAGTACGTGTATTGAAAACTTAATAGTCTAAGTCTGGTCTTCATTAAGATCATTACAATATGAGAATATCATGGTTGAGAAATCAATAATTATGATCTATAACGTAGTTCTGTAACGAGAAGGCTAATTAATCAATTGAGACAAAATTTACAGTGACAAACTACTTTTAGCAAGCAGGGTTAGTGTTCATCAGAAAAATAAGAGTTACAATTGATAATTCATGAGAATGACAATATGAGAGTACATTGTATGAATGCACAAATCACCAACCCTATTGATTCGTCTGAAGTTTAAAGCTTGAGTTGCCACTTGCTAAGTGTTTCCGATGAATGAACTTGAGAATTTCTTAGTTATAATGAGGAAGTCATACCAATTTAATCAGGTGAGCAATATTTGAGGAGACCGCTCAAGGTGAAGCAGGGATTGAGACTGTCAATCAGGTTCAATGTGTGAATTACTTGATCGTTCAAATACTTCAGAGAAGTTCAATCGATTTTATTGAGAGAGAAGACTGATTCCATGATTCACCCTTACGCTTGAGATCGTTCATTCATCTGAAACTCGAGAACAATAATTAGCAAGTGTAATGAGAAGTGCATAATTGAGAAATGAGATGACTACATTGAGATAATGAGGTGCACATGAGATCATAATGAATCAAAATTCATTACCACAAATAATGTTCATTTCTGGAGCAATCAATTATTATTTCCAATGTGAGAAGTCTAGAGAAATCTGAAAAATCATGAGAACAGCAAAATATATCAAAATATATATCTTAGAGGAGTCAATTCCATTAGTTAAATGCAATAGAGATTTTCTGAGAGTAAAGTGAGAGAGGATTACCAGTATTTTTATAGACTTTTATGATCTAAAACGTGGACACATTTTCAAACTTTATAAAAAGCAGGAAAATAACATTAAATATGCATTAATGAGAGATGCCTTTGAGAAATGCTCACTTACCTAATTGATTGCTTTCAAAAATGAACGAGATGTACAATTAATTTGCGAGGTGACTATTTGAAAATTCTAATATCACAAGAGAAGTACAAGAGAGGTCTGATCTTCAGAGAGATTCGATACAGAAAAGAATTGATTAATTGATACAATTAATAATGAACATGAGTTGATCTGTCAACTGAGTAGTACATAGAATTAGGTTAACTTGACTGTTCATAGAGATGAGAAATCGTCTTGACGTTTCGGTGCGTTCGGACCATAGGCGTAGTTGAGGATGACGTCTGAGTGGCTCAATTTTTAACAACATTTGAAAATCGCGCTCCTATTATAACGAATTCACTGCGGCCGTCCCATAGAGATAGTATATTATCTCTATGGGCCGTCCGAAGTCCCAGTCGGCCTTCCGGATCCTTCATTTGCGGCGTTGCCACATTTTGTTCACGGCTATGTGTTTAAGATGGCTGTGATTTAAGGAACGAAATTGCAATATTTGGAATCTACAGGAGTTGTAGAATAGGTGAAAGTCAAAAAATACATGTCTAACCGTCAGATACGGCGTAATGCTGGGAACGAAGATAAAAGTTAGCTGATTCGGGGCAAGAAACGCCGCGTTTGAACTGAACTCAAGGAGATTTTGGGTTTTTTTCTTGAATTTGAAATATTTATACAATAATTCTGACGTATACCCACTCATCTGATTTTTATAGTGAGACTCTAACTTATAACTCCTTTCAGTATTCTGTTGGTTAGCAAAGATTTTGATAACAGAAACGTATTAATTTAAGTTGAATGAATTTGTTTCCGAATGAAAAAGAAATTTTAAACATTTTATGTGTTCCATAGGAATTAAATTAATGAGATATTCAAAGAAATTATCAACAAATTGAACTTTTCTATAATTATCGTCGATTTGAAAAATTCTGTATAAATTCGTTCACAATGCGTTTATTCCGTATCAATGGTTTATTAATTTTTTCAGGTTTGTACATCATAAAGACTTCAGAATATTGTACAGTACTTCAAACTGAATATATATGTTTTTTTTTCCAATTTTGAGCCAAAGATTGTATCAAATTATTATTACCAGATGGATGAACAGGAGGTTGGTAAAAAAAAAAAATATAAAATTATTAAAATAAATTTATTTTCGAGTTGAAGAGAGAATTTGAATATCTTTGATGGTTCTAAAGGAATAATTCAAATTGAATTACAAATCTGAATAAAAAATAAATAAATTACAAAGCTTAAGATTGTCGTCCTTTGAAATTTATCACTTTGGTAAACATTAGTCGAGTATTATGTTTTGTTTCAATGGTGATTTTATTTTTGTGATGTAAATATGTTTGTATGTATTTCCATGTATTCTGTGAAACACCTCATAAGCTACTTAAAGCTTGTGCGAGTTAGAATCATGGGTGTGTTCTGTGTAGGCTTTGTTACTGTGTCCCGACGCCACCTTAGGCACAGCACTGTTAATTGTTTACCCAACAGTGAATGGTTCTGTTAAATCTGGCAACGCCGCCCCTATCGGCAACTTTGCGAACTGTAAGGTTACAGTGGGTTCGGAAATTACCGATTTATGAGAAGGGATAAAAAAGAGTGGGGATAAAGACGTAAAAGGAGCAGAGACGGACGAAAAGCCTCTTCTTGTTATTCCACGGTGGTGAACGCACACGAGTAAGTACTTTTGTGAAATAGATGTTAAACTGTTTTTGTGAATAAAATATCTAGACTCTTTTAAAGTGCTTCTCTCATTTTACCCACCCGAAAATTACCTATCCGAGAACGAAAAGTCCTAAGATTTTATTTTTGATTTCAACAGTTCGGCGCGTTCTCCATACCAGAAAATTTCTTCCCTGGCGGAGACTCGAACCCCGACTTGCCGGGTCGGAGTCCAGAGCCCTATCCACTAGGCTACACGCAACTTATGTAATGATGTATTCTTATATTGAAATATACTTCTAAAATAATGTACACTACTTGAAGAAGGTGGTTATTTAGAGGATCCTGATCAAAAATATGAAATAAAAGTTGAGAGCAAGAGCAAATGTTCTCAACTGCTCAGGATATTCATTATTTGAATAAACTTTGAGTTTTATAAACAATTAAGACTATTCAACCCAGAAATTTAAAACATAAAATTTATTTGGATGTTTTGGTATTACAAGATTGAAGACTTAAAGATTACTCACCTACTAACTACTTACCCCTGATATGTAGAAAAGAAAGTGAATATTATTATCTGTACCTTCGAATTGGTTTATGGACAGAAGAGGCACCCTCCCTATGTGAGCTGAGCCAAAATAAAATAAAATTCTGAAAGGGCTACTACCAGATAAAATATATAAAAGTACTGCATAATTGAAAACAGGTAACAACCTACTTGATGGAAGATCCGCCTCAAACTTCTTCTTTTCAGAAGTAAATTCTGCTGGAATCTCCTTAGCAGACATTTTTCTGATTTTGCTCGATTTGGTTAATTTCTTCCTCAGGTGATCAGGAAAATCAAAAAATTGAGGGGAATAGAGCCTTTTCTCAGTTAAATTGGACCGAATGGTCTGTTCAAATCAGTTTCAAGAAAGTGTTTTCTACATAAAGTAGAAGAATTTGTGGGGTAAAAATTTTCCCTTTTTATTTTCAAGACCCATAGGGACTATTTTTTGAATTACTGGAAAACCTGCAGAATTTTGAATATTACTATGATAATTCAAGAACTATAATTAATAAGTAGAGACTCACGAGAAAAATGGAATACCACTGCCTGTTGTTTACCTTTGATTGTGTACAATTATATGCCGAATAGGCCTTTACCATAGTGAAAAATCAAAGGTGAAAAATAATTTCAGCACGATAATAAGATATACAAATATATAGAAATACAGAAATGAAACTATAAAAAAATCATTGATTCGCGTATTGACGATTCCAAACAACTAGACGCCACCTGGCGGATAAATATCGAACCTAGAAAACAAGTAATAAAATCAAATTTTACACGTAGATATTGATAGAATCAAGAATATTTTTGCTTCTTTTGATATATTTGTCGTATTTTTTTTTCCTGAATTGCAGAATTTCCGTTGGAAAATAATGGTAAAGGTATTTATATCAGTGACATTCAGTTTAAGTGATATTTGAGAGTTTTTCAGGTTTCAGGTTGGGAACTATCTTAGGACTATGTGAATAGGAAAAATTGTTGAAATGAATGGTAAAGTAGTATTTCCAAGGGTGTATAACAATAATTGTTGTGTTCTTAATTTCTTCTCAAGGAAATGCAGCAATAGGAATATACATTTCCATCAATTTACAAAGGAAGGTTATATTAGTATAGGACTGAAAAAAACGTTTTTTGCAGAAATTACGCAAAGGAGGAACATATTACGTTCAATAAGGTAGTTTTTTTGCTTCATTCTGATTATCTTGTAAATGATTTTTAATGATTTTTTTCATTTTTCCAGGTCAACATCACAGCATATGAAATGAAGGCTTCCTAACTGAAGGCATTGTATAATACATTATGTTTCTTTATACAATGCTGAAGACTACTGCTGTTTCTTCCCAAAATCGATATCTTCTAATATATTTATAGGTAAATGTGAGTGGAATATCATATTTTTCAATATAAATGCATCTTCTATTCATATTTGATTGTTATCTTCATATTGTGTGATAAAAAATTTGTACAATTTCCCTTTTGCTTAAACGCAAATAAAGACTAGAAAGAATTTCAGAATCATGTATTCATTTTCACAAATAACACGCAATAAATGATCAAAATTGTGTAATACATATTCATTTGATCGTAATAATTGTTCTTGCAAGTAATTTGAGAATCTGTGCACCATTCATGGCAAAAACAAATTGGTTCACCAACGGCCTACTAAATCTAATAGGCCGGAAGGTTAGACGTTGCCGTAGTTACCAGCAACGTATCTAGTGGAACGCATAGATATAGAAAGTATACGGTTTTCTTGTGAAATTCGCACTGTTTTCGATATAATTTCGAATTGATTTCAATTCACAATTAAATGAGGAACTGTAGGGAGGAAAACAAAACAGCATTTCGTTTAACTGCGGATAATTTCTTAATATTTTATCACACTGATGTCTTTCAAGATTTTCCTGATATTTGATATTTTATGTTATTTTGTTTACGGGGAGGCAGGTTTTTTCCCCTGGCTGTATAGTATCGTATGATACTAGTGTTGATAGTATCGTATGATTCTATAGTATCATACAAATAATGTTATGATACCCCGTTCTTTTTTTACCTCAGTTTAGGTACTTTTTGTTTCAACATTTATTGTTCATAAGAATATATATATATATATATATATATATATATATATATATATCGCGAATAATCCAGAACTCACCACTAGGACGTAGCTGTTGTATTGAGTGCCACAAGATTACAATCAGAGTGAAAATTATTTTACTTTCTGAAGCAAATGAAGTAGGTGAATTAACATCAAAAGAGGAAAAAAATCACACCTAATAACCACTTGAAATTAGAAATGGGTACGTTTACTTCGTCTCCAAATACGACTTCGATTCTCAAATTACTCAAGATCTTAAACCCCGATGATATTTTCGGAAAGGCCTCCTCAAAATTTATATTGTAGAACTGAACAAAGTCATTTTCTTTAACGTTGGAAAAGAAGTTGAAAATTGCCTTGTCTTTGAAATGACAACAAAAGTCGGAAAATCGATCTGATCTTGTTTGTTCAAATCGGTGTAAACATTATCATAATGGACAACTAATTTTTGTCTCCGTTCCTCAGGATCACTTCTTTTCGGAGTAACTGAAGACGCCATGTAACTTTAGGAATTTTTCGGGGTATATTAATATCTGAATCTTCGGCGGTTGAATAAGAGTTATTTCTCAAAATATGGGAATCTACAAAATGTTTCATACAAACTACACTGTCATCGTTGAGTTCGAAATAACTTTCTATATGATTTGTGTTAAGCCATTTTCTTTCGGAAATTCAAATACTAAAACTTTCTGATTAGTAGATTTATATAGTTGCTTTTGCAACCGGGTACGAAGCATACTGCCGTCCTAAGACTAGTTGACCTATGTGTTTACTAGGCATATCATAGTAGACCACACAGCAGACAATTTTTATTAGAGAAGCATGGTATATTTTCACATAGGACAAGTGTTGCAGTGTTCTATTAGGCTTGTAATCGTAGATAGGGCTCTACCACTCTGTGAAAAGCTACGGAACATATATATATAGAGCTTCCCAAGAGTACAAATATCTCGACATTGACAATTTTGCAGTTACGACAAGTTCTCTTAGGTATTCACCCTTCAATATTTCCGGACCAGTCCACCAATTAGAATGCTTATTCAAATCTTGTGGAAATATACGTGATAAATGATCTGCCGGATTGTCTGCTGAGTTTATATGTAACCAAATACAATTACCGGTTAGTTCTTGGACTTCAGCCACCCTATTTGTAACAAAGGTCTGCCAACGTGTCGGCAACCAACATAATACTATTTTTGAGTCGCTCCATAAAAACATTTTCTCTACTGGATGTTTTATTACCGATTTTATTTTATGAATTAATTTAGCTAGTAAAACCGCTCCGCATAATTCAAGTCGGGGTAAAGATATCGTTTTTAGGGGAGCTACCCTAGATTTTGAACACAACAAATTGCAAGAAACGTCCATATCATCATATAGTGCTCTCATGTACACGACGAATCTGAGAAACCGTGAATCTGCAAAGAAGTAATTTTTTTATTTTTAAAAACACATCGTGAAATAGGCAATTTCGATAAGTATGTCAAATTATTTGCAAATCTTTACCATCTTTGCAATAGCTGTGGACTTAATTCTGAATCCCAGTGAAGCTTCTCTAGCCAATTCTCTTGTATAATTATTTTTGCTATAACCATGCAAGGCCCTACCAATCCTAACGGGTCAAATATCTGAGCGATGGTTGACAAAACTTGTCTTTTTGTTTTTGAATCAGAGAAATGAACCGACGGTGTCGTAATCTGAAGATTATCCAAATTTGTGTGCCATGAAATACCTAATACCTTATTTGAGAAATAATCATCAGATATTGACACTATCGACTCCTTTGTATTTTCGTTTAGTTCGGAATAGTTAGAATGCCATTTATGTAATGTAAATCCATATTAATCGAGAAGTTCAATCAGTTGTGATTTTAAATCACGCAACTCTGTTAAACTCTCTGTACCAGTTAAAATATCGTCCATATAGCTTTGGTACAAAAGTGATTTAGAAGCCAAAGGGTATTTCTCTTTCTCATCCATAGCAATTTTCTTAAGTCAACGGATTGCCAGAAAAGGAGCACTTTTGGTACCGTAAGTGATAGTTTGCAATTCAATGCATTTAAGAGGATCTTCAGGTTTTTCGCGCCACAAAATATTTTGCAATTTTCTGTGATTAGGACCAACCAAAATCATTCGAAACATTCTTTGAATATCCGTCGTTATTACACACTTAAATAATATAAAGCGAATAAGAATGTCGAACAAGTCTGGTTGCTTGGGGCACCCCTTGAGCATTATATCGTTCAATGATAACCCAGAGATGGTTTTCATTGAAGCATCAAACACTACCCTCAGAGGCGTATAAGCGCTGCTTTCTTTTACAATACCGTGGTGAGGCAAAAAGTTTTTGTCATGATATGACTCCGGATTGTTCGAGTCGAATTCTACATATTTTGCATGTCCCAAACTAACATATTCTCTTATGAAATCGAAATAATTACTCTTATATGTCGCATCCTGATGGAATTTTCTCTCTAAAGATACAAATCTCCTTTGTGCTGAATGAAAAGAGTCACCTGATTTATTTAAATCTTCAGGAGATGAAAATGGAATGTCAACCTGATATGAACCATCTTCCAATCTAGTAATTGAATCTAGAAAACGCGTTTCGCATATTTTATCTTCAGGTGATAACAAACGTATGGTTGATATTTCCTCTAACTGCCAAAATTTAGGTATGAATTCATTTAAGTTAAACTCCTCTGATTGTGATGCCGAATCAGCTAATTCTGAAACTGCAAAATGACAACTATAATTTATTTATTTATTTTTTATTTATTTATTTATTGCAAAATAGGGACAACAAACAGACAAACATGTCCAATACAGTGTCCACGTTTTTAACAAAAGTAGTCATGGTTGACAATGAAAAATGTACTATTAATTAAAACCTTTCAGATAAATACAAAAAATTCAGATACCAACGATAAATCCAGAAATTGGAACACAAAAACATTCTCTAATTCAAGGGGTCAACACATTTTTAATTTTATATTTGAAACAATTTAACGAGATTTCGAAAAAACTGATTTTACTGCTGAAGAGATCACAGACTTTCTGAGCTCTTATAAGTGGTGAGTTCAAGCCCAAGTTTGTCCTTCTATACTCTGTGCTAAACAATTCCCTTCGTCTTGTTAGCCGGGAGCATATATTAAAATTAATGAGGGATAACAACTGTGGTGAATCAATGTAACCATTCAAAATCTTGAAGACAAATAGCATATCTCTGGCACTCCTACGATCAGTCAACCTTCGAAGCCCTAATTGTCTCTGAAGAACCGAATAGTCACTGTTGAGGACAGGGCTTGCCGTCCTGCTCCCAAGATACCTCAGAAATCTATTTTGGATTCTCTGCAACCTGTTGACGTGTATTGCATACATCGGACTCCAAACAACGGAAGCGTAGGACAGCTTACTGTCTATGAATGCATAGTAGAGAGATGTTAAAGATTGAGTTTTTGTAAAGTCCTTAGTGTTTCTCATAATGAAACCCAGCAATCTGGAGCACTCCAGTGCAATGGTGTTTATGTGATCGCCGAAATTCAGTTTTTCGTCCACCAACACTCCCAAGTCTCTTACGATGTTATTATGTTCAATTTTTGTGTTATTGATCACGTAGTCGTTAGAAATTTTGTGCCTATTCTTCGTGAAGGTAATCGAGCAGCATTTGGCTGTATTAACAAAGATCATTATTTGCACAGTACACCGCAAACCGATCCAGGTCGGCCTGAATACCACGACAGTCCTCCGTGCCCTCCACTCTTCGAAATATCTTCAAATCGTCGGCGTAAAGTAAAATATTTGAATGTTTGAAACATTTCTCTATATTATTTATGTAGAGAATAAAAAGAAGAGGACCCAAATGGCTACCCTGGGGTACGCCTGAGGTGCACGCCAACTCAGCCGACCTACATCCCCTGACAGTGACTAGTTGTGTTCGATTCAAGTTAGAGTCTGTTTCACCTGCTACAAAACAAACCAAATAGGAGTTCTGTGAAATAGGTTGCCTTGCACCTAATTTAATTATTTCAGAAATTATTAGTTCGAAGTATAAATCTGCACCGATGAGTAAATCGATGTAATCGGGATCATGAAACTTGACATCAGCAAGATGTCATGTGGAATACTGAAAGTATTTCTGTTAATCGGTAATTGGGGTAGTTTTGTAGTTATATAATCCAGAATTGTGCAAGTGAGATCAAAGCGTTTGGAATAATGCATCGATTCAAGACATTTTGGAAGCCCTAGTTACCGTTCCCGAAATACCACTTACATTGAGGACCTTGTAAAAACTCTTTTGACCTAACCTTTCAGCTAACCTGGATGTAATAAATGACATTTGACTTCCACAATCTAGTAATGCTCGGGCTCCTATTTTCTTTCCATCGCAATCAACAATATTTACTCTGGCTGTAGCTAATATAACATTTTGAGTATCATTTCCCAATTTACTAGCATGATTAGAACGTATGATAGCCGGGTTTGCGGAAATATTCACCTGAGATGGTTGTTCATTGGTACTGGTACTTGGTCTGTCATCATTAACAACATTGATATTTAATTCACTATGGTTGGAGTTCCAGTTTTGACTAGGATTTGAATTGTGACAAAGTAATGTATTATGTCTTCTATTGCACTTTCGACAACCACTAGACATACAATTAGCGACCGCATGTTTGGAACCTAAGCAATTATAACATAATCGATTCATTCGAACAAATTCTCTTTTTTTTTCTCTAACGATATGTTCTTGAATTTATCACAATTATAAATCGAATGACCTCCCATCTTACAGAACAAACAATTTTCACGAACTCTATCCCCACCCGCTTTACGTGATGTTTGTGTTTGAGCCTTAGACGAGAAATTTATTACCTTCGAACCAATACCTTGTATCAATAGTTGAAATGTTCTTTAAAGCACGGCATCTCCTTCACACAAAATCCATGAAACCCTGAAAAGTAGGTAAAGCAGAACTATTTCTTTCCAACTCATAGGCCTTTTGTGTCTGGAAATCTAGTTTTTTAGTCAAAAGAAAAACTAGTATAATATCCCAACTGTGAACTGGCAAATTTAGAGCTTTTAGAGAATTAAAATTTTGCCTAACCCTTGTAATGAACTGCCTCAAATTTCTTGAATCCCCTCTTGTGATTGAACTGATCTCGAGCAAACCACTCAAGTGCATATTTATTGCAATTAGTTGATCATCATACCGCTTGCTAAGAGTATCGAGTGCCACTTCGTAATTTTCATTGTTCAATAACAAATCCTGAATCAAACTTTAAGGTTCATTTTTCAAGCTAGATTTCAAATAATATGTGAATTTCTGTACGTCACTGAGACCTTCGTTATTGTGAACAATAGCGTCAAATAGATTTCTGAATGAATTCGACTCTGAATGTTTCCCGTTAAATGAGGGTATGTTAATGCTTGGTAAGTTAATCCTCAAACTTGAAGATTCATTAATAGAGCTTCGAAGTATATTATGAAAAATGTGTGCTTTCACGTTTTTTCAGTTGCCCACTAAGGTTTTTGATTCTAGCCAAAAGCGACACGTATTTACCTTCCGTATTTTCTCTATCGTTATCTTCCGAATCTAACTCCTCTATATCTTCCTGTATTTCACTGTATTTTTCATGAGCCTGTATAAGCAGAGTTTCCCGTGTGAAAAATTCATTAATATCAACATCAGTATCCATATTATTAATTACATAATTTCCTATTCTAGTTATAGTTCCCTTTACAGATGCACGTTTCCTTTTCAGTCTATCAATATCCATGCTTTTTATGTGAATTTTGACTTTGTGTTATGAATTAAAATTTCAAATACAAGTTAGATTTCAGAACTACTAATCATATAAATTCAACAATTCAAACAAACTCGGATTCTAGCGGACTGTATAGCATCAAATAAGTTTGATCACAATATAAATATATAGTTACAATAAACTCGGAGAAAATATTTTTTCAAATGTGAAATATCAATATAAAGTAAAAGAGAGGTGAGTTCAACGGCAGAATTATGGAGTGATCTGACCTTAGTAGTGTTTTCCACCTTTAATAACCAATTTTCAGTGAGAATATAGTCCGGAATTCCTTCGGTGAAATCAGCCTATTGGATCGGTAAAAGTTGCTTGAATTTGAAGTGTGCCCAGTAGATCCCATGCCTATCCCAATGTAGTTGTGAATGTCCCTTGATGAATGAACATTGATTTCCTTTCAATACGTGTGGTTGTCCATGAATTGTGGTCCCTTTTTGCAGAGATGAGTCCTAATCCTTGGAATCCCTTGTGTTTAAATATTCTTGTCCAAATCCAAATGGTCAAACACGCAGTTTCCCGGCCGATGCACCAAATGTTGGGGTGTTCAGTGGTAGTTTTTATGAGTCCTTGTAATTTGAGCTTATAGATGAGTCGTTTGGTTTGACCATAAATGATGCACTAAACTCCTTTGAATTTTATTTGCAAATTTTCTTATTTTATAAATCGTTATTTAACTATATCGTACCATTTCGAAAGTCTTTGTCGCAATGAATATCATATGAGTGTTTCACGGGAACCTCTGGTTGTCGCGCTTGTAAAAACCAAACCATATGAACGTGTTCACGGGTATTCTGATGAATAAAATTAAATTTTCGATTTATGAATTATGGAACTAATTGAAATTACTTTTGTATCAAATTAAATTAAATGATTATGGAGACTCAACACAAAGAATTTTAGCAATTTTTTCATATATTGTTATTTACTATAGTTCAATTGTTGTTTTGTTTTTCATCTTCATTAAAAAATTCCTTGGATTTCCAACAAATTAAATAGTTTTGTGAACAAATTAGGTTATATTAGTACCACATGAAAAAGATCTACTGTACATAAACATCTTATTCATCCCTATATTAGTACTACAAATATCTCTAGAATTATTTTTACATGAATTTTCAGACCTACAAAAATAAAAATTGTTTCTAGTCTGCATAAGGAAGGATTGTTTGCTAGAAAGATTTTTATGAATATAATAAAAGTTGAATTCCAGGAGCAAAAATTAAATTGTAAGTACTGTTTTTCAAGTTGGGCGTATACTCATTAGTAATATCTTTGGTGACTTGTTCCTTCAACTCATCTGTCAACTCATTAACATTATATTTATTAGCAGGTCAAACAGAAAGACATTTTGAAGATGATAACATAAATGTGTTTGCGATAGCCGATGTGAATCTTTAAAAAAAATCATCTGAACGCCAATATACCCATGAATATCATAATTTTCATTTTATAGGATCCATTGATCATTTGTTATTAGGAATAATCAACTAGATGAGTTGGAGGAACAAGTCACAAAGATATTACTAGTGAGTTCACGCCCAACTTGAAAAACAGTACTTACAATTTAATTTTTGCTCCTGGAATTCAACTTTTATTATATTCATAAAAATTTTTCTAGCAAACAATCCTTCCTTATGCAGACTAGAAACAATTTTTATTTTTGTAGGTCTGAAAATTCATGTTGTGAGGAAGATTGGAGAAGTGAAAATTTTCAATATACTGAAATCTACGATTCCCATCAGTACCATGAAAAATTTGATGCCCAATTTCTTTAAAGCACCCCTTCTAGATAGAAGTATGTGAGTAATATAGAAATTTTCAATAATTGTATATAAGTAATTATTATAAGTGTTCAATTTCAATAATTGTTTTCCGTCCCAAATTCGAAATGTCCCCTAAAAACGTGCAGATAATTTTATGAATTCAAGTTTGGTCATATAGAAATACCTAATTTTAGAGATATTTGTAGTACTAATATAAGGATGAATAATAATAATAATAATGATAATAATAATAATAATATTTATTGATCCCGAAAAATACATCTATGTATATAGGACATGTCAAAGGCAATTCATATCAGATAACAATGAAATCAACTAATTAACTAAAATTAACACTGATATAATCCTCCAGAAACTCTTTCACAGAATAATATGCCTTCTTTTGAAGGAACGATTTCATGATTGTCCTGAAGGATTTAGTTGGCATAACTCTCAGATGATGCGGTAGGTGATTATAAAATTTTATGCTCTGGTATGAAGGGGAGCACTCAAATTTGGCCGTTCGATGTTTCGGCAGGAAGAAAGTTGATTGACTTCTCGTCTCATAACTATGAAAATCCGACAGTTTTGAGAAGTCAGCCTCATTATCCTTCAAGTGAATCAAGCATCTATATAAATATACACATGGAACAGTCAAAATGCCTGAACTCATGAATACAGGTTTACATGATTCCCTAGGCTTAACATTAAACATCATTCTCAAAATGCGCTTTTGGAGAATGAGTACCCTGCTCAATTCCACTGAACTACCCCAGAGAACAATGTTGTAGGCTATATGAGCATAAGCTAGACTGTAATAGACATTTATCAGTGTCGCGGCCGGTAAGGAATTCTTCACCTTGCTTAAGGCATAAAAAGCTTTGTTCAATTTCTTACACACATGATCAATATGTTCAATCCATGACAATCCACTGTCCACATAAATACCAAGGAATTTTGTGCAGGACTTTGATGTTAAGGAACCGTCAACAGTCAGTTGTCGGTTACCAGTACCCCTGAGACCAAAGTATATCAAATCTGTCTTCGACACATTCAGAATGAGAGCATTTTTATGACACCAAGTATTGAAATATTCAACTATGCTAGAACATGAGCTGGAAAGCTCCTCAGGACTCTTTGCCTCGATACAAAATGACGTATCATCGACAAATATAATAATCGTCGCCACCGAAATATGTTCAGGCAGGTCATCAATGAACAATAGGAATAGTAAAGGTCCCAATACCGATCCCTGGGGAACCCCCATTGTAACATCACAGTCACCAGACCAGGCATCCTGAACTTTTACACGAAAAGTTCTATTTGAGAGGTAACTTTCTATCCAATCAAGAAATATGCCTCTAAATCCGAGTTTGTACAGTTTATTCAATATGAAGTCAAACATGAGACAATCAAATGCTCTTGAGAGGTCAAAAAACAGGCCCGCCACAAAAAGGCCATTATCAAGGCTTTTATAGACACGTTCCATAAATGTAATAGCAGCCGATTGTGTAGATCTTCCATGCCGGAAACCATGTTGGCAGTCTGTCACTAGCTTGAACTTGTTTAAAAAACTCATAATACGATTGAGAACAATTCTTTCGAAAATTTTAGAAAACACACTGAGAATGGATATTGGTCTGTAGTTGGCAATGTCACTAGGATCATGCTTTTTATAAACAGGTATGACAGTTGATATTTTTAATGCCGATGGAAACTTACTAGTAGATATAGAGTGATTAAATAAGAATGTCAGATAAGTAGCTATCGGTACTGCTATACACTTCAAAACTTTGGAAGAGATACGGTCGATACCGGTACTCTTTTTTGTTTTCATTAACTCGATAGCACTTATGACCTCGTCTTCCACAATAGGATAGAAAAAGAAATATAACCTAATTTGTTCACAACATTAATTAATTTGTTGGAAATCCAAGGAATTTTTTAATAAAGATGAAAAACAAAACAACAATCGAACTATAATAAATAACAATATACGAAAAAATTGCTAAAATTCTGTGATGAAAAAAGAATAATTCTGCCTGTAATGTTTTTTATTGAAAGATCCACATTGGCCTCATCCTGTGTTTCAAATTCCATTGCAACCACATTTATATTATCATCTTCGAAATGTCTTTCTGTTTGACCTGCAAATGAACATAATGTTAATGAGTGGACAGATGTAGATGAAAATTAAGGGCTTACTAGCAATCATAAGGTATCCTCAGGAATGATGTAGGAACTTTAGTTCTCTTAATTTCCTTTTGAAATGTAAACCGTATATTCTCTTCCTCTGGCAATCAATGAATGAGCATCTTGCTCTATTCCTGGAGATTTTCGCTAATAGCATTCGAAGGCAAGTCCTAATAAAAATATTTCCTGAGAGTTTCATTTTTATACACGATCATCTAGTGCCAGTGAACAGCCATTACAGTTATGCCGTTTTCCAGTGCTTTAAAAGTAACTTGCCATTAGTTTGTGTTTGCTGGGTTATTAGTTCACTGAGTATGACACATTAAGGACATTATTGGTTGAGAATCAGTGGCGTAGTGAGGGGGGGGCAAGGGGGGCATCATGCCCAGGGCGCTACTCATACAGGGGCGCCAAATGGTGAACAAATCAAAAAAATTGCTGGATTAAGTGGGAGTTACTGCAGCTAAACAAGACTCAATCGTTGTGATATTGGAATAATTGGAAACATATGTTTGTTTTCGTCACGATGGAAAAATAAAAATTGCCGTGAAAAAAACTGTCAAACGTGAATCTGAAACACAATGTGGCGCCAGAATATATATAAGTAGTTAGGAATATTGTCGATGAGCTAGGGAATATAGTAGAACTATCAGAAAAACTGGCAGAAGATACCACTACAAGTGACAACAGAAATGAAGCTACAGTTCAATTATAAAATAGACTTACTTTTAATTTCATAATTTTAGTTCATTTCTGATTTGAAATCTTAAGGAGAATTGATCGTGTACAGCTCAGATTACAAGGTCCTGGATCTGGATTGAATTTTAGATAAGCGTTTCATGATCTTGAATCATGACTGAACTAGCCGAAATTCGGGACAAGCTCTGTAAAGAGAACAATCTGTGAAAAATAGGATATTGATAAAACGTGTGATAAGACGCAGCAAAATACCCAGATGTTGGTTTTTCCTCCTAAAATGAAATTTTTTGCGTTATGGAGGGCATTCTTGATCATCTCCAATAAGAAATAAGTTCACGATTAAGTGACCCTTATATCAAATTTGGATTTTTACTAGATTTTGAAAATTCATAACAAGGATAATGCTGACAACGACCTTGAGGAAAATTGTGAAAATTTGGGTGAATTTTATATACCTAATACTGTTTCAACAAAATAGAATTCTTCAACGAATTAGGTGATAGCATAGCAAAATGTAACTCCGCACTTGAAAAGAAATTAAATCTTGATCTCCTTTGGAATTTCTGAATTTTGTAAGCTCGCATGGAGAAGATATTGTTCCAAACCTGATGAGAGTTGCACTCTCTCAGATTCAATTGCTAGCTGCAACGAACAATTAAAATTACTTCTGACATATCTACGATCAACGATGGGACAAGATAGCCTAAGTGACTTGGCATTTTTAACTGTGGAAAGAGAAATTATTGATGAATTTGATTCATCAAAAGCAAGGAAAATTCATACATAGAAATAAGGTATATTAAATGTACCACTCGTATATTCTTATTAATATTAAATTTTTATCTCCCTGAAGATAATGAATATTAACTTTTTTTTTAAGTTTTGAAACTCCGTTTCTATCAATATTTCTTCATAAGTATATAAAACGAATGAATGAATGAAGTATATCTTGAAGTAATTCTAGATGGTCATATAAATATTTCAAAACCTATTCTTGTTTTCTTTACTGCTTTTTTTTTGTCCAAAACTTAAAGCCTTGCTTGAGACTATGACTTCATTTATCTTACTTCATTCATTCGGTAGTTTGCGGGTGTATTTCACATATAATATTATATGCCATTATGAATTTAGAAGGGGGGCGCTAAAAAGGATTTGTGCCCCGGGCGCGAATTAAGCTCGCTACGCCACTGTTGAGAATACTAGATTTTCATCGGGAATGCTATACGATATCCAGCGAGATCTGATAGTGGAAGTCAACAACTAAATGTACGCTTACAAGGTTATGAATATTTTCATTGGCTCCCGTTAAGTGCTTTCTCCGCCTTCTCCAGAT
This sequence comes from Hippodamia convergens, assembly GCA_038502775.1. Classification (NCBI taxonomy): domain Eukaryota; kingdom Metazoa; phylum Arthropoda; class Insecta; order Coleoptera; family Coccinellidae; genus Hippodamia; species Hippodamia convergens. Next base: position 146,648 of record JAVSIQ010000077.1, on the reverse strand, counting down.
CTGTATTAGGTACGACAATTGAGTGATTTATTTATGAATATATATTTTAAAATTATTGGTCGTTTTTGATTCAATGTATGTACTTACAAAGTCAGCTGTAATCTGGGGGCACGGTAGTGCCCCCGCCAACACGAGCCAAGCGAAGCGCGGCGCCGGGGCACTACCTATATTTTATCGAAGTGTTTCGTCGTATTTTTGAACACTCATTAACTTGAGTTTGGGATATAGTAGATGAACAAAATTCTCAGGATACAATGCAAGTAGTGAACTCATCAAAAGTGCAAAGATTTAAGTGCATAGCTCCTACACTTCAGCTTCAATACACAAACAACGAAAAAAATTCTTAAATTTGAAACTTTCACCCCCAACCCTTAGGACCGGGGGATGAATAAGTTTCTATGAGACTTCCGCCAATTTTGATGCTAGTGGTCTGAAAATTGATATATACAGAGGGCTGCTTATTAGAATTGTTAAACAAAAAAATTCTAGAATTCTCAGGGAAAATTACCCCACATTTTGAATTAGGGGATAAAAAAGCGCCCGTAAAACGCCTCATATGTATTTACACCAAATACAATTTCCCTGTGATAACCTCAACCACAGTTTCCATTGAGCAATTTTCCGTTGTGATCATTCTATAATGATAGGAATCTTTATACAATGGTTGTGATGGCAGCTGTCAAATACATCGCCATCGCAGCTTGAACCTTGTTAGATAAATATTATTTATAATGCTTTTTTTCGTACTACTAAATGCACGTTTTTTTGATCGCTTTTTTGTTGTAAATTCCTGGGCAGAATCTGAAGAACTCGTCATTGTTTCTAATATTATAACACGCAATATGTTCGATTGAACGCGCCGATATGGGCAATCACCACGTAAGATATTTATCGACTGAACTGAAATCTGATCTATCTATGTAGCGTATGGTTAGCATGGAAACATAATTCTTCGGAAAATCTGAAATCTGAAACATTGAAGATTAAACCGGTTCTGATGAATTTGGCTCCGCCTTGTTGTTTTAAAGCGGTATCGTCTCTGGATGGATGAAGTGTAGACTACTAGAAGAAATTGAAAAGTACTGAATTTAGTAGGATTATACTAAAAATTCGAACCCTGACGTCACGACTTTCTCAGCGCATTGAATTGAAATATGACTGATAGAAACTGACAGATCTCACCAAAAGTAAACAAACCGGGCACCAGCCGACACTTCAAGTTTTGCGCATGATTGGCGGCCAAGGTACCCACGACAGTTTCAACTATAGAATTGATGAATCACTCACTATTTGGTAAATCTATGGTTTCAATCAATGAATGAATGAAAAATGAAATTGAGCTTTGACCCTTTGCTGTCTCTCAAATTTTTACCGAAGTGGTGCAGAGTAGGTATCTTTTGATCAAGCTCAGGGGGGTGCAGCGAGAGCACAAAAACGAGACACACTGAGTAATCTACGACCTGCGTTCCAACTTCAAATCCTAACCTCTTTCATTAATGTCATCTGTCTTATCTTTGAAAGCTATGTCAAAATCGTATGTCGGCACTGAGTTATATAAAACCCTGGAGCAAAGATTATAAAGTATAATCTATAATCTTTGCCCTGGAGTGCGCTATCACCACTTAAAACAGTGTCGTTGACCCCCTACTACTGTACGGCAAAAACGTGTTTATAGACATGGTGGAAGAATACAAGGTGTGTGTAACGAATATTATTTATTACACCAATGATAGTTTAGCAAGCGAAGTATATTTCCCACCTAGTATATCAATAATAATAATAATATCTTTATTTTCATAATTATAATTCAACTAATAGAGAAAAGAATGAATACAAACCAGGAAACTCATCTGATGTTTATAGACCTCCACACAGTGGCGTAGCAGAGGGCCCCGCGGACCCCGCAGTGCGGGGGGCCTCGGGATTGAGGGGGCCTCCCGAGCCAAAAGAAAAGCTTTGAATGGGGCCCCAATAACTATTGAACTTGCCAATCCGCAATATTTTTCTGATGATATAACGGACAACTTAAACAATGAAGGTACAGTTATTATTCTCGAAAAAAAGAGAAATATTCCTGAATTATATTTCATATTCGAAAAACATAAACGGTTTACAGTAATTCGATTCGACATATCACTAAATCACACCCTGTGCTACCCTATTTTTAAGAGTTTTTTATATAGCGTCAAGCTATCCGGCATTGCTCTTCGAACGTTGCCACATGATCGTTTTATTAGGGGCTTGGCGGCTTATTTCAAGTGTTGTTTTTCAGGCGGCTTATCTCCTATTGCAGAAATTATTGTCAATTCTCCAACCAGGACATTTTTATGAAGAAGAGAAAAATATTATGAAATCTTTTCATTTCCATTCTAGTAGTGAGAGATACAAGTGTAACAATCGTTTGAATACGAAACCACGTTGTGAGTTTGTTTACATTCACTATTGGAGTATGGTTACATAGAAAAATTAAAACTATTAGATACTTTCCCAACAATGGACTAGAATTCAATGGGAAACCGATCTAACTCCCTCAGAATGCAGTGTAAAAATTTTTTTTTTAGTACTTTTTTAATTTTCGATGAAACCTTAATACATCATCTAGTTCAGACGAATAGATATTTATTCATTTTATTTATCTCAGAACTTGTTAAAGGTGACTTAGATTGTTATTCTCAAATAGTAATTCATTGCAATTTCTTCCTTCGGTCGGCGTTTTCAAATGAATCGAATTGCCCTACAGTGGTGGGGATAGCGTAAATGTAAGCGTCACGCATTCTGTCACTGGTGTTGAAGGCGAGTCAGCACTCCACGGTTTTATATAACTCAGTGTATGTCAGAGATACATGAAATGGGATGAATGACAGAAATACAAAAAGGGGGCAAAAGCACGGATACTCAAACACCGGTCAGCGCCCTTTCATCCCCTCCATTCTCCCAACCATGTGATGACGTCAAATTAGCCAACGATTTAAACTTTGAATGAGATGCATTGCTTTCATCGCTTATGATAGCGTTTATGAACGATTATTTGAGTATAATTTTGTTTGTAAAATAAACCAAATTGTCCTAATAAATATAATTATGAAAATATAATTGCTTCAGCTATATTTTCATTAAATTCTAGCATATTTTGCCGAGTTCTCGACTTAAACTACATGGAAATAATATAAGTTTTTTCGGTCGTAGAAAGGTTGCTTCAATTTTAATATTGTCAATCTGAATTCATTGATTCAAGAACAAAATATTGGTAAAAGTAGTTTGCATTTAGTAAGAAAATTAGGTCCTTGAATGAGCTATAGGTAGGTACTCTAATCCAAGCAAATAGAATAACAGAAAATTCTAAACCTAATATTGTGAATCGAAATGCATTGATTCAAGAACGAAATATTGGTAAAAGTAGTTTGTATTTATTAAGAAAATTAGTTCCTTGGAAGTACATTAGGTACTCTTATCCGAGCAAATAAATACCGAAAATATTTTTTTATGTTGAGATACAATTCATATTTTTTCATTTATTTCACATTTCAGCCTTAGCATCTCAATTTCTTTCTGTTGCTGACAATTTTTTCTAGCAGCTGTTCGTATTTAATTTTCCAATCAATTTCTCCTACAGATGGAAGATTATCTGTAAACGCAAAAATTTAAAATGAGAATATAAGATTAATAATAATATTCAATTATTCCTTAAGAAATAATACCTAATGCCATGATCATAGTTTGTATATGAAAACTGAAAGGAAATTCTAGAAGATTCTCTTTATTTTGAACATACACAATACACACTGTCGTCTTGAACATATTCTTTCTACCTCTAAGACACAGAACACTTCCTGTCATAGACCCTAATATAAATTCACTAACTTAACTACTTGCATATTGAACTACTGAACATGACGGTGTCGTATCTGCAGTGCCCTCTGTATACAAGTAAACAAAATTGTACAACTAGGCATCTGCATTAACACCCCCCTTACAATTTTGGTTACATAAAATAATACTTAATATAAAACACATCAACTCAATATATATTCAATTTATATCTGAATTCCTCGAACTTGCTACGGCTAAGGGACTTGGTGAATGAATCAGCCACATTAGCGTTACCTTCCACTTTAACTACATCAATTGAATTTTCATTGGATAAATCATGCACGAAATGTAAAGCTACATTTATGTGTTTTGCCCTTTTTGTGAAATTACCGTTTCTTGCTAACATTATGCAGCTTGTATTGTCACAATATATTTTTATGTTTTTCAACACATCAGCCGAAAAATCAAAATCATTTAAAATATTCCTTACATGTAACACCTCCTCAACTGTAAAAGCTAAAGCAACATATTCAGCCTCGGTGGATGATCTGCAAACTGATTTTTGTTTTTTCGTTTTCCAAAATATTGGATTTCCAAAAACTTTTATTAATGCCCCCGTTGTCGATTTTGAATCAACTGGATCACCAGCCCAGTCTGAATCTGAATAAGCATATACTAATGTTTTATCTCCTCTGACAAAGTACAAACTCAAATGTCTGGAATGGTATAGGTATATTAAAATTCGTAAAGCAAGTTTATAGTGTGTATCGCTACAACAATTCTGAAATCTGCTTAGGTAATTTACTGCGTAAGTTGTATCTGGTCTTGTTGCTTGAGCAATATAAGACAAAGCTCCTATCAAATTTCTATACTTAAGACTTTCATTCATTTTACCTTCTAGCAATTTCAAACTAATTTCCATAGGTGTATACTTTATCCTTGAATCTACAACTCCAAATTTATCAGCTAAAGCCTGAATATAATTCAGTTGTGAAAGCTTCATTTCATTTGAATTTTTATCATAGTCAATGTTAATTCCCAAATATTTTTCAACTTTTCCTAAATCTTTCATTTTGAATTCAGTTTTAAATTTTGTTTTAGTTTTTTCTATATCTTCTAGATTTCCACCACAAACAAGTAAATCATCGACAAATAGGATACAATATATTCCTTTTATCTTGTTATAGTAAAGACATAAATCGTAATTACTTCTCGCAAATCCTAATTTGAGTATAAACCTATTAAACAGGTCATACCAGTTTCTAGGTAACTCGCGCAAGCCGTATAAAGATTTTTTTAGATAACAGACCATGTTTTTCTTTTCAACAAAACCCTCTGGTTGATGAATATAAACCTCTGATTTGACTTCGCTATTTAAGAATGCAGTTTCTACATCCATATGATGAACATACATTTCTCTCTCAACTGCTACACTCAAAAATATTCGTAAGGTGGACATTTTTGTTATCGGCGCATAGAATTCGTCAATTCCCTCGTTTTGTTCATAACCTCTCACCACCAATCGAGCTTTAAAATTATTTTCAGACTTCTTTTTATAAACCCATTTCACCGTAAGTATTTTCTTGTTTTTCGGTTCCGGAACCAGCTCCCAGGTATTTGATTCATTAAACGAATTAAACTCTTTTATCATGGCATTTTTCCAATTTTCTTGATCTACAGAGCTCATTGCTTCATCAAAAGATTTTGAACTATCTAGGTCGGCTAAATTAACGGAAATTACAAAATCGTCATATCTACTCGGGATTTTTCTTTGTCTCACAGGTCTTTCAACAGGGTTTTGTCCAAAACTAGTTGTTTCAACCAAATCATCAATATTATCTTCGTCTTCACTTATCTGAATGTAGTCAGTCCCTGGCTCGATAATTTCAACATTTCTAGCTAATTCTACCTTTTCATCAACTAAAACTCTATAACCTAAATCAAAATATCCCACTAAAATGCCTTTCTTTGCTTTGTCATCTGATGTTGTTCTTTTTTCGTCTGGAATTCTAACATAGACTTTGCTTCCATAAATTTTGAAATTTTTCGCGCTAGGTTTTCTTTGAAAAAATATTTCAAAAGGGGTTTTTCCTTCAAAAGTTGAACTGTTTCTTAATCTATTTCCTATGTAGCATGCTGCTAAAAAAAATTCTGGCCAATATTTTCGATCTAGATTTGATTCTTTTCTAAGACATCTAACCCTATCCATTATAGTCCTATTATAGCGTTCCGCTACTCCATTTAACTGATGGTTATATGGAATACACAGAAAAATTCTGAAACCTTCATTTTTAGCCAAGTTATAGAATTCTTTATTTAAATATTCTTTTCCGTTATCACATTTAAATTCGCATAAAGGACCTTCAGCATAGTTCTTCAATATATTGAAGTATTCAACAAATTTTTCAAATACTTCAGATTTGTTTTTAATCGGATAAACTCTAGCGATTCTTGAGTAATCTTCAATGAATGTTACAAAATATCTTTCTCCGTTAAAACCTTCTACGTCTAAGTATTTAACATCAGAATGTACTATCTCGCCACAATATCTAGCTCTTCTTCGTTCAGTTGCATATTCTTTATTTGACAATTTGCTCTCAAGACAAACTTCACATTTCATAAACTCATTTTCTAGAAAGTCTGGTAAATCATTCATATATTTATCACGACACATTATATGCAAATCTTTGAAATTGACATGACCTAGAGCACGATGTAATTTTTCTTTTGTTGTCATATTCTTATTTATATAATTTACTGAAATCTCATTACTATTCTTTTGAACTTCACACAATAGAGGAAATAATTTATTTTTTTCTTTTGCAGAGAAAAGAAACCTATTTTGACTGTTATAAAATTCTACATATTCATTTTTAAAGATTACCGAGTTACCAGCTAATGTTATGGCACTCACGCTTAATAAGTTTCTTCCTATATCAGGGACATAATAAACGTTTCTAACATCCACCAGAACGTTACGATTACCAAATTTAAATTCGCACATTATATTTCCTATCATTGAGGCTTTAATCATATTCGAATTTCCCAACTTGACTTCTACTTTGATCTTTAAAACTCTAGATGTGTAAAAATATTTGTCAGTTTTCACAATGTGATCAGTACATCCACTATCAATTAACCATTCCAAAACATTTGAGTTCTCACCTTGTTCTACATTACCAACATTTACATCAACATTGAACAGTTCCAATCTTCTAGCAGTTTCTTGTTCATCTTGAATTTCTGAATTTCCAGCAAATCCACTTCTGTATGCTCCACGACCTCTACCATAACCATTTCTACCTCTTGTTCCATGAAATCCACGACCTCGATGAAATTCTTGATGTCCTTTGTTCTGGTAACCTCCACGACCGAGTTTTCTGGATCCTTGCCCATTCTGATAACAATTTTGGCTTATGTGACCGATCTTTCCACAGCTCCATCATGTCTTCGGTTCCTCACTATATGTCTGGTTAGATTTCCTTGCATTGGTTAATCTTGTATTGAAAGCTTGTGAGTTTGTATTTTTGATTTCCCTCGTTGATTCAGCTTGCTGTTCTGTAGTTTCACATATTTCATTCCAACTCATTAGTTTCTCTTGAATGTATTCAACCGTTCGATTTTGTTCAGGCAGGGAATCGAGATCATCAACCAAATGTCGACAGTTCTTTGGTAAAGCCATTATCAAGAAGCTCAGCTTTCTTTTTCTGGAAACATCACCACCAGCTAGTCTTAACTCATTAATTTTCTTGTTAAATTCTTGGAAGAATATTTTTATTCCATTTTTGCTGGCATTTTCTTTCAGTTTCATCAAGTTTAGTTGTCGCTCTATGAGTAATTGTTTGGCTTCACTTTTTTTCAGATATATGGAATCTAGTTCATCCATAATTTCCTTTGGCTTTTGCATATCAGACATAATTGATGCACTCAAGGCTAATGAAAAATAGTACATTACTTTGTCTTCCTGATCCTTCCAATCGGCTTCTTTTATTGAGTCAGGACGTTCTCCATGTTGGACAAACGGCAGACATTTCTTGAATCGTAGTAAATACTTAATTTATTTCTCCAATCCTCGTAGCTAATATTCTTGTCGAATGGAATTACAAGTGTATTATCCTTGGCCATATTTATATACTGTATATTTTTATAACACCTCTAATAAATTTGATGAACCACGCTCTGCTACCATGAAAGGAAATTCTAGAAGATTATCTTTATTTTAAACATACACAATACACACTGTCGTCTTGAACATATTCTTTCTACCTCTAAGACACAGAACACTTCCTGTCATAGACCCTAATATAAATTCACTAACTTAACTACTTGCATATTGAACTACTGAACATGACGGTGTCGTATCTGCAGTGCCCTCTGTATTGGCGAATCCAAAAATCTAAACTCCCTCTAGCGGCAAAATATCGCCCTAAGAAAACAAGTATACTTCGGAGTAATCCCGTTCAAAATACATGGTTTTTAATATAAATTAGAGATATTTTCGTTCAATATACGAAGATTGGTGAAATTATTAGGTTTTCTGAATAGTAGAATTGATGCTGAGAAACTATCGAAAGGTATTTATACGAGAATTATAAGTTAACATAAGATTATTCTCAAATTCATGTGTTAAATTTCAGGTTAGGAGCTATATTGAAGCTGAGCAGAAATAAAAAGATTCATTTGAATAATATTGGCTAGTGGAATAATATTTTCATTATGAGTGAATGAATTATAATGCCCTTGATATAATGAAAAAATAGTAGCTTGGGTGAGAGGATTGAAGATGGGAAAAATGATTGATTTCTCTTATCATTTTCAGATTGATAATCTTGTCATAGGTCTGTTGTAAAGAATTTTGTGAATAATTCATAATATTTATTTATATATCTTTTCAGGTTCAAAATTTCAGCAAATGAAAGCTCCTGAGCTAAAAGCTACTGCTGTGACTTCTCGAAACTTGCAACGTAGTTAATATCCAGAAAAAATTAATAGGGCTTGTATGGCCCAACATAAATTGAGGAGAGAATCCAGGAATGATACTCTTAGGGATAAACATATAATTTCTCAATCAACAACTCAGTGTACTCATTTCCATGATTTTGAAAGTGGTGTGTAAATCAAAGAAAAAAATGCTGCAATATTGTCTGCTTCGAGTAAGAGGAAAAATCTGCTGTGCATGTGCTATTCAAAATGCAATCTGTGAGATTTGAAAATGCAGAGGAAGTATCTGAAGACAATGGGACAAGTGAAAACTAGTGATTTGATGTGAAATTTTGCTAACACCATTAAAAATGAGAAAGAATTGGACTCCTTGACTGAATTTGCAAACACTTGGTTTGGAAGATTATAAGTTTTCAAACAATTAAAATTTTTTAAGTATTTTATAAATTTTCAAAGGTTCGTTCTATATTTATGTCAGCATTTTGTTTTAATCGTTTCACTTTGACTTGGCAATTACATACATCTCTTCTGACTTTTTGTTATCATCTCTAGCAAATTTTCCATCGTAAACGAATATTTTATCTATATTTGATTGTTATCTTAATATTGTGTGATGAAAGATAAATACAATTTCCATTTTAAAATCACAAACAAAACACAAATAAAGACTGGAAAAAAATTTTAGAATCGTTTATTCATTTTGCAACATATTATTATTATTACAAAGTGATAGAGTTGAGGATGAAACCTATAAACTCATAAAATGAACTTTAAAAACATCAAATCAAGTACATATAAGATCAAGCAAATCCAGCGCATCTCCATTCATCGTATCTGTTCTTGAAAGAATTTGTAGAAGGTGAGTCAACCGCATGATTGAAGAAATGATTAAATGAAATGTTCTCAATCAAATTTCGTTCGTAATCTTCATGAAGTGGAGCACCCACTTTCAAAATTGATTTGGGAAAACTTTAATAAACAATGAATTCGTATGTTTCCAAATTCAACAGATTCATCTGAACCTGTGTGCAGCACGAATGATTCTGCTTCAATTGGATATCACTTCGAGGTAGTACCATTCATTTACGAATTCTGCAGAATCTCATGGATCTAGGAAATACTTCCGAATATATTATTCTTCGTCATTTTTAGTAATCTCAACAAGTGTAATACATATTCATTTGACCAAAATAATTGTTCTTGCAAGTAATTTAAATATCTATGCATACAATTTTTCATCATTCGTGGTAAAAACGAGTTGTTCTTCTGAATTCGCCACACTTAATGTATAATAGTATAATCAGAAATGCATTAACACACACTTTCATCTTAAAAAGCTTTTAAATCACTCTTAAAATGAAAATCTATTCATTTATTTCACAAAATGATATAAATATCCCGTTGTCAATCAAAAATTTACAAAAATTCCCCTAGCGCCACTCAGGCTGGTGGCTAAATTTCGAACCTAGAAAACAAGTATTTACAGCGCCCTCAACGGTAGTTGGATTCGCCAATACAAGTAAACAAAATTGTACAACTAGGCATCTGCATTAACAGAAATAATGTTCAAAATGTCCATTTCCGAAACTGGCGAGAAATTTAATTCTCTTTCGTGATTGAAACTACGAGATATATGGAATGACAACAGTGATGGATCGAGAGGGAGATCGCTTCCATGATTTGCGGAGAAATTATTAATTTAATCAGGATCATTCATGTGATCAGGTAAATTTTGTGTTTTTTTGCCCTTTGTGATCTTCAAAAGCTTCAATGATTTCCACCTATCTGACTGGAAGAACTGTCGACTGTAGTATGATTTCTTTTCCCTCTTCAATGCGAATGTCACTCGATTTCTTAGTCGCTTGTATGCAATAATCTTCTCTGGAATCTATCCCGATCTGCCATCATGTCACGTATCTGAGGTGTCAGTGTCAACCAGGGAGCACTCTTTTTAGAAATACGTACTAATCTTTCAGGTTCCTATCAACATCATCGATATCATATATACCGCGCCACGGAATCGATTTAAGATCACTTTCGAGATTTTCAACATTGATGTATTTATAGTCACGGATAATTTTGAAAATATGGGGCTTTTGCAGATGTTCGTCCTGAACTTACAGAAACGAGTTGATGATCTGCTATTTTATCAAGGAATCGTCTCGATATGGTCATTAGCCAGAATTAAGTCAATCATTGTCGCAGAATTGTCTGTGAGTCGAGTGGGCTCATTTATTAACTATTTGAGGCCTAGCTCTTTGAAGACTGTATATGCATAACGAGAGTTAGATCGATCACCCGATCGACTTGGAGCATTATCTCAGATGTAGTTTCTTCGAACCTTGAAAGAAAATTTATATAAGACTCTTCTGGGGGTTTATAAACTATACCAAATGCGATGTCGAAGTCTTTAAGAAATAGTTCAACCCATAACTGTTGAATTTCATGGGAAGTTTTAATTATATCGAACCTAATATCGGATTGTATATCAGCACCCCAGAGGTAAAGTGTGTTAAGTCATAATATGAAAATTAGACAAAAGAGAGATTTTTCAGTTCGATTATTGTTTCAAAGAATGTTTTCTGCCATTACTTGGCGTCTTCATAAACCTAGGGAGTCAAAAATGTGTTCCACTAGCTAGAATTTACTAATGTGAATCTAATATTCTAGATAGGTCGTGTCTGAAAAAATGTGACTTAACACACTTTACCTCTGAGGTTCTGATATATAGATATAAGGTCGGTTTTACAAAACTTTGTTAGTACCGTTTAATTAACTGGAGCCACCACGATTCGTAGAAATGAAATATGTGAAAATATGGTCATTATGTGTGAAAGTTGATGGGGAAATCTGAGATCTCAACTTGAAGAATATCCACTCAGTTTTGTCGAGGTTAACAATCAGGGCATTCTGACGACACCAATCAGTGAAACTCTGCATCAAGAAGGTACACTTTCTCAACAATTCCTCATGTGTTCGAGCAGATATGGCAAATGAGGTGTCATCGGCGAACATAGCAATCAAATCTGCCATTATATGATCGGGAACATCATTTACAAATAGAATGAAGATGAGTGGTCCGAGAATTGATCCCTGCGGAACACCCAAAAGTACACTGAACAGATCCGAACAGCACTCACCGATTTTCACAGTCATAGTTCTGTCCGTTAAGAATGAGCGCATCCAATCCAGGAAAACTCCTCTGAAACCTAAATTGTATAGTTTGTTCATTACAAATTCAATGAGACAATCGAAGGCACGGGAGAGGTCAAAGAAAAGGCCGGCAACACACAAACCACTATCCAAGCATCGATAAACATAATCCACAAATGAAAGTGCAGCTGTCTGTGTTGAATGTCCTTTACGAAAACCATGTTGACTAGATTTTATTAGTTTATGCTTATCAAGGAAGTTAACAATTCGATTATAAACTAATTTTTCAATTACCTTGGAGAAAACACAAAGCAAAGAAACAGGTCTATAATTATTAATATCTGTGGTATCATTCTTTTTGAAAATCGGAATAACCGTGAACAACTTGAGTGAAGAAGGAAACACTCCACTGGTAACTGAATGGTTTAGGATATGAGCGAGGTGGGGAGATATAGGTTCATCTTTAATAGTTTCGTTGGTATAAGCTCTGAATCACTACATTTACGATTTTTCAATGAAATGATGATACTTGATACCTCCTCCTTTGAAACTGGGAAGAAATAAAAGGAACTTTTATTCAACCTTGATGTAGTGCACGTCTGCGATATATTAGAACCGTAATGGTTTTCAAGGCTTCTCAAGGCACAAGTCGAAAAGAAATGACCGAAAAGAGATGATATTTGCCTAGGATCATCACAAATCGAACCATTCATGCTTAATGCCAGGGATGTCTTACAGTTGACTTTTTTAGCGGTGTTTTTATTCACAATGTTCCAAACCGTCTTATTTACATTAGTTGATTGTCTCAGTAAATTCTCATGATAATACAGCTTTGAATCCTTCAACATTTCAGTATATTTCTTTTTTTCAACTTTATACAACTCAATTAGATTGTTTGTTTGAGTGTTAGAAGCCAAACAGTGCAGTTTCCTTAATTCATTTTTTGTTTGTTTTATTTCCGGCGTTATCCACTTTACAGCGTCATTTTTGAAATAGATACGTTTTGAAGGACAAAACTCCTCAACAGAAGAACTTAGAATATTGTAAAAATGATGAAAGCCTTTGTCAACAACAGATGTATTATATATTTCGCTGAAACATTCACTAGTAATTGAATCACGAAATGAAATCATATTTGATATAGAGAAATCTCGTAAAATCCTGGATTGAACCTGTTTATAGTTCTTATCTTTTACATTGTGTATTAAATAATCTACACAAATAGCCCTATGATCACTAATATGGGGCTCAAATACATAAGTTTTGCAGAGATTAGAATTCACATTCGTGAGAACATAATCGATTAAGGAAGAGGAAGTGTTTCCTCTATTGTAAGTATAAACTCTAGTTGGTTCAGAAAATGTCAATTTCAATCCGAATGAAATCATAAGATCAAGTCTTTTACTACAGTAATTAGGACCAAGATAATCAACATTGAAATCTCCGCACACAAAAACACATTCTGCCGCGGTTAAAGCTCTAATTAGTATAGAAGATAGCTGAGTAATAAATGTTTCCAAGTTTCCAAGGGGTGATCTATATACACTAAGAACACATACATTTTGATTCTGAAAGCTGAGCCTCACAGCACAAACTTCACAGTTCATTTCTGTGCAAAGAGAAGCCACTTTCAAATTTTTAAAAATTAAACCTGATTTGATGAAAATCATAGATCCTCCATGTATACCAACGGAGCGACAGAAATATGCAGCCACCTTATAACCTGGCAAGTTGATAGATGCAATGCTGTCCTCACTACAGCAAATTTCCACAACACTGATAATTTCGGGCGCTTTTTCACTTAACAACACTTCCAATAAGTTGAATTTGGAAGAGGAATTGTGGCGTGGATGGATGTGCTGGACAACATCATCCTCTGGTTCACCTAGGTGTTGATACCAGTCAAGAAACATCCATCCAGCAAAATTTAGACTTCTGCGGCCAACTCTCAACAGAGCGACAGTCTGTTTTACTGAGAATAGCAGCAGTTATTCTTCGAGGACCGGACAAGGAAGTTACCACTTTCGCCCTTTTTGATGAAGGCTCCACATGTTCATTGATAGAAGAAAAACTGGCCAACGAGTTGAAGTTGTCGTACCTTTAACATTTCAATGGACAAATCAGGTAACTCATCATTCGAGGAATGTTTCTGCTGAAATAGATGGAGGAATTGAGGCGAAAAGAAATTTTCATGAAATTAAAAATTTGAGAACTGTAAGAAATCTTCAATTGCCTCAGCAGAATATCGACATAAGTGAATTGCTCAAAAAGTATCCGTACTTAGATCATGAGATTTTGAATACTTTGAACAATGCCAAACCGCAAATCTTATTAGGACAAGACAATTGTGGGTTGATTATTCCTCGACAAATAATACAACCCTCTTTAAATATGCCAATATTATCGAAATCGAAGTTAGGATGGACAATTCATGGAAAAATTATTGATGAAGAAGGTGGCGATAAAGAGGGTAAAGAAAATGCTAATGTCAAGCCTTCTCGATCTAGTAGCAATTCAGAAAGTAAGTCCAGATTCAAAGCAAGTAGTAAATCAAGATCTTCCAGAAGAGGAAAAAGGATGAAATCTGCAAGATCGAGCAGTTCAGATTCTGGAACAAAATTTTAAATCCACCTAAAGAAATGTACAGAAAATATGATATTACTGGTCTGATAAGAAAAGTAGAGATAGCGAGCCAGAAGATAAAAGAAAGCGTCGAAAGTTTTCTCCAAGATTCCCAAGGCGACGTAGAAATAGTATCAAAAGGAGTCCCAGAAGGAAGAGGAGCGTACCTAGAGAAAGTTCCCTGAGCAAGAGGCGATGTATTAGCAGTGAAAGAAGCAACTCTAGAAGACGTAGTATTTCACGATCTAAGAAAAGCCGGAGCAAAAGACGTAGGAGTACCCCAAGATGTCCGAGTCTGCGCAGAGGTGGCCGCGGTCAGAGAGGCCATAGATGTAATCCTAGTAATAAAAGCCGTCATGAGGAAAGAGGTTCGGCCTTAAGAAGAAGCCCTAGACCAAGAAGAAGGAGCACATCTCCACCACGGCAAGAAGGAGTGACAGTCCATCTAGGTGGCAAGACAGATGCGGTAGTTCCAGGGAAAGTAACGATTCCCCAAAACTAGCCTATCCTCGACCCAGAAAGCGAAGAGCATCCAGGGAAAGTAGAATTCCTTCCTACAGATCAAGTTCACCGGAAAGGCAATATTTCTGGTTGGTGGGTGGAGAAAATGTTAGAGACATTTCTTAGAATAGATTGCCTCGATTTTGATTGATTGATTTGATATAATTAATTGTAATTGTCAAGTAAAAACTGATAGAAAACTCATGCATATTTTGCTTTAAAAACTGTTAAACTGGTACAGTTTTTTACATATACATATATGTAATTCATCATTTTTGTTCCTAATTCTGTCGATATCAGATTGATCGCGAATTTGATGTCTTACTCCATTAATGCAAGCATAGATTCTACCATTCCATGTCCAGCATTGTTTCACACATTGTTGTACAAAAGTAGGTTCTCCTTCACCAGGCACTCCGAAATGAAAATTACACTATTCTTGAGCTGTTTTTTGGACTTGAAAACTAAATTTCTCACACGGCGGATCACAAATGAAACTGATACTGGCCTCACTGAATTATCAGTACGAATTCCCCCCATTCTGTAACAATAGTCGAGATCGGAAACGGAGATGTCACATTTCATCTTTTCATTACTAATATTGATAACTTTATCATACATGTTTTCATCCTTTTTTTGCGGGAATCCCTCTAACAATGATCGTCTTGCACAGGACATACCGCAACATCCTCGCGATATCCGACCTTATTTCAGAAATTACGTTCAAAACTTTTTTCTCAAAACTAGCTATTACGTTGAAGAGATCCTGAACAATTTCTGGAGTCTTAGGGGCACTTTTGATTTGATTCTTCAGATATTGCATCCCCTGCTTCATTATTCCTTCCAGTTGATTTATACGTGTAGAGACACTTCTTGTGCCAATTTTATTGGGTTTTTCGAGTTTTTCGGTTGGCTTGTTAGTATTTTTCGACATCTTATTCACTTGAGTATTATAAATTACTTATAGGCAATTATGAAAGCTGTTTATTACAGTTATATATTATAATTTATTCAGAGCGCCAGCCGACACTTCTTACTCGCTCTGCGACATATATACATATGAACACTAGAAGTTCTTCTTTTTCAGAACTTTTTATCAAATACCAGAGTTTCAATGACGAATTTTCTAACAGTATAAATTCATTCAAATCCATATTTCGAAAACGCGCCCAAGGCGACCAAGAAAGCAGAGCGGCCGTCGAGTTTGATTATTATCAAACTCGACGGCTCCGCTATGAAATAGTATGGAATGACATATCGTCATCGCCGCTAGTCTTGGAACCGCTATTCTCGTCACACCTCTTGGTCGCTTCACTATGTTCCTAGCCTATGGGGGCCCTGGCGCTAAAGGAACTCCCGCATCTGAAAGTGATCACTTTCGGAAATTCAGCGGTCGAGTTACAATCTAAGACCAAGAATTCTCTGAAGATGCCTACCGCAGTTGTGGGCGAAACGTTAGGTGAAATAATTCCTAATAGACCACGGCCAATAAGCCCGGAAGACTCTCTTAATGTCAAACTTACTTTGATCAGATCCTCTGTCTCTTTGAAATTGTCCCTGCTCGGGCGCCATTTTGTAACGGGGCTAAGTCGTTTTCTTTTACTTGGCACACACTCGGTGAAAGTTCTTTCGGGCGCCAGCTATAATTTCCTATTAAAAAAGGAGAAATCGCAAATCCACCGAGGCAGCTACTAGTCGAAGAAGGGTTCGGTGTTGTCTAGTAGCGAAAACCAATAATTCAAAACACGAGGTTTTATAATTTATTTAATTACCATAAAAACAATATACATATACGGTCGGACTGAGTATTGAAAGAAACGCATATATGATACAGTAGAAGGAAAATATGAATATGTACAGGTGGAGATATTACGATTAATTCGGACGTATTAGATTGGCAATGAGTTCTCTACCAGAATTAGGACTCAATCGGGAGGTATTGAACAATTAACCGACTGAAAACCCAGTGTTTCTCTGCTTTAGTCCCTCACTGAAGGTTTCGGTAATACCCAGTCATCCATCTGAGGTGAGTCTCCACTCCGTCTCAGAAGTGTGGCTCAGGATTCCAGTCGGAAGGAAAGGAAAGGGGTTCAATACAAGCGTCCAAGACAAATTTGAAAATGAAGATGACTTAGTTATTCAAAATATGAAAATGAAATAATACCTTGAATATGAAAAATGAAAGAGAAGTTCTACTTTTTCCACAAAAAAATCATGCTTCGTTACAGTCCTTGTAAAGTGTGTTTTTTCCACCGACCATATATTAATTGGTCTATACACCTCTAGGATAGATAGAAAATAATTGGGATTTGTTTAGTAAAACATTTTCGTAACGCCATCAAGATAGTTGAAGAAAGAAAAATTATACATATTTTTTACGATTTTGCCGAACCTACTGGCATCATTTGATGAAATGCTTCACGAATATGTTCTAGAAGCTGATACATCCAATTAATTTGTTTTTATGTCTGACTCTCATAGAGGGCTTTAGTTACAGCATAATAATAATAATAATAATAATTTTATTGATCCCTTAGACATATATAAAATGTATAGGACAAGTCAAGTAAAGTATATTCAAAACATATAACCTTAAATATAATACATACAAGTATTACACAACATTTAATCAAGATGTAAGAAAGTTGCCATCATCTAAATATTCTTTAATGCTATAATAACCCTTTATTAACAGCCTTTTTCTAATTAAATTCTTAAACCTAATCATATTAATTGATTTTACAATATTTGGTAAATGGTTGAACAAAGCTATGGCCTGATACATTGGACACGATTCATATTTGGCCGTAGAATGTGATGAAACGCATAGTATTAAGGCATTTCTAGTACCGTAATTATGGAAACTAGATAACTTTGTCATCAAATGCTCATTTTCCCTTATATAAATTAAACATCTATATATATATAAACTCGGTAAAGTTAATATTTCATGTTTCCTGAAATAAAGTCTACAAGAGTCACGTGGTCTCAGATCGAAAACCAAACGCATAATTCTTTTTTGCATAACAAAAACTCTTTGGGAATCACAAGAATTTCCCCACAATAATATATTGTAGTTCAATACGCTATAGATCAAGCTGTAGTAAACATTTATAAC
Source organism: Hippodamia convergens (assembly GCA_038502775.1). Classification (NCBI taxonomy): domain Eukaryota; kingdom Metazoa; phylum Arthropoda; class Insecta; order Coleoptera; family Coccinellidae; genus Hippodamia; species Hippodamia convergens. The sequence goes on along the minus strand of JAVSIQ010000077.1, from coordinate 128,503 downwards.
AGCTTGAAGGGGAAGGCTTCTTTTTATTCTATTTAGGGCATAATATGAACTGCTTAATTTTCTGCAAACTGAATCCACGTGGTGGTTCCATTTTAATAACCTATTTAGATGGACACCCAAAAATTTTACTGAATCTTTGGAGGTTTTTGAAGTATTCATACACTTTATAGTTAGATTAACACTATCAATATTTCTTCTGCTAAAATAGATACATTCAGTTTTTTCCATATTTAGAATCAAGCGGTTTGATTTACACCAGTTCATGAACTCACACACCAGCGTGTCACAAAGCATTGAGAGTTCCCCAAAACTCCGAGCTGCGACCGCCACAGTTGTATCATCCGCAAATAAAATGAGTATATCAGTGATTATGTGATCGGTAAATCATTAATGAACAATAAAAACAGTAACGGTCCCAACACGGAGCCCTGCGGAACACCAAGCCTTATACCACACTTTTTTGACCAGGAGCTATCAACTTTCACTGATATACTACGATCAGTTAAATAACATCTGACCCAATCAAGAAATATTCCACGGAAACCTATATTATATAGTTTGTTTTTAATAAATTCAGGTGAAAGTACATCAAACGCACTGGAGAGATCGAAAAAACAAACCCGCTACAAATAGTCCCTCATCTAGCTTTTTATGTACTAAGTTTACGAACGAAAGCGCTGCAGTTTGAGTGGATTTCCCCTCTCTGAATCCATGTTGACAGTGAGTAATAATCTCGAAACGATTTAAGCTACGTTCGATTTGTACTTATGGAGTTGGAGTGGAGTGAGAGCTGCGTTTTAGTCACGTGACTTCAGAGCTTGCGGTGTTTGATTATCCGATGTCGAACGCTCCGGAGCTGGAAGAGCGTTTGAAACTAACCTCTAATCTTATGTTTTGATTTTTAGATTTCAAACGAACTCTTGTTTTCTGAGATTACTGTCTTCAAAAAATATTCAGAATTATTTATACATTCTTTTACTCCAAGAGAAATATACTGCCTTCTCCCAAGTCGTTCCAATAATAAACTTTTGCCGAGTTTTGTTTTTTGAAGATTTTTCTGATGAAGAAAATGAAATTAGCTAGAAAATTTACGACTTTGCAGAAGAAGTAGTACCAGGAATGCCTAATAGGCAGTTTAAACAACATTTCAGAATGTCGCTTTCTACTTTTGAAGTTTTCATAAAAAAAATTCATTATATTGATAATGATATCCAAGCCTAGCCCGGTAACCCTAAAGTTTCTCTAGAAAAAGAAGTTTATTAACGTCGACATAATATTAGTAAAGAAGAATATAGTTTCAATTAAAGAAAACAAAACGAAATCGAATTGAAAATAAATAAACAAACTGATCAGCTGTTATTTTGAAATTGTCTAATACGCAATACGCATGCTCACCCCGGGTCACGGGCTTCACGAGGTGGGGCTTTAGGACCGAGCTCCATTCACTCTATACTTACCCCACGCTATCAAAAACGAACGCAGTGTTCGACGCACTTTTTACTCCAGAATCCAATCACGAACGCATACGGCGCGAAAAGAGTTAAAGGAGTGAACGGAGCGTCCAAATCGAACGTACCTTTAGGAAGGAAATCATCCTGCCATATACAATTTTTTCAAAGACTTTCGAGTAAACACTTAAGATTGAAATGGGTCGGTAATTTGTAATATTACAGGGGTAATTTTTCTTGAAAACTGGAATTACTGAAGCAGTTTTCAAACAATTTGGGAATTTACCACTAGTAACCGATAAATTTATGAGATGTGCCAAATGATCGGCTACAGTATCTTTTATTTTTTTCAAAATATTGATTGAAATACAATCTACACCTGTACTTCTTTTATTTTTTAAAGAATTTATTGTACTTATAACTTCCTCTTTTAGAACAGGATAAAAATAGAACGTATTCTGTGATAACACAGATGTTGTACAAGCATTTGACAAGCAATCACCATAATGATTCTTTAGTGTACTCTCAGCAAAAGAGACAATATGGTTTGCAAATAAGTTGGCAATATCTCTCGGCTCAGTATGTAATCTACCCTCATAATTTATTCGTATAGCAGGTCTCGATAGAATTTTCCTACCAGTTTCTATGTTGACAATGTTCCAAATGGTTTTATTTTTATTTGAAGATGAATAAATTACATTTTGATAATAACTTGATTTTGTATGTTGGAGCAGACGCCTAAAATTACTTTTTGTTGTTGAACATAAATTTTTTTTATGTATTAAATTTATTAAGCAAAATTTTTAAATGAACTTAAACATCATTTAATTTTACACTAAAAAGGTATTCTTGATAAAACTCGATACAGTTGTGCCGTTTTCGGAATATTTAGATTTGAAAATCATGAAGTAATAACCAATGCTGGTATAAAGTATTGATAAAGTTATTAATTATTATTATTATTGATAACTACGCACGATGGAGCTCCACCGCACCTTGATAGAAGGTGTCGTAAATGGTTGAGTAACCATTTTCCGAATCGGTAGATTGGTAGAGGTGCAGAAGCTTCCTCGGCCATGCGATTTTAATCCCTTGAATTACACACTTTGGTCGTATCTTAAAAATTTTATGCTAGAGGTAAATTCACCTTAAGAATTGTAAGACAGAATTCAACGTCACCAATGATCTCGCCTAGCCTACTCCCAACCGTTTAGAAGATTAATGGATTCTTTCGTAAAAAGGATAGACTTGTGTATTCGTGAAAACGATTTTGTACACCTACTTTCATTGAATTCTATTTTATGTTATCAGGCTTTTTCAAATTATCATCTTGTGATTTCCTATTTAATTAATACATTTATCATTACTTCATACCAGCATCGGTTATCACTTCATGATTTTCAAATTAACATATTACGAAAACGGTATACAGCTTGGTGAATTTCAAGAGGAGGTTGTATGAGCTGGTATTGAAATGTGAGCCCTATAATTTAGAGGAATTCAGAGTATATTGTAGTAATCAGTGATTTGTGAACTTTTGATTGCTTTGACTTGTTCCACTTTTATACTTAGTGTAATCTTTTGGAATCAATAAATTACTATTACTATTACTATCGAGTTTTATCAAGAGTACCTTTTTTGTGTGAAATGAAATTATGTTTAAGTTCACTCATAATTTTGCTCAATAAATCCAATATCAAAAAAGTTATGTTCAATACTACTTGGTACGAACCTGGTACTAACGCCCTCTAGGAGAGTCAGACATAGATAGATAGATAGATATATTTATTTCAACTGACTGAAAAGTGTGGGAAAATGTCAACACATAGTTAATTTTCAATTACAGAATTATAAAACAAAAATATTACACAATCAATTCTTGTTATAAACAATTCATGATATAAAAAAAAAAATACAATCCAAAGATGAAGTAAAACAACACACGAAAACTTCTAAAAACGTGACGTGAAAAATTCATCAATTGAATGTAGAAACAACATCAGGGGATTTATCAGCTTCCAAAACATATTCGTATAAAATACCACTCCAAAAGGCAGGGTGGCGTCCGTAAGATTGATTTTCTCCTCTCTAATAAAAAAAAAATAGTATATCCGTCTACTGTTCAGGAAATCCTTTGTAGATACTACAACATTTCTAGGAGGGACATCGTTCGACTTTTGTTGTTACTGATCCATTCATTCTTTTTATTGTACTTCAAGGGTAAGTACCGATCACAACGAAGAGTAGGATTATTGCAATTATTTTTTTTTCGGTTTTGAGTTACGCGTGTGCCGACTTGGCAATCGTGGATTCGAAAACCATTACTGCTCCAATGTCGAGTCCAATGTAGACAGACGCAGTAGAAAGAGTGTATATATCTTCCAAGTTTTTGTAGTTCTCATTGCTAATACCGGATTGGTATTTCTATTCATCTTCAGTTAAGAAGCTTAGGTACCATAAAAACGTAAGAGCGTAATATGCTTGAAATAATTCACACTTTAATTATCTCATAGAAACAAATCTATTAATACGGGTGACAAAAGTTCAATATAATATTATGTGTTTATGTTTTGATTTAATGATTTACAAAAAAATACACAAAATAGAATACTTCTAGCGCACTTAATCGTACAAGTAACTAATTCAAGAGTAAATTAATTGATATTACCACATATTATAATCAGAATCTTCATTATCGAATGTGAGAAAAAAGCCTAAAAGCGTGCCATAAACTACCACATTTCCAGTTAATGTCAAGTAGCATGCTCCCCATTGTATAGATGGTACTCTGGCTAAAACAATTGGTAGGGCAAATGAACTAACTACAATTCCCATTGTTAGAAAAATAGCGTTTTCCATACATGAGTTGTAAGTTCCAGATCCATCCGAATATCTTTTTGCTATCATAGTAGGTATGGGCGATATTAAGTAAAATAAAACAACGAGGAATGGCCACCAACTCCTGAAAAATTCGGAAAGATAGAAATCTCATTCAAGAGCATAAATGTGGTAGGACTCACGAGAAAGTATTTAGAGCACAAGCTAAGATGATGAGCGTCATACCCATTGATCCTGCAAAGGCGAGACACACCAAGCTGGAAAAAAATACAAGATTTTATGAGAAGTCAATTGACAAAAAAATATATACCTAAAGTCTATTTGTTTCTGTATATATGTCCGAAAAGACCACGTCGAAAACGTGTAGATCAGAATGTGCTGTACCGGATTTGAAAAAATCATTCATATGAAAGTCTCACAGTTTTCGAGATATTTGAGAGCGGAGCGAGCCACAGACTACAGGAGCCAGCGCGTTAATAGTTGATTGACAACATTTTTCCGTCGACCTCGATATGAATTGAGTATAAATTCTCGATTGAAATGAATTTTTATAATAATAATAATAATAATAATAGTTCTTCATTTACCCAACAGGAATATCCCAATTATAGTGTACTATGATTGAGGAGGTCGCGAGCAAGACCGGATATATCCTCTTTTTACACAAAATCATTTTTTGGTGGTTTCGTGATCTAGGTCGTGATATCCATAGGCCTACATATTCGTTTGCAACCAAAACCCTATAAATCTCTTTAAAATTGTGAAGCAAAGTTGAACGTTTGGAGCAAAACCGTATATATCCAAGTAAACAAGTCTGATCGGGCGATCAAGTCCTTAATCGAGTGATTATTATTATTATTATTAGACAGTAACAGAGTAGAAAACGTAAATATTTCGGGAAATATCGAAACCCAAGAAGATAAACTATGTGACTGTCTGCATGAAGAAAGTGCATTACATATTTAATTTTATTTATTATTTTTGCAAATATCACTTAAACTTAATGTTTGGTTTTTTATTTAAGAAAAATAAATCTTTTTTTTGCTCACAATGTGTCGTTTGTGTGCAAAACCAATGTTTTTTTGCTAATAATGGCGAGATTTTCACTTTTTTTACAAAAAACTATACGTCAATCAGTTGGTCAAACCCATTAAATTGGAACAGTGTTCTCAAAACCACATATTTTTTCAAAACAAATACATGGGATGTTTTTTTCATCTCCTGAAAAAAATTTAAGAGTGGATATATCCGGTTTTGCACGCGACCCCCTCAATTGATATACCGAAGTGTTAAACATGTATACCTCTGGAATAATATAAAATAACATACGCAGAAGTCCCATGAAATATTGGTGTGTTTGTATATATATATATATATATATATATATATATATATATATATATACAGGGTGTACCAAGTTCGACGGCCTATTAGGCGTTTCTGGAGAACTGAACCTATTCGAAATGTGAAAATTGGGATTTAATTATTGTTTGATATGATCTACCGATCTAAAATATTCTTGGAGCCTGACCACTTTCAGTTATACGAGGAGTGAAAAAAAAAGTTCAAAAAATTTGTTTTCTGTTTTTTTGTTTACGAATTTGATAGAGTATGCAATTCTCAATACCTTCGTAATCAAATCGTTGCATTCGTCGAAATACTTTCCAAAATATCGAGAAAAAACTGAAGAAAAAGGGAGATAAGTGTATTCGGTATTATGTTTGTTATTCCTAACCTAGATATCGTAAGCACAAACCGTTTTCACATTTCTGAAGAAGGAGAATGTGGAAATATTGAACATTATCAGAATTTCGAAAAACCCGTCACAGAGTGTTCCAAATGTTGGGTCAAAAATTGGGATCAAGATTGAGCCATAACTTCCGTTTTTCAAATTAGAACCCTATTTTTTTATGATTGCGTTGGATTGTGCGAAGAAAAATGTTGATAATGTTCCAACATGTTAATGCTCCTAAAATTAATAATTCTTCAGTTATTAAGGATTTCCTGATTTCATGTCGTACGTATCGTCAAATTCATAGAATCTGTTTCATATCAACAATGACCTTGGTCATAGAAGATAAATTACTCAAATAACTCACTAGTGACTTCCTCTTTCCTGAATCCCTTTATCATTGTTGATGTAAAACAGATTTCATGAATAGAAACAGAACATCCTAAATAACTCAAAAATTAGTAATTTTAGGAGCATCAACATGTTGGAACATTATCATCATTTTGCTTCGCAGAATCCAACGCAATCATAAAAAATAGGGTTCTAATTTGAAAAACGAAAGTTATGAGCCAATTTTGATCCTAATTTTTGAACCAACATATGGAACACCCTGTAACGGGTTATTCAAAATTCTGAAATTATACAATGTTTCCACAGTCTTCGCCTTCAAAAATGTGAAAACACTTTGTGCTTACGATATCTAGGTTAGGAATAACAAACAAAATACCGAATACACTTATCTCCCTTTTTTCTTCAGGTTTTCCTCGATATTGTGGAAAGTATTTTGACGAATGCAACGATTTGAGTACGAATGTATTCAGAATTGCATACTCTATCAAATTCGAAAACAAAAAAACAGAAAAAAAATGTTTTGAACCTTTTTTTTTCACTCCCTGTATAACTGAAAGTGGTCAGGCTCCAAGAATATTTTAGATCGGTAGATAATATCAAACAATAATTAAATCCCAATTTTCAGATATCAAATAGGTCCAGTTCTCCAGAAACGCCTAATAGGCCGTCGAACTTGGTACACCCTGTATAAATATATGTATATATATATATATATATATATATATATATACATGGATAAGATTTATTGGACATAACCCTCTGAAACTGAAATGAACCGTAGACAGCTGTTTCAGAGGGTTATGTCCAATAAATCTTATCCATGTATTTTACCGATCCCTCAATATTCATATCTTTCTCATATATATATATATATATATATATATATATATATACAGGGTGTTTCCTAAACATGCGGCAAAAATTCAGGGAGCTGTTACTTGGACTATTCTAAGAATATTTTGTCCTTTGATGTTTTTGGAAAAACCTCTTTGTTTCGAAGATACAGGGCGAACAACATTTTTCATATTTTTAAAATTGATAATAGTATAAATAAAAATGCGTACCGCACTGTGTTTACTAAGTAGGTACAATTTATTTTTAAATGTGTTTGACAACTATAAAAAACGGCCAGTTTTTTGACTTAAAATTGATAAGTTCAGATGGTAAAGGAATACAGATTAAACACGGTTTTCATTTGAATTCGTTTTGTGAAGTATTAGCAATTAACATTTTATCTTTCACTATTATGAATCGCTATACAAATGCCGAGATGACTGACATGCATTTCATTTATGGACTTGCTGATGGAAATTCATTAAAAGCTAGGAGGTTGTACATTGAACGATTTCCTGGGCGTAATATTCCTGACAGAAAATTGTTTCAAAATATTCATCAACGTCTGCATGAAACAGGCACATTGAAACAAATTGGGGGACCAGGAAAGCCAAACACAGTAAGAACGGTGGAACTGGAAGAGAATGTGCTGGACATGATCGAAGAAGACCCTAGAACTTCTACTCGAAAAATTGCCAATACTTTGAATGTGAGTAATAAGACTGTTTGGAAAATTCTTAAAGACAATTTGTTATATCCATACCATATGCAACGCGTTCAGGCACTTATTCCTATTGATTTTCCCCCACGTATTGCATTTTGTCAATGGCTTTTAACCACATTAGTTCAAATTCCTCAATTACTGACGCTGATTCTTTTTACCGATGAAACGAATTTCTCAAGAAATGCAATAAGAAATTTTCATAACAACCATGTATGGGCCGACGAGAATCCACATGAGATAATTGAAGATCGTTTTCAACACCTGTTCTCATTGAATGTTTGGGTTGGTATTGTGGGTGACTGGCTAATTGGGCCGATATTTTTACCAGAAAGACTTACCGGGAACGTGTATCGCAACTTTTTAGAACAAACGTTACCTCTGTTTTTGGAGAATGTACCATTGGCAATAAGACATGCAATGTGGTTTATGCACGATGGTGCACCAGCGCATTTTAGTTTGGTTGCTCGTGAGTTTTTAACATTAACATACGGAGATCGCTGGATTGGAAGAGGTGGACCTCATTTATGGCCTGCTCGTTCCCCGGACTTAAACCCCTTAGATTATTTCCTATGGGGCCATCTAAAATCATTAGTTTATACCACTCCAGTAGAAAATGTGGAAGACTTGCGAAATCGGATCATTGCTGGGTGTAACTTAATAAGAAATGATCCTGGTGTTTTTGAAAGGGTTCGGCAGTCAATGAGGAGAAGATTGGATGCTTGTATGCTGGCTGGAGGTGGTCATTTTCAACAGTTTTTGTAGGTTAAGTTAAATTTTCATGTAATTTTTCATAATAAAATGTTATTATCTAAAATTTTGTTTGGCCTGTATCTTCGAAACAAAGAGGTTTTTCAAAAATCATCAAAGGACAAAATATTCTTAGAATAGTCCAAGGAACAGCCCCCTGAATTTTTGCCGCATGTTAAGGAAACACCCTGTATATAAATAATGAGGGATCGGTGAAGTTAAATCTTTTCCATATACAGGGTCTTTCACGAGGAACCTCACCCATATTTATACGGGAAACTACTGAACGTATTTTCATGAAATTCAGCACTTATAAGTATTTCACGATGCTGATGAAATCTAAAATATTTTCAAGGCATGAGCACCTCCGGTTTTTCCGGAAATGACGTCAACTTCCGTTTTTCAAATTAGAACACCATTTTTTTATTGCAGAAATAGATTCCTCAGAAAATTTCAAGTTATTTTGATGTAACATTTTTCAGTTTTGGTTGGAAAATTCTCTCTGAGCGGGAAAATTCGGAAAAAAATCGAAAATAGAGCTCCGCTGAAACAAGAATAACTTCGAGGTTTTTGGATGGAAAATTTTCATTTTTGGGATTTTTCAAGATGTAAGATTGATGTATCCACTTCAAAAATCGAAATCGCGATTCATGATACAGGGGGTGAAAAAATCGCTTTCAAAGTTAGGGATGACAAAATCGTGAAAAATCAATTTTTTCAAATTAAAACCCCATTTTTTTATGGCAGATATTGAATCTACGTTAAAAAATAATGTGAGTGTATGCATCACACCCTTGCCCTAAAATGGATATTTTCTGAGTTATTCACAAAAAACTGTTTTTCGTCTTGAATTTTCAGCTATTTCTTTTCCCTTCACGCCAAAAAGATGAAATTTTCAGGAACTGTTATTTGAACCATGCTGTAGATTTTTCACCCCTTCTTGAAACCGACTTCAAGTTACTATTAGGAGAACCATGGCAAACTCTCGCAGTTATAACTAGAGAAGATGCTCAAAGTTTTGACCGTTAATTTCTAGACATTTATTTATACGTCTCAGGAATGCTTCGTGCGTTGCTCTTCTTATTTCATCGGGAGGAAGAGATCTGCAAAAGTGTTTAAAAACCAAGTATTTATTGATGTCAGTTATTTTGATTCCATCTTTCTGTACAACCTCAATTTCGTAAGTTTTTCATGAATTCATTTTATACCCGAACCTTTTTCATTATATTGTATATTTTTGTAGTTCTCCTGAAGAAGAGATAAATAAATCTCGACAGCTCGAGTAAGGAAAAAGAGTATTCATGTTAGTTGCTGCTATTCCCAATACACAAATATTTATTACTAACAGTCCAGCAAATACTATTGATTCAAAAAAATCGTCTTTTTTTGTTTCACGAAACCCCCCCCCCTAATTATCTTCAGGGTATCGAAAAAAGACCTTTGTGAAAATATCAGCTCCAAATAATAACATTTAGAGGTCGCTCATCAATTATTTCTATTTTGCCTACTAATAGCTGGGAAAAAATATCTTTTTTCAATAAAAAATTCCTAGAATACAAACAAACCAATAGGCGGATTTATTTGTGTGATACATTTTCGTGTAGGCAATCAGATACTCTACAAATATGTCCCTCACGATATTTCGATAAAACAGTCGCTTCAAAAGTTATTCGATTCGATGCTAATATACAGGTATTCTTGAAGAAAAAAATTATTCAAAAAAATCGACTTTAGTTGTTTTCAAGCAACCCGCCTTCTAATCATCTTCAGGGCATCGACGAAAACCGTCTGTGAAAATATTAGCTTTATTTATTAATATTCAGAGGTCGCTCATCGATAGTTTCTATTTTCGCTGCTGGTGGCAGGAAAAAATTTCTTTTTTCAATAAAAAATTTTTTGTTCACGGACCAATAGACGGATTCCACTGTATGATACGTTTTGGTGTAGGGAACTAGATACTCTACGAAAATGTTCAATACGATATCTCGATAAAACCACTTATTCGATTTTTTTTCTCCAAAATACCTCAATATAAGGTATTAATATGGAGGTATTTTTGAAGAAAAAGGTCGAATAACTTATTTTGAACGAGCGGTTTTATCGAAATATCGTATGAGACATTTTCGTAGAGCATCTAGTTCCCTACACGAAAATCAATGGAATCCGTCAATCGGTTCGTGAAGAAAAAATTTTTGATTGAAAAAAGAAAATTTTTTCCTGCTATCAACAGCGGAAATAGAAATTATAACTGAGCGACCTCTAAATATTAATATTCAAAGCTAATATCTTCACAGACGCCTTTTTTCGATACCCTGAAGATAATTAGAAATAAAGTTTCGTGAAAACAAACAGAATCGATTTTTTCGATTAATTTTTTTCTTCAAAAATTCCTCAATATTAGCATCGAATCGAATAACTTTTGAAGTTATTACAGGGTGTACCAAAAGTGAGCTTTTATTTTGAGGTCGACGGAAAAGAATAAAGACATTTGAGAGATTATTACAGTTTTAATAAATAAATTTTCCTAATATTATTTTGAAAGCTTGGAGTCTTGCGCAAATTTTCGAGAATACCCCGAGGACCATAAACTCTTTTTTTTTAGATCTTTTACATTCGATTTACATAAACGGATATGTTTCGTAATAAAATGATATCATGCAAACTACACAAAATTGCATAACTAACATAAAGATTATTGAGGAATCCCTCAATATGAGATATTATTATTATTATTATTGTATATTTTGGAGATACTTACCCTTTTGTTGTAGGGCAGATGGAAGGAGAACACATGAAAAATAAAATGATGTTAGTTAAATAGGAAGACCAAAAATCAATAAGAAATTATTTCAAAAAACCTGTTTTTTTTTTTCGGCATCGACTGCTTGGTCATTAGCCGTTATATTATTAGCCTGTTATTGAAACTTGAAACGATATTGAGTGAATGATTCAGCACAAGTATTTCGAGGAATATTTTTTGTCAGCTAAGCCGGACAGATGTATATAGATATATATACACTGAAGCAGGAAGTTTTATTAAACAGTTATAAACATTTTGGAAGACGTAGATGAATTTCGGATTTCTGTCAATATTGTACAGATGTATTTGAACTAACGCCGGCTCTAGTGAGTTATAAACTTCGTTTGAAGATCGTGCGAACTGCAAATTTAGTATTAGCTCCTTTTCACAAAGTGAGACACTTCACCAGCATTATAATAATCAAAATTGGTTAATTTTGACATGTATTCATATTGTACGAAATATAGTTTTTAAAAACGCTTTTCCCAATGCGATAAATATAACTGGTAGAGTCTACGGAGTTCTTACATAGGGAAAAACATTCTACTCTCTTTGGTGAACACACGGCCTATCTAGAGCTGATGCAAATCAATGGGGTGAGCGTATTTTGTCCATTCGCTGATGCCAGACTATTCAAATCCAAATTTTTGATCAAAAAGTAATTCTGTATTAAAGAAACCTTTATTGGAATTTTTAATACCCTTTCACTAAATTATAGCCAATAGCCAAATAATCTCCATGATTTTTCGAAATCACATCAAAATAATTCTTTTGATATGGTACTTATTCAACGGCAAAATTTTGTTCCGAATCTGCAATTCTTTAAGAAAAAAAACAAATTGAAAAAAAATTCTTTGCCTATACGGAGGCCACACCGAAAACATTTTTGAAACAAAGATAAATTCAAAATAGTAATCATGAAAATGAATACCATTTTCAATTCATAGGCTCACAGATATTTTATCATAAAATCAGATTTTGTCACTGAGAGAAGAGATATACCGATGTCAACATTATTTGGCATCATCAGTTTCTCATATCCGTCAGAGACAAAATCTTCATGAAGAACTTCTACTTTTGAAGCAAATAGTTAAAGCCCACTGAGTAAAAAAATCACAAGTGGCGACTGCGTACATCCTCTTTCACTCCATGAGATTTTAGCAGTGGCCCTAAATCAGGGTCACAGCCCCATGCAAGTTTCTTCGAGCGATGATGCCGAATAAATCTGAAACCGGTATTGGGATAAATATTTACGGCGCTGCATTCGCAGTATCAGCTGTTCCCGAAACGAATTTCATGACTTCATTAGCTTTCTATTCATGAGATTTTTTAGTTTGACTGTTTATTGAATATTATATAGAAGCTGTTTCTTGCGAACATTTGACGTTAAAAGAAACAGAGTGTATCATTTGAAAATACCAAGTTTGTGCCCGATCTTGAAAACAGTGATTTGAAAAAATGTTCAACTACTTACTACACCATTAGCTTTCATGTAAAATTATCTATTATAAGCAATTTTCATTTTTCTTCTATCTTCTACAGGGCCTGAGAAATAATAACATATCCAAAAGTGAACATTTTCGTTTTCGCCCCGTAGCGGAGATGCAGTGCAGTCTCAACCAAAATGGGACACAGTGTACATTCCAAAACAAAACAACATCAATTTCCTCAATTTAATGGGGTTGAAATAATAACGTCTCCAAAAATGAACGTTTTCGTTTTCGCCCTGTGTTTCAGGAACAAAAGTAATAAAAGCTATGATACGGTGCAATCTCAACCAAAATAGGACACAGTGTACATTCCCCCTCAAGATGATTTCATCCGCTGATGTGGAATGTGATTGAAAAAAAAAACAAAAATGCCAAAGAAATGTACAAATCACAACCAATTACTTATTATCCATACCTATTTGGTAAAAACTAAGAACAGGTTGAAATTAGTTCGAGACCTTACAGAAGATGAAATGAAACATTGCCAAAAGGTAAATATGCAGAACATACCATTTCATGGGACAATTGGGATGAAGAATTCAATACACACTAGATTTTAATGTATTATTCATTTATTTCATACTGCTTTATTTTCTATTTTACTTGTGTCTTAGGCTGCAGCGATACAGAAATAAAATTAGTCCATATTATTAGATAAAATTATTCACCTATCTATCGAATGGCCGTGGTCAATTAGGAATAATTTCAGTGTCAGAAATTCAGCGTTCGAGGTATAATCTCAGACCGAGAATCCTCTGAAGATGACTACCGAAGTTGTAGGCGAAACATGGATGGACCACGTGATGGACCACGGCCAATAAGCCCGGAAGACTCTTTTAATAGCAGTATATCCGGTCGTGAAAGCCTTTAACTATTTATCTATCGATTTATTGTGCCTTTCCCCTTGAAATGAGAACGAACTACAATTCAAGCTATTTTTAAACTTTATTTTATTCAATGTTAATCTAACCATTTTGTATGATTTTGATGCCATTACAGTCTTTATAATATGTATAAATTTCATAGTGTCTAGATCTTTTTTTTTAGAGAATTTGGGATTGAAGCAGGTGTGGAACCCAGAAGCAGTATCTACAATATGTAACAAAAAAGATAAAGTATTCATTTAAACAAAACAAAAAGTACAAACTAACATATATTACTTATATAACTTGTAATAAAATATACACATATTCAATAGTAATTTTTAATTTAGATAACAGTGGTTCAATAAGCACCGATGTATGCATCCTTTAAAGTTATTTTATTTTTTTGTGAGGGGAGGCAAAATGATTCTCCATTCTCTATTGTTGAAAATTGTCAATTCTTGTAAATTGTTGACATCCCACATAGATTTATGGCGGCATTCTGCTTTTTCTCTGTAAGCTACGAATCTGTAGCGTACGATTGATCTGTAATTTATCTATGGATCTGTATGTGGCAGACTTACAGATTCGTAAATTATGACATTCTAGAAGTTTTTCTGTAACTCTCGTATTAGAAGTGTCAATTTTGAACTACTCCCTAATAAGATCGTAACTACTTCGTAATAGGATCATAGAATAGAATTTATTTTCCTATCATTTTGGATCGTAAGTATTTATTATTGGATATATTTATGTTCAATTCGTGTTCGTTACAACAAGAAAGAGAAATTAACAACCGAAGTACAAAGATGAATTACAAAAGTAGTTGAGTTTAGTAAAGTATTTTATATTCTGTGAATAAAACAAATCATTCAATATTACCTCACAATATACCTTTCGATATGTTTCCGATCACCTGTAAGCTACAGATTTATAGAAAGCGTCGAGAATCGTAATTGTCCTGTAAACTTATGAAAAGTTACAGATTCGCTTACAGATGAAAGCAGAATACCGCCATTAATCGTTCACTCAGATATTGTTCCCAGTTTTACTGCACGTAAGTATATTGCCTGCATTCAACACTTTTTCACCTTCAACTACTCCTTGAATTGCTTGTTGAGGCGTCTATTAATTCCAAAATATTAAATAGACTCAAACTCTAATTTATTTCAATTATCGTTCAACAACGATCTGAACGAAAAGTTCTCAATGCCTGATTTAATATAAGAAGTTATAAACCATATTATTTAAATACAGTGGAACTTCCCTATAACGAATACGCTAGATCCGCAAAAAAAGAATTCGTTATACAGAAATTTCGTTATATATATATACATATATACAGAAATTTTGTTTATTGTTTCAAGTGTCAAAAGAAGCAACTTTCACTTGCATTTTTTTATTTGAATTCATTATACATAATTAGGAACGTTTGTGAGTGCGTTCATATGTGATTTGTATTTACAATTTCTTAGATAAGTAATTTGTAATTTTTGTCTGAGCGGTACAATTAAAAAACATTTCGCATTTTCGGAGAGATTCAAAAATATTGTCTGGAACTCCTTCAATGGACTGAAAAGCAAGGCGACACGTTTTAAAGGCTTGAAGTACCTGTTCGTTATTTATTTTTTCGGCTGGTGGCTCCTCTAAATCGCTTTCAGCGTCATTACTTCTGTCGCCTTGATCTCATTTGACACTGTTCAAAATGTCCTCTTCAGTTGGAAGTTCATTTGTTACAACATGAACATCAACATTAACAAAATCATTTAATGTAACACTGTTAATATCAACATTCCCAGCTGATTCCAACGCATTCCAAAAATGTTTCAACTGAGCTAATGGTAGTTGTTGAAAATTGAGAATTGCCCTCTCAGACCTCATCCTCAGCTACGCCTATGGTTACGTCTCGCAGCGCCACGCCCACTCCTGCAAGTGCAGCTCTATGACTGCTCGCGTCGAATTAATCTATCTCTATGAACTAACCTGCTGACAGATTAACTCATGCTCATTAGTTGTATCAATTAATCTATCTCTTTCTGTATTCACCTTCACCTTTGAACAGACCATCTCTTGTGCTCCTCGGGTAAAATTATAATTTTATTAAAGTCACCTCGCAAAATAAATGATCATCTCGTTCATTTTTGAAATAACCAATTAAATAGGTGAGTACTTCTCAAAATCCTTCATTATTGCATATTCCATGTTATTTTCCTGCTTTTTATAAAGTTTGAAAATGTGTTCACGCTTCAGATCATGAAAATCTATAAAAATATTGGTAATCCTCTCTTACTTTATCCATCCTCAAAAAATCTCTATTGCATTAAACTAATGTATTTGATTCCTCTAAGATATATATTTTGATATATTTTTGCAGTTCTCATTAGTTTTTCAGATATCTCTAGACTCCTCACATGGAAGAAATTGGTTGCTCCAAAAATGAACATTATTTGTGGTAATGAATCCTGATTTATTATATTCTCATGTGCACCTTATTATCTTAATGTATTCATCTCATTTTTCAACTATTCACTTCTCATAACACTTGCTAATTATTGTTCTCGAATTTCAGATGAATGAAAATCCTCAAACGCAAAGGTGAATCATGGAATCAGTCTTCTCTCTCAATAAAACCAAGTGAACTTCTCTGAAGTATTTGAACGATCAAGTAACTCAAATATTGAACCTGATTGACAGTCTCAGTCCCTGCTTCACCTTGAGCGGTCTCCTCACATATTGATCAAATAATTGGACTGGCATGATATTCTCATTATAAATAAGAAATTCTCAAGTTCATTCATGGGAAGCACTTAGCAAGTAAGATCTCAAGCTTTCAGCTCCAAATGAATCGATTGGGTTAGCGATTCTAATACTCATACAACGTACTCTCATATTGTAATTCTCATAATTCTCAATTGTAGCTTCTACTTTTCTGACGAATACTAACCCTGCTTACTACAAGTAGTTTGTCCCTGTAAGTGTC
Organism: Hippodamia convergens; assembly: GCA_038502775.1. Lineage (NCBI taxonomy): Eukaryota > Metazoa > Arthropoda > Insecta > Coleoptera > Coccinellidae > Hippodamia > Hippodamia convergens. Next base: position 111,696 of record JAVSIQ010000077.1, on the reverse strand, counting down.
GTCTCAATTGATTAATTAGCCTTCTCTTCACAGAACAACGTTATACAGGGTCTTTCACGAGGAACCTCACCCATATTTATACGGGAAACTACTGAACGTATTTTCATGAAATTCAGCACTTATGAGTATTTCACGATGCTGATGAAATCTAAAATATTTTCAAGGCATGAGCACCTCCGGTTTTTCCGGAAATGACGTCAACTTCCGTTTTTCAAATTAGAACACCATTTTTTTATTGCAGAAATAGATTCCTTAGAAAATTTCAAGTTATTTTGATGTAACATTTTTCAGTTCTGGTTGGAAAATTCTCTCTGAGCGCGAAAATTCGAAAAAAAAATCGAAAGTAGAGCTCCGCTGAATCAAGAATAACTTCGAGGTTTTTGGATGGAAAATTTTCATTTTTGGGATTTTTCAAGATGTAAGATTGATGTATCCACTTTAAAAATCGAAATCGCGATTCATGATACAGGGGGTGAAAAAATCGCTTTCAAAGTTAGGGATGACAAAATCGTGAAAAATCAATTTTTTCAAATTAAAACCCCATTTTTTTATGGCAGATATTGAATCTACGTAAAAAAATAATGTGAGTGTATGCATCACACCCTTGCCCTTAAATGGATATTTTCTGAGTTATTCACAAAAAACTGTTTTTCGTCTTGAATTTTCAGTTATTTCTTTTCCCTTCACGCCAAAAAGATGAAATTTTCAGGAACTGTTATTTGAACCATGCTGTAGATTTTTCACCCCTTCTTGAAACCGACTTCAAGTTACTATTAGGAGAACCATGGCAAACTCTCGCAGTTATAACTAGAGAAGGTGCTCAAAGTTTTGACCGTTAATTTCTAAACATTTATTTATACGTCTCAGGAATGCTTCGTGCGTTGCTCTTCTTATTTCATCGGGAGGAAGAGATCTGCAAAACTGTTTGAAAACCAAATTGAGTTTCAAAACTATGAATCTAAAAATCTAAACAAACCTGAACGCATTTCTGACTCGTTCTATGCAGTCCTCTTTATCAGTCAGGGGAGTTGAGTAGACAATATTTTTGATCCTACCCCAAACATAATAGTCTAAAGGAGTTAAATCGGGAGAACGTGGTGGCCAAAGATGTGGACCATTGTTCGCCAACCATCGATCTTCAAATAGCCTGTAGAGGATATTTGACACATTGAGTGAATTGTGTGGAGGCGCGCCGCGCCATCTTGTTGATACCATAAGTCATTATGGTTCTGTACTAGCGGCTCAATTATTTGAGTCAATATGTCAGAACATCTATCTCCTAAGGGAGAACATTCTTTAAATAATGCAAACATGTGTAGTGTTCTATCTTACCAGTTAAAGTCCCATCATAAATGTGAACATCGAGAATTGCATTATTTTTGATGGCGCAAAAAACATTGAAATCTGGGACTCTTGAATGTTCCATTGTCTGAAGTGGTGGTTGTTCTCTTATACAGTCCAAAAAGTTTTCATTCTCTTGAAATCGAATCATCATAGCTTCGCAAAACTCTGTTCTGACGAAATCAGTTTCCTTCAAATGCTGTACCCTATTGAATTTATATGGGTGCATTTTATGTTTTTTTTAATATTCTCCAAACACTCCATTGAGATAATCCCAGATCAATCTCGGCATCTTTGAGAGAATTTTGAGGATTCACACGAAAATATGCAAGAACTGTAATTTCGTTGTTCTCATCTTCTACTACACTTTTTTCTTTGTGTATAGTTTTCTTAACGAAAGATCCGACATTTCTCAAGGTTGTCATGGTTCTGTTAATGGTATCTCTCGTTGGTCTGGGTCGGTCAGGAAACCTCTCAATGAACAGTCGAATCGTTCTATCTACAACTTTATTGCATTCTCCATGAAGTAGAATGAGATTTAAATAATCTTCATTGGTAAAATTAGGCATAGTGATCGATTTTATAACTTAATACGAATTATCACCACATTAATAGTAAACACAAAATGCTACTGAATAAAGAGGAATTTGGCAGATGTAATTAATGATATCTATCAATAAAAAAAAAGAATGTAAAACATGGTAAGTTTTTGCATATGATTCATAAGGAATTATTTATTTATCACTGGAGAGAAAACAGATGGCCGATTAGTTGAAATAAAGAGGTTTCCGATACAAATTCGAATCAAATTTCGCCATCTATTTAGGATGTAACTTTTTTCTCTTGCATATTAGGGTAGTAAAATCTAAAACATGGTTTAAGTAACAGTTTCTGAAAATTTCATCTTTTTGGCGTGAAGGGAAAAGAAATAGCTGAAAATTCAAGACGAAAAACAGTTTTTTGTGAATAACTCAGAAAATATCCATTTTAGGGCAAGGGTGTGATGCATACACTCACATTATTTTTCAACGTTGATTCAATATCTGCCATAAAAAAATGGGGTTTTAATTTGAAAAAATTGATTTTTCACGATTTTGTCATCCCTAACTTTGAAAGCGATTTTTTCACCCCCTGTATCATGAATCGCGATATCGATTTTTAAAGTGGATACATCAATCTTACATCTTGAAAAATCCCAAAAATGAAAATTTTCCATCCAAAAACCTCGAAGTTATTCTTGTTTCAGCGGAGCTCTATTTTCGATTTTTTTTCGAATTTTCCCGCTCAGAGAGAATTTTCCAACCAAAACTGAAAAATGTTACATCAAAATAACTTGAAATTTTCTAAGGAATCTATTTCTGCAATAAAAAAATGGTGTTCTAATTTGAAAAACGGAAGTTGACGTCATTTCCGGAAAAACCGAAGGTGCTCATGCCTTGAAAATATTTTAGATTTCATCAGCATCGTGAAATACTTATAAGTGCTGAATTTCATGAAAATACGTTCAGTAGTTTCCCGTATAAATATGGGTGAGGTTCCTCGTGAAAGACCCTGTAGATCATAATTATTGATTTCTCAATCATGATATTCTCACATTGTAATGATCTCAGTGAAGACCAGACTTAGACTACTAAGCTTTCAATACACGTACTCCTCTAAGGCCTGATCTCACTTTTATTACAACTCAGTCTACTCAAACAATTCATTATTCAACCTTTTGTTTTTCTGATGAAATAAAGAGGCTCTCGCAATCAATGTCATTTGCATCATCACTGTAAACTCTGTGTTTAATTATGAATTAATGGAACTCTCTCAAAGTCTAAGTCTGACTTCATCTGACCTCTCATTTTGAACATCTGTAGATTACCTCTGTTTTTAGTTGAATAATCACTCTGAGTTTATAGATGACTTTAATATTTGTATTTTTTACTGTATTAACTTCATGCGGGTGACTTATTCATTTTGTGATTGTGAATGATGTCAATAAATGTTTTTACAATAACATCTCTAACTCAATTATCTGGATACAGTCCCCAACAGTATTTTCCAAAATCAGAACAACCCCGATTTTGAACAGTAGTTCCTCTTCGTCTCATTCTTGGGTGTTTTGTTCATCATGTCCATCCGCCGCTTTCAGAAAACAGTTTTGGATTGTACCTTCGTTCACGTCATTATTCCAAACTTTATCCATTTCCGAAAGGCAATCCCTGAGATTTATGGCCAGTTGAGGATTTCGATCCAATTCTATCTCATGAACGATCTTCAATAATATCCGCTTTCGGTAATGAAATTTTAAATTCTTAATGATCCCTTGGTCCATCGGCTGCAACTTTGCTGTCACGTTTGGTGGCAAAAACACAAGGTTGACGTTTTTCAATTTGGGTGCGACACTGGGAGGATGTGCAGGAGAGTTGACAACAATGAGAACGAGTTTTCTATTTTCTAGAACCATGCGTTTATCGATCTTCTTTATCCAGTTTTCGAAGATATCACTGGTCATTCAGGCTTTTTTATTACAAGCGTAGTCTACTTCTAACGATTTGGTGCCTCTAAAACAACGGGGATTTTTCGATTTTCCGATAACCAACAATTTTAGTTTTTCACTTCCATTCATATTGCACCCAATAAGCACGGTAACCCTTTCTTTACTTTGCTTTCCTCCGAAGCATTTATCATCTTTGAAGGTCAAAGTTCTATTCGGAAAACATTTAAAAAACAGACCAAGTTCATCCGCGTTGAATATGTTTTTTGGTTCATACTTTTCCATTAATTTCTTCAAAACATTTTCCATCCAACTCTCACAGTCCGCATCATTCACATCGGCACTTTCCCCACAAATGATTGTTGCCACTATGGCGTGGCGTTTTTTAAATTTGTCCAGCCATCCAGTACTGGCAGTAAATTCGGGATGTCCGAAAGATTCGGCGAATTTTAAAGCCTTTTCCTTGATCATGGCACCTGATACGGGCACTTCCTTTTAGACATTTTCGCACAACTTTTTACATTAACGATCAGAGCGAAACTGAAAACTGAACAATCTGTATAGCCAGGGGTGCATCTACATTTGTCTCAGAAGGAACTCTCCGTCCGCCGTAATGGTTTAGTTTATGATCGGGATTTATTAGCTTTATTCGGGTTCACACAATTACTGTTCTAGGACTGTCAGGAGTTTGCGCAGTAAATTTGTTCGCGATAGTCGGAGGACTGCCGACTGACTTGTTTTGCATTCGGGTTTTTACGAATAATTCTAGGATAGTCCGAGAATAGTCCGAAAGCTGTCCCCATTCTTGGGCAGTACTGTTTTAGGATTATTCTGGGCATCGATAAATAATTCTAGGTGCATGCTTTTTAGGGCTTTACGTGATGGTTGTTGGCCGGAATCTTGATGCCATCGATTATCTTCAATGAAGATATCGTTGTCAAGATATATTTCTCGTGCTGAAAACTAAAATGCTTTCATTTCCTCTTTTTCATATTTGGATCGTTTGATGCATTCGGGTTTTTCAAAACTTGAACCAGTCCTAGAACGGTCCTAGGTATCGAAACGAGTGCGCATCTGTTTGGCGCAGTTTTAGAACGATCCTGGGATTGTTCTGAAAATTGTAACCAGAATAAAGCTATTACCTACGTCCGGCAGAATTACAGAAAAAACCACCCCTCAGTATACTCTGGGAAAATCCTGCTTACCAATATGCATTTAGAGAGTGATTTTCTTGGAATACTTCGTAATTGAGAGAATTCACTTCGTTTTAGAGGGTGTCTTTAACAGGGTATTCGGATTCAAGGTGCAATGACAGATACGAAATTCGTTGTACAGAGAAATTCGTTGAAGAGACGTTCGCTGTAGGGAACTTCTACTGTATTTTATATCCGATTAATGCTGATAGTCCTCTACAATTTCAAAAAACTTCTCTCTATGCTGTTTGTTCTCATTTTATACTAGCGTATAAACATTTAAAGAACTACCTCAATTGACATCAGTTTCCACCTCGGTTTCCAATTATACCTGTATCCATTCTGTAAATAATCTCTTGATTGGAAATGGTGGGAGCATGAGCATACTCATATAATATCACGGTATTTTGCACAGGTATATTTTTCATGACAATCAAAATTCAAAACAAAACAAATGAACACAGCTTTCAGGTAGAAATTGTCGGATTGAATACTCGTATCGGGTTAGTTCTAGCTAACGCCGCTAGGATCGCATAGAGTGGTATTTTGCTCAACACCTCTGCTCTCAGTGACAAAATCTGATTTCATTTCTCCAGCCTGATGATAAGAGATCTGTGAGCCTTAAAAATAAGATGGTATTCATTTCGATGTTTACCATTTTGAATTTATGTACCTATGTTTAAAAAAAACTTTTTAGTAGACCTATATAAATCAAGGAATATTTGATACAAAGAACCAAGATATTGTACTAATTCACAAGTTTTTGTAAAACCTCAATAACCAAAACCAACTCTAATGAGCATATCCACAACTCACACTAAACAAAGAACTCATCCAATGAGTACTTCAATGAATATGCTATAGGTATTTTCCAAACAAGCAAAATCAATTCTCTTTTTAAAAAGCATAATTTTGTGAAAAGCCGAATATAATAATAATCTTCACTACATCGAAGATCCACTTGAATTTACTGGCAGTTAAGAACACATAGTTTGAGGCTTTCACGACCATATATTGAAAGAAGGCCAATAAGCCCGGAAGACTTTTTCAATATCAGTTAAGAAGATTTGTCTGAATGTTCATTTAGAGCCAAATCAAATAATAGAATTTCATGTTTCTGATGATAACCATGAATATATAGAGATGAAAAGCCCACCAATTGATATAATAATTGATACTAGATCGAAAAATTTTTTCATTAATCCATATTTGGCTAGACAATCTTCTCAAACTTTTCAAAGTAGCATTCACAGTTTCAAAGGATCATCAAACTTCTTGCCATGAGTTTTGTGCTCAATTTCTATCTACATATTCAAGTTTCACAATGATAATAATTTTCATAAGAATATATATATATACAATGATAATTATGGTCTAATTAGATTTGAGACTATTAAATGCGTGCTTAGATTCCCTCCAAACTCAATACTCCTGTTTCAACATCGACTATAAAATATTGTGACAGGGGGGTTCGTACGTAACAATCTTAAAGGTGGGTTTCACAAAACTTTGTTATAAAAAAACCTTACCAGGGCCGTTCCTACCGGGGGTGGAGCGCGTGCCCCGCACGAGGGCGGCAGTCAGCAGGGGCGGCAGCCAGGGCCGCCGCCAGACATTTTGCCGCTCCGGAAAAACAAAATTTCGCAGCCCCTGTTTTTTTATTATTGCTAATTCCTCCTCTCGTAAGTAATAAAAATTCAAAATATCCGGATTACGTGTAACATCAGATTTTGGGTTCTATGTAATTTATGAGAGATATGTGACCAACTTCGAAAAAATGGATGAAAAATTTTGTTTCAACCAATTAGGATGTAAAATATCCTGCTGAATACAAATCTGAAGTTTAATAGAAATTTTTGCATTTGATCTCGTATAAGCCCTTCTGGACCCAAAATCTGATGGGTTTAATGGATTCATCGAGAAAAATTAGTAAGAACCTCAGTATCAGAATATGAATATTTGTATCCTGATCTGAATGAACGCCTCCGGATTTTTGAACAGGGACCGAAATATGGACGGAAAAATTTTTGGTTTAACCAATTCGGATGAAAAGTTTTCCTCTTAATCCCAATCTGCAATGAAAAGATGGGTTTGCATTTGAAATTTCAAAGTTTGGCCCGATATTTCAAATAAGAGCCTTTCGAGTCAGAATTTCGATTTTCCACCTGAATTCACCGTTTCCAGACTTTTGAACCACCCGATATATCCTTCTACTATGACTATTATCAAATTTAATTCAGGCATCCTTTCAACTTATTCAAAGGCATGTTTTCGAATTGTTTAAACGACGGCGCTTTATCATCAACATGCGTACTTGAGACGTTCGAAAAAAACAGAAAGAATCACCTACTTTCCTATCAATTAGCGAATAGAGCAATATACGGATCTTCGTTTGAATTTCGCGGTTGAAATTGATAAATTTTTTAATTATAGACTTTACCTTCAATTCAGGTAATTCAGTTTAATAATGTGACGACACTGACGAGTTCATAGTGTCGATATTCTTTTTTTTTTTCAAGTTTTTTAAACCCTCCTGGAAATAAAAATTTTTAAATTCTGATTGGCAAATTGAAAATCATATCAGAATATCCAAGAACTATACGTTCTCCTTCTGCCGGTATTACTACTATAAGGTTCAATTTAATTTTTATTCAGTTATTTGACTACAAACGTGGTCGAGATTAAAAAGCCACGTCAAGAGGCGTCTTCTGGATTTCACCCTGAATAACAGGTGAATTTTCGATTCCAAAGAAGAAGCAGTGGCGTAGCAGAGGGCCCCGCAGACCCGCAGCGCGGGGGGGGGCGGCACTAAGAGGGCCTCCGAGCCATACAAATAAATTCGAATAGGGCCCCTAATAACTATTGAACTTGCCGATTCGCGATATGTTTCTGATGATATAACGAACAAAAACTAAACAATGAAGGTGCAGTTTTAATTCTCGAAAATTAGAGAAATAATCCTAAATTATATTCAGAACACATATATAGTGTTTACAGTAATTCGATTCGACATTCAACTCAATCACACCCTGTGCTACCCTATTTTCAAGAGTTTTTCATATAGCGTCAAGCTTTTCGGTATTTCTCTTTTAACGTTGCCACATGATCGTTTTATTGGGGGCTTATCTGTTGTTGCTGAAATTATTGTCAATTTTCAAATCAGGATTATTCTGACTTTTTTAGTGCCTTCGGATTACAATTTCATTCAAGGTTGGTTCTAGAATTAATGCGTAGCTTATTTATCTGTTGAAAACGTCTCTCGTATTTCTTCATATTCAATATTAAAAAAGAAGAAAGGTTATAAAATGCGCAAATTAGAAACAGCAGATTGAATATATTATAATTTTCCCCAGATATAAGAAAAAATGTCAGAGCAGAAAAGAAAATATTTGAGTGAAGCTTGCAAAAGAAAACTCCAGAGAGAAAAAGAAAATGCATTTTCTGAGCAACGAAAGGTTTTTCAATATTTTTATAAGCCAATGCGTGAGTCACAATCTTCAGCACAGTGGCGAATATCCGAGGGCGAATCAGAGAGCCGGCACTGAAGGGGGCTCCCAAGCCATTCTATTGAACTTGCAGATTCGCTATATTTTTCTTTATTGGGCTTAAGATAATCAAGAATTATCTTAGGAATTCAATGTCGCAAACACGTCTATCAGCCTATTCCAGCGTGGAAAAAGTAGCCTGAAGCTTGGACATCGACAAGTTGATAGATATATTTGAAAAAAAAATTAGAAAAGATTAAAGCATTTTTGTTGAATAATTCTTCAAGATTTTTGTCACGTTTATTTCTTTCCAGAAATCATATTATTTTGTTTAGAAATTCTTGTTATTCAATATAAATATTAGCTAGGTCCCTTTTCGTACATAGTAAAAAAGAAAAGCAAAATCTTAACCTGACGCGGGCAGCATATACCCTAGGGACGGCCCTGAACCTTACGTCAATTCGAACCAATCGAATCCAATTAATTGGACGGTCCACTCAAATTTTTGTGAAACCAACCCTAAGAATGAGCGCGGAAAATGCATAAAAAATTAAAATTGATGCGAATGCAACAATCATCGCCAAGGTCCCAATTAGACATATATGTTTTTTTTATTATTGCTAATTCCTCCTCTCGTACGTAAGAAAAATTCAAAACATCCGGATTACGTATGAATTTTCTTACAGTTCTCGTTTTTCGATTTAATGGTCCAATCAAATTTTTGTGAAACCAACCCTTAGAACCATCATTTGTCTTCGCAGAATCCAACGCAATTATAAAAAAATAGGGTTCTAATTTGAAAAACGAAAGTTATGGGCCAATCTTGATCCCAATTTTTGACCCAACATTTGGAACACCCTGTGACGAGTTTCTCAAAATTCTAAATATGTAAAATATTTCCACTCTCTTCGACCACAAAAACGTGAAAACGGTTTGTGGTCAAGATATCTAGATTAGAAATAGCAAACATTATACCGAATACTCTTATCTACCTTTTTTTTTTCAGTTTTTTTTTATATTTCGGGAAGTATTTTAACGAATGCAATGATTTGAGTACGGATGTATTCAAGTGTGTGTCACTAGTGGATTAATTCATCTTCTATGACCAAGGTCATAGTTGATATGGAACAGATTGAATGAATTTGACGCTACGTACCACATAAAATCGGAAAATCCTAAATAACTCAAGGATTATCAATTTTAGGAGCATTAACATGTTAGAACACTATCATCATTTTTCTTCATACAATCCAACGCAATCATAAAAAAATAGGGTTCTAATTTGAAAAACGAAAGTTATGGGCCAATCTTGATCCCAATTTTTGAACCAACATTTGGAACACCCTGTGATGAGTTTTTCAAAATTTTAAATATGTACAATATTTCCACAGTCTTTGACTTCAAAAATGTGGAAACGGTTTGTGCTTAAGGTATCTAGATTAGGAATAACAAGCATAATACCGAATACTCTTTTCTCTCTTTTTCTTCAGGTTTTTCTCGATATTTCAGAAAGTATTTCGACGAATGCAACGATTTGAGTACGAATGTATTCAGAATTGCATACTCTGTCAAATTCTGGAAAAAAAAAACCGAAAAAAAAAATTTTTAAACATTTTTTTTCGCTCCCTGTATAACTGAAAGTGGTCAGGCTCCAAGAATATTTTAGCTCGGTAGATAATGTCAAACAATATAATAATCCCAATTTTCAGATTTCAAATGAGTCTAGTTCTCCAGAAACGCCTAATAGGCCGTCGAACTTGGTACACCCTGTATATATATATATATATATATATATATATATATATATATATATATATCTTAGCCGACATGATAACATGGGTAAAGTAGTCCATCAGTTACTATGCCTCCAAAAACAACTCGTCCAACATTTCACACCTCACCACATATATAGACCACAGACTATATTGGAAAACGAATGGTATAAAATCTCCTGGGATCTGACAGTCACAAGAACAGAGGTGTGGAACACAACTGACCGGACATGGTGGTATGGGACAAAAGACAGAAGACCGTCTTAATTATTGATTTTGCTGTACCACAAGACAACAACCTTACCAAAAGCTATGCAGAAAAAATTGCCAAATATGAAGCACTCGTACAGCAAATGAAGGACATGTGGAAGCTTAAAACGGTGACAATAATGCCTCTTATAATAAGCGTAAATGGCCTAGTACATCGGAAGACCACCCAACATCTGCGCGAACTGGACCTGCCGCAAAACACCATCACATGGATGCAGAAAGCGGTCATCCTGGGAACCGTCAGCATAGTACGGAAAATCATATATCCCCATTAACACACGGAGTTACTCTTGGCGCGCGCGCCCGGGTGACACTGTACCCACGATGAAGTGTGAAATTAAAAAAAAAATTATTATATATATATATATATATATATATTATATATATAATATATATATATTATATATATATATATATTATATATATATATATATATACGTATTACGCGACCTTACGGAGCCGAAAATGCTACACGCGACTACCCCTACTGAGCCAAAATCATTTTTACGAAGCCCGGATCGGGCTTCCTAAAAATTTGCGTGTATATCTTTCACAGAGGCTTCCTAATTGGTCAGTGAGCCTATAGACGAATTTTCGCCTGGGCCGAATATCGCCCATATAATATCGCAATATATACGCGCTTAGTTCACGGGATCCACCTGTAGGTGGTGCTCCAGTAGTTCCGTATATAAATATATACATTTTGGCGATATAACCTCGATTATAGGAATCCCGCTATGCCTCGCTGCTATTCGAAGCCCGTAGGTTTGGCAATGTCGCATTCTATCTGAATTCGTTAGATCGTTCTAAGGGTAAAATGATTCTCCTGAAAGACTTATGGATGGAGAAATATCGCTAGGAAGGATAGGAATAATTTCTCATCGGAAAAATCAACCAATATTGGATTTAATCGTCTTCATTAGATAATACTTTAATTTATTGGTATTTCAAGCTGCGCTTCTCAAGGTATCATCTTCAGGGTGTTTTTTTCAAATGTTTCATTGGACCTATTCGATGGAGAAATAGTTATACGAATTCAAGATTTTGTTATTCTGTTTAAGAGTAGATGAACTCAAATCATAAAATATTTTCGAGCGAAGTATAGTTCTGTTTTTACCGGAAACGAATATAAACTTCGTCATTGCCAAAGTAAACCCTGCATATTCAAACATTTTGGAATTCTTCGATCAATTTTTCACCGATTTGATGTATGATTGCAAACTGGATCAATATGAATAACGGAAAAATAATAGATTAGGCCAGGCTTTTGTTTCTCAAATGAAATTATGAATATTTATCTGAAAATTTTTTTATTGGATGATTCTCGATTTTAGGTTTTTATGAAAGATAAACATCAAGTTTTTGTCATGACCTCGAGATAACAAATTATTATACAGTTCGAAAATGTTTATCAATGTTGGCAAACTGCGAACTTGAAAAAGTGAGTACTAAATTGTTTCAAACGAGAACTTTTTTTCTGAAGCCATGAAGAAATTAGCGTAAGAAAATATTGTATGTGTGAAAAAATGGGAATTGCTTCGAATTGCAAAGTTTCTTTCAATTGTGGGAAATCAATTTCTTTGGACATTGTATTTTGAATTTTACTTCCCCGAGAAAAACAATTATTGGCAATTATCAATTAATTCAACTGGTTATATTTACCGGTGAGGTGGTATTTCCCTGCCATACAGAGTGAGATGATGTCTCTCAGACACCTGCATTTTTATATGATTTTTCTCTGTCCATAGCTCTTTCTTTTTGGCTTCTCACAATAGAATTACTATGTTATGAATGTATTCAACTAACGGGTTAGGCATTTGGTGTCACCCATTAAAAAAAAATCTATTATAAAAGCAAAAAACATTTTATTGAAACAAAATTTTGAAAAATAACGATATTAATATGTGCAATTTACGTTTTAAAAATTCTTCGCATTGTCTTGTTGGAAATGTGCAACACAAGTGACTTCCTTGATGCAAATCTATTCGGACTTCTTATCACAGCTTGTCGTACCCGTTCAATATTTTCGGGTGTTCTGACTATACGCAGACACCTCCCAAAATTTGATGCCACATTCCCTCTAACATCATAATCTCTTACCCACCTAAATATGTTTTGGCATTTTGGAATTCTTTCGTGTGTTTTCACATTAAATTCACGACGAAAATTTCTTTGCACTTGCACAACTGAATTATTTAATATGAATTGTTCTACTACATAAATTCGTTGATTCATCGGAAATATCTCCATGGCCAATTAAATTGCAACTATTGACATATAAGAATGTGTCACTACGATTGTCTAAAAAAAATTATTATTTCCATAAAACACTATGAAAAATAGATGAAACCAGATGACTTACCTTGTATTTTCAATGAAATTTTATGAATATATTAGTGACAAATTATTAATTTTGAAACCGAAGAGCAGAAAATGTGCGGAATGGTTACAAACTTCCATTTCGTATCAACTGCCAAAAAATGAATACGAATTTTTAGGAAAATCAAAATTTTTTAGTTATTGAATGTGTGGATGAATCATTGAACGCAGAAAAAACAATCTATCGAAACTGAAAAAAACTGACAACATGTCAAAATATCACATTTTCATTCCTACTTATTTTTTTCTCGCAAAACATTCAATTCAAAATTTTTGACTACAAAATCAGCACACTAGCTTTGTACACATTCCCTTGCACTGAAAATAAGTTTTCCTGTGAATTTTCGATGGATTTTAGCAACTCATCGTGCAAAAATTGAAAGTTGCTGGGAGCCACAATATTGCCATTTGATCTGCAAAGAAGTGATAGCGAATAAAAAATATGAAGGAGTCTGCCAGACTCCACCTCATCGGCTCCGGGTTAAATCAATTTTTTATCAAAATTTTTATTCCATTTCGTCCATAATGTTCTCGTCATCCAATTATTGTTGAGGAAATCTTATAATATTGAAACAATAAATAAATTGAAAATATGTCAGAAAATGTTCATTCCTGCGAGCATACTGCCCTTCTTTATTGTTCATTTCTCTAAATAAAATGTTCAGCTGTTATATATGGTGAAAGCGCAAGAATTGTTTACATAACATTTTGCAATTTCGATATCAGATATCCCGAGTTACCTGGGATAACGATAGTAAAGTTTCTCAGGATCCATCGGAATTTCATGGTACAGGAGAAACAAAATCATGACCGTAATTGTAAAAAAACAAATCGACGTAATGGGTTATTATCAAACTCATCCTCGTTCATCTTTTGAGGATTTAGAAGATCAGAGAATCTTGTTCATTAATAATTTCTACCCCGTCCAATAAATGGTAATTTTTTGTGAAGAATTATTACTGAAAATTCAAGAACACAAAAACTTCTTGAAGCATATTATTTGGTCTGACCAAGCTAAATTCACCCAACAAGGAAGTTCACCCTGTATTTCAATTTCCACTAACTGTATTCTGCCTTGTCACAGATGACCAACTCCGATATTTCATTTGAAAACCTAGTCGAAAATTTCTTGCGTGAATTGCACCTCGCATTCAATAATTGGTACAGGGAAAATTTGCTAACACCAGAGAAATTTCGTCAAGAATGTTGCTGGTGAAATAGGGGTCGATTTCTTCGACCGCTTCGATCTCCAGATCTTTCCCACTAGATTACTATTTATGGGGTATAATTAAGAAAGAAATTTACGCGAACGAAATATAGAACAGTTGCGAATCAAAGTATGTTAAGTTTTTCATAGTTCAGATCCTAATGAAATTCTTCAGACAACGCAGTCTGGTCGAGATCTATATGTCTCGAACCGAATGGACGAAATTTCGAACGTGAATTCTGAATTGGACCTTGTTTGTATTTTTGAGAACAGTTGAATTCGAAATGTCACCAACAAATATGTTCCTCTTGAATATTTCAGAAGATTTACATTTTATGTTAGTATTGTTATTCCCGCTTATTGTATACTAAATACAAACAGGGTTTACTCATCAATATTATTCAGAATTCAATATGATAAGCGAAATATCCAGTGACAAAACTATTTAACGAAATTTAGAATCAACATTAAATTTTTTTTAAAAAGGATTCCAAGAAAATTCACGGCATTATTTGAAGACCCTTGGTGGAGGAAAAGCGTTTCATTACTTTGACCCCCTTTTTTCATTATCGCACCCTACTCACTGTCTATTTATGGGTTATAAGCAGGAAGAGAGTTAACTCGAATGTTATAGAGAACAGTTGCGACTAAAAATGTTTTTAACAAAAGAAAGACATTTCGTAACAGTTAATCGCCACTTCTGTTTGTATGTTTAAGAAAACCAAAATTCGAAATATGACCGAGCAAATTGATTTCAAGCATTTCTCAAAAAATACGGATTTTATTTCAATTGTGATATCTGCACACCTACAATATCTTTCAATGCAATATATTATTCAATTATGACTTCTCGTTGTCATCAATTTTGAGACTCACGGTATCCACTGTATCATGACTTGTAATTTCAAGCATTTACACAAAAACATCTTGTCAAATTAAGGTTATCCGTGATCAAACAGAGCTTCATTTCGATTTGAAGAGTGGAAAGTGTTACTTTCAGTCCAACCGGATCTCGAAATTTCAAATGTGAATTTCGATTCCTTTCCAAAAATAATACAACGAACGGAATTGGTGGGATACCTGTATTTGAAAACAATTAATAATTGCGTACCCTTTGAAATTTTCGAAAGAAAATCTCTCCGAGATTCTAGTGTCGTTCGAGTATCTACTTTTTTTATCCACGAAATATAATGAGTTTTGACTCATCATCAAGTATTCGCATGAAACTTATGACGTACGCAACGGACGTGAAAGCTTTTTTCAAGTAATTGACTTGAAATGACATTGAATTAAAATTGGAGAATAAAGAAAATTTTGAATTCTTTTTACTACATGAAGATTTGAAAAAATATTTCACAGAAAATAATCGTATTGTTTTCCCTATCTTTCATTCTTCGAAAAACAGCTCTAGTGGTATCCGAGGATATCAAATCGATGATGAAATGGTATCACCCCTCATTGTACAGCCAATGACTCAACTCGTGGCTTCGGTTGGCCGCACCTTGTGTCGCATGTATATATCTGAATATGAAACAAATCGAAAATAATACAGCGGAATAATTCAGACGCAATATTCAACTGGAATATTTTGGCAACACTGCTCGGGCTTGCCGTAGACCGTGAATCATCTATTTTTCACACAAATAGGCTTGGTATGGCATTTCCATATGACAGGCTTCTAATGGGTTGTGATACGTACTCACAAATGTATAAATTATACACACCCCCTTGTATCACCGCACACCCTGGCTTCACTTCACCTGTGTCTTATGGCGGGCTTGGTAAAGATAGTCTAATGCGTATATATATATATATATTATATATATATATATATATATATCCCACTATATTTAAGTCCTCCGATAACAGCGCATTTTCATACTATAGGTCCTCCGGGGTTGATGGGTCTACCGTATATGGAGGACCTAAGGCATTTCATGCTGAACGATTGGAAACATGATTCTGAGTCCACCATAAAATTTTCAGATGGAGGACTGAAATCGTGAATTTTGCCATTTTTGTATATTTTAGTTCAGCCTTCATCCAACTCTTCTAGTGATGGCGCTCGCGGCGGCGTATACTTTTGGAGTATATACAAATTCCATTCTACAGTGTATCGGTCCTCCGATTATACGTCAAAACGATCTTACGGTGGATAAGTCCTCCGAAATCCTGGCAACATCGCATAGACTGTGGCTGTTGAATGGAATGCCGAATGAAATCAGGATTTACGATATCTCCTATTCGGCTGCTCTGTGCATAGGTAGAGTTCGCAACAGAAGTAGCTACTCGATATTTCTTCGATTTGAGATGTGTACCTACTACTTTATGAATTTAGATTTCTCAAAATGCTCATTTTTTCTTTAATGATTTCATTAAAAAAGATATATGAAATATCGCATTAAATACAATCAAATAGATGAATAGAAATATGAACAGCCTAATACTATGCCACCCTCACGAAGATTGTTAAACGAAAGACGAGGAAACTTGTCACGATATGAATATACTCGCACCACCGAAAACTACTCTGTAATACTCGAAAAATACTCGTGAAAATGTAAATATTTCGACATCCATTGGGAGTTTTTTGATGTTTTGGTTTTTTTCTCAGCGAATTTTTCTCAGAATAGTTATGAAAAAGCCAATCGTACCCAACGGTGGGTTTTCATCGTTGTGTTCACCACTGAAATATTTGATATAGTGTATGTTCTCATTATTGAATTGAATGCCTACTAATGATTATTAAAATTATTATAAAAGAACGACTCAATTATGACAAAAAAGATTGCAGAAGAAGAACGACAATTGTTTATTCTCAAGAAGGCTTCAACGAGTTTCAATTCAATAGTGATGAGAAACTCTCGAGAAGCAGGAAAAAACGGTTAATATAGGACGGAGAAGAATCCACAAAATTTTATAGATGTAGGAATTCCAAAACTCAGTTGAAGATGTTGGGAACAATGACTATTTACATCTAGTTTTATATTATATAATTTTAAAATTATAGCGAATGTTCAACTGGTATCCTCCGATTGATTTTTTATTCAAGATATTGAAATTTCAAAAAGGTGTTTTTTTCCTTCCTTATCAGAGCATTTTCATTTTCTTAATTTTATAAGTTTCAGAGTCCGGTTTGAGAAAATGTATAATTCAATAGTTTAATAATTGGTTTGTATCATCTGCTACAACTAGCAGAGATTTACGCTGAATTTTGTTTGGTGTTCAGGTTCAATGGAGATTTTCTTCCATTGAGATTTCATTTTAATTTCTTACACTAAATGTGTTATTGTCAAGAAAAAAAGTTATGAGCTCAACTCTGAAGGTGCAGTTACAATAATTGGGTCGTCAGTAACCTCGAAACAATTATGACGTCACTTTATATGACGCCAGAAGTGAAAATTGTATTCCAAGTGGTTAACTGAAAACTAAAATTGACCAGTGCGACCGCTTCACTTGAAACCATTCAAAATCGGTGCAATTGATTTGTTTCTTACTTTATCCATACCTACTCTGAATATGATATTTAAATGACATCATGAATTATTAAAAAAAAGTTCACCTCATATCTTATCTCATGTCAAGGGCGCAGCCAGTATTTTATTTGTGAAGCTTTCGAGTGAGATTTTGAATTTTTTATTGATTATTTTTTTAAGATGACTGAAAGTACAGGGTGATAAAATTTCGATGATTTAGTAAGCCATATCCTTAATTAGAAGACAAATTTACTAATCCACATGTTATGTTTTTTTCGAGTAACAAAACATTCGTGCTGCAGTGTGATTTTGGTATTGGGCCAATTTTCATTATTCGATATAACTTCCTCACAATAGTGTATTCACAATAGTGAATACAGCCTCGAAATAAATTCATGCAGGGGAAGTTTTTAGAGAAATTATATTTTTCCTAGTTTATATATCGAAAATTCGGAAAAAAATTTTCGTTTAAAAAAATCAAATAAGGTTTTGATTTGGATTAACATATTTTTAACTGAGGAGGTCATAGGACTTAATATTTCACAATTATCAGCTGTCAAATTGATTAAGAAAATATTAGTAATAGTTATATTTTATCATGCAGACCCGAGGTGTGTTTATGGAAACTTTTCGTTTTTTCTATGAACAGAGTTCGAAAACAGAGATGTTTAATCGCAGTTTCCACGGAAAGTGGTGAGAGATGAGAGCCTACTTGAATTAGCTGACCGAAAAGGGTTTCTTCGAATTTTTTGACTTATAATAAAATCGGAAGTATTTCATAATATTTATTTCTGAAATTGTCTAAGAAAAGTCTAATGGAAAATACACTATTGTTTATGGTTTCCATTTGAAGTTTTTGTAATTCCTATAAAATTTTGAGTGGAACTGAATTTTCGATAGCACCGGTATGAAAAGAAGTGCCTTTGATGTTTTCATTTCGAGGTCGTAGTTGCAATACTGCGAAAGTGCAAAGCTGGAAACTAGACACTGTAGCGACTTGCGCAATTTATGTTCATTCAAAAAAGGAACATAACATGTAGTCTCGTGTTTTCTATCTCTTTTAATTTAGGAGGTGTAGTAGTAGGTAAATCATCGAAATCTGACCACCATATTGTCGAGCTCAAAATTGGGGCAGTTATTAAATACTGCGATTCAATCTTCAGAACCGTTGAAACTGTGAAAAAACGAACACGATAATTTTCGTTGAGAATTTTTTCTTCTTGAATTTAGTTTATCAATAATTTTACTTCAAACTCAAAATTTCTTGAGGAATTTGAAAAAAAAATGGAAGAGAACGTTCTAGGAAATATGTTAACTTGAAGCAGCTTTAGTTTTTGTTTAAATAATCAATATTTTCATTAACTCAATCTTTCAGAAGCTCCACCTGCAGACTTCTATCTGAATACTGCCGAGCATCAATTCTCACCCATGCAATAAAGTATTCTAATTCTTTCTTGCTACGTGTAATTCATGATGCAACTACCGTGCCCCCAAATATGTGCACAACTTAAATAATTTTACAGATATTCTAATTTGAATTCGGGGCTGGTTTGATTCGAGGGAAACAATTCAAAAACGTTTCCAAAAATCTATTTCGGTATCGAATAAATAAGATGAAATGATTACTGAATACAATAATGAAGATAAAATGTTTTGTATTGGAAAAGAAATACATGCTTGTGTCCGTTAGCGCAGGATAACGAGTTCCCTAGTTTGATTCAGGGCTAGGGATGAAATTTTCTTTATTCATGACGTCGCAGCCCACCATTCACTGTTGGGTAAGCAATCAATAGTGCTGTTAATAATATGGCGTAAGTAACGAAGCCTACACAGGGCACAACTGATTCCTTAAATAGGTTAAGACTTTCACGACCAGGAACGATAACATCAGAGAGAAATCCAGGTTTATTCGCCGAAGTCTATAAAGGTGCGTACAAAAATATGTTCCGAATAGCGTACCGAACATCGTCGCGTACACCGACGCGATCAACAAGAGTTCGCCAATATCTACACCGTGATCGCGGCGAGGTGCGATACGCTGTTGCACCCCGTCGTCCACACTTGGGTACGCGACGTGGTGCGGTACGATGTTCGGGGCATGTTTGTACGCACCTTAATGCCGCCTGATCATCGGTTCGGTAGGCATCTTCAGAGGATTCTTGGTCTGAGATTGTAACCCGAATGTTGAGTTACTGACTCTGAGTCAGTACCCGTAACTCAGCAATCGAATCACAATCTCAGACCCAGAATTCCCTCAAGATGCCTACCGCAGATGTGGGCGAAATATATTAAGAAACAATTCATCATAGACCACGACTAATATGCCTGGAAGACTTTCTTGATGTCATAGTTCCTGATCGTGAAAACCTCAACTTGTTACTGACTCAGAGTCAGTAATTAAGAATTCGAGTTATAATCTTGGACTAAGAGCCATTCGCATCTCCTTGGCTCAGATTCAAAGTGTTATTTGACTATGCTAGACTACCTATAAAACAGAAGCTGAAATGATTTTTCGAATCTGAGCCAAAGCGGTGCAAACGGCCCTAAGAATTCTCTGAAGATGCCTGCCGCAGATGTGGGCGAAACGTTAGGTGGGATAATTTCTGATAGACCAAGGCCGGAAAGCCCGGAAGACTCTTTCAATGGCGACAACTAATTCCTCCGAACTGTCCAATTAAATGAGCTCTTGTAGATTACCCAGTTATCCAAGAAAAACCAAGGTACAAATAAATCAATAGATAATGTAAGAAACGCAAAATTTTTTTTGGTGGCGCCATTCTAGGGTAAATACATGTCTACTTCGAAAAAAAAATTAGCCGTAACGCAGATAGCGACCGATATGGCACGAGAGGGACACATTGTATGAGTAGCTGATTCACTTCATAAAATTTAAGCCCAAATATACCAGGTTTTCCTTTATAAATGGACTAATAAATCAGCCGTATTTTTTGAACAATCTAACCCCAAAATCAGTCTGACCTATTTACAGAAAACCTCAAAAAAATATAGCAGCGTTGACCATTTAAATATAATTACGGACATTTCAATACGACACATTCGGAAATGATAAGCCTTTGTTAATAGAGATCAAGATTTAGAATCGAAAAAAAAATTATATGATTGAAGGTACTCAGCAATTTTATTTCTTCAAAGCAACACCATAACTGAACGAATATGAATAATTCACATCAGGGCGGAACGGACGGATCCATCGATACCTATTATATGACAAAAGCGCCAAGTCGTTCGCTAGGACTATATCATACTGAAGACATTGTGGCAACGGTGCCGGATGACCTAGGTACTTCGAAGTGGAGAATATTACCCTTGCGGAGGACCAACAGTCGGTAAATTAGATATAGAAGTATACTCAAGGTTGACCTAAATACTATAGTTTGAACGGTGGACCTAAGTACGGAATTCTGAAGGAAAAGAAAAAAAAAAATTAAGAATATTTTGTCGAATAAGTAATGAGGACATTCAATTAGGTAATATACTTTGACCAAATTTTCATTATACGCCTTCCATCTCGTGGAGGACCGATGTCTGCGATTCAGACGGAGGAGCCAAGGATAGTAGGATGTATATATATATATATATATATATATATATATTGTGTTGACTCCGTTATGCGTTTTGATTTACCATCTTTTCACCGTACTGATGAGGGCCTAAAGCCCGAAACACGTGTCTACGGTTATTTTTCATCCTTGAGGGTTATGTCCATTAGATTTTTTTCATATATTTTATAAATCCCTCATTATTGATCACTTTTCTATATATATATATATATATATATATATATATATATATATAGTAAAAATGTATTATTTGGGACTGCAGTCGAATGAGAAATCTCTTTTTTCTTTAAACTCAAGCTTTCAGCTTTATTTAAGCCTTCATCAGGAGACACTACAATCAGTATGAATCAAGGAAAGTTACAATTATTATATATACATATACATATATATAAAACTTACGAAAGTGAGATAAAATTCAAGATCTATATTTGAATGTATATATATATATATATATACATCCTAGTGCTGATAGACGTCCCGTATAAATCCAGGCTTTTGGGGTCCATCAGAAATACCGGGGTTCTCGCAGATCTAATGATGTATATGATGGAACGAGTTGTTGTAGGTTCTAGTGTCGTACTCAGTTTTTCTTATTCGCCAATTTTTTTTCCAGTCACTTCAGTGCTATCTCACGTCCGTTCATGTTCGTAGACTTTGACGACCAAACGTATATATTATGTATACCCCACGTTTTTTAGACGACCAACAGCGTTGCCATTTAACGTCTGCACCTATTCTCTCAAATGCATTCAGTGAGTTTATTCAATCATGAACACATGTTAATTCCTTTCATATTACGCGAACTTAACCTTCCGAAGCTGGCGCTCATAGCTGGTACATGAGGGCTGTCGCGCGGAGTGGGAGTCCCCATGTTTTTTTCTAATATCTCTTCAATATTAGATGTCATTCTAATCAGTTTTTTTCAAAAGAGAAACAAATAAATTATCGCTCAAATTAAAAAAAAATAATATCAAATGAAATATTTTCGAATTTGTATTATCATATATGAAATCGAAAATTCCAAATATAAAATAAACTATCACTCAGAAAGATCTATTTTTTCATATTATATCGAAAAATTATTGATCATTAGCAGTATGTGAGAGTAGCTATAGATGGCCGAACATCTTTCTCAACTTGGCTCATGAATAAATTAAGTGTACCACAGGAAAGCATCCTCGGAGTATTATTATTTTTGATAATGATTAATGATATATGTGAGGTTGCAGAGATTGAAGATGCAGAGTCGACCAATTTTGTGAATGATTCGAATTTTTTAATAGCGAAATGTGATATTATAATGATCTACAGCTGAAATGAGAGGAATCCAAGAATGGCTATCGCGGAAAAAATTCATTCTGAATGAAAATAACACTGATGTAGTTGTTTTTCGATCTTACGGATCCAAAGATGACCAGCCAATGATGATGAATTCTGGTGAGGATGAAGTAAGAACTTCGAAGTTTACCAGTTTTCTGGGGGTCGTTTAAGATGAGTTTCTGCAATGCTCAAATCATATAGAGGACCTTCTGAATAAATTGAACAAAGTATGTTATGCCATGAGAATAATGAATAAATACATTCAAGATGATACGAAGAGGATAATATATCTCTCATCAAATACGGAATAATTTTTTGGGGAGTGAGTCCAGCACTAAAGTCGATATTTATCAGTCAGAAATAATACTAGATTAATGCTAGGCATAAAATTCAGAGATTCATGCAGGGGTTTCTGACGGTTTATGGATTTTACATTCATGAGTGTCTAATGTACTTATATAATACCAATACTACTTATAGAACTTGAACAGCTGATATTAACATTCCATATCATCGATTGTCTCTATCTGAAAAAAAATCCATCTCTTATGTGTGTAAAGCTTTTCAATTAATTATCTCATAATCTCAAAATAATCAATAGTTACAGAAAGTTCAAAATTAGAACCAAGAAACTTCTAGTAGATCTAGAGCCATATTGTTTGGAAGATTATTTAAGTCTTGTTGAATTTATTATTCGTGCTGTTTCATTTTTGTGTTTTCCTGTAAGAAAATATCATCTGAAATAAAGACATATATCTATTTATCTATCGATAAATATGTTTTTCAAAACTGAGGAGATGGGCATCATTTCTTGAGAAAAAGTGTTCACTAAAAATTCAGCTAATCCGAGATATAAAGGGTTATAAATGGCTGCAACTGCTTCCCTCATAAAATCTTGATGAAAGAATTGAAACTCAAAAAGAGTATTATGAACTCAGTGTACAAATGAAAAGGAAAATCTTCGTTGTTTTGTTAACCATCTCCTTTGTCAGCAAAAAGGTTTATACGCCCATAATTCCTTCATGAAATGAAAAAATATGGCCAGAAAACCGAGCAGGTAACAGACTTTTTCAAGTTAGTCAGATATCCTCTATTTCACAGATGATTTCTAAGCGGGCATTGTTTCGATCATTTTTGACAGTTCTTGAAACAGTTGATATGATTTGATAGATCACATATAAAATTGCCATATACCAATTGTTAGTTGCTTGCTGAATACGTTAATTTTTTTTTCAATAGCAATCAGAAGATGTACCACAGACTCTAAAGAACGCTGGTAACAATTGCAGAAGTAAGCCGTGACTGCATGCATGTACTAGAAATTGAGGGAGATAATTTGAGCAGGATCTTAAATTTTGTTAATTTTTTTATTCATTTTCATGTTTATTATGCGGATATGTTCATGCTAAGCGTCATTAGGTTAAAAATAATTCGTAATCGTACTGTCAGCGGTACATCTTCAAGAAAAATTAAGTTATTTGCATTAGCAAGCAAGTAAAGTTTGGTAATTCAATCTGTTATTCGTCAAGTGATGTCAACTATTCCGAGGATTGATGGAACCATGGCTCGATTATGAATCACGAGTGATTAGTTCAAAAAGTTCGACCCATAAAGGCGATGGTGGTCGGGAGTAGAATTTATGGAGGTGATGGTTCTCTAGACAACCCTCCCAGCAGTTAGACTCATCTTCTAGGCCTTCAAGAATCAACAATGTTTGACTCATTGAGGTGAAATTACACTGGGTAACAGAAGAACTTTTCGATTTACCTAAGAATTCGACTTATCGATGTTCGATTTCTCGAGAGTTCACTGTATAATATTATCAATCTGTCCTTCTTTACCTGTACACTTGTTACTTTTTTTCTACGAACATTTTAATAATAATTATTATTGAAAATTTTGAAGAAAAGAACAGGTGTGCTGATAGATAGATAGTTTTCAATCTTAGACTTCACAGTGTGATTTTGGAATTATGATAAATCAGGAAGTAGATATTTTCAATTTTTCGACCTGCAGAGCTTTCTGAAAAAATTGAACTATTACATATCAAGGGCGACTCGTCAGAGTGGGCAAGGGGGGCTTAGCCTCATCATACAGCTTAGAGCCAAATTTCTATGAAATACGAATATTTCGGACTCAAGTGAACCATCATAATTTTTAGAAATTAAATTCAAATTTTAAATTAAGAATGTTTGGTCAATGGAAAAATGTAATATTCAGTTCATTCATCCTCATCGAAAACGTGAAAATCTCGAACAACACCAGACTACCTTGGCGCTATACTATTTCACTGTACGTGCACGAGAGAAGATTCGAAAGGCTGGGTATTCTGTAGTTCATAATATCTCAGATCCTAGTCTCTAGTAGAGAATATCTCAACCTTTAGAATGGCATTGGAGGCTTGACTCCCCTGCTATGGTCAATCGTGTCGACTTCTGATTTCGCTTTGAATATATTTTGATCTCAGGAGGGACGAAAGGATTGAATTCACAAGCGGCTTGTGTTTGTTTTGATTCAAATTTGAATTCAACGGCAGTGATCTTGTGAACTTTGTAATTTTGTTATGAGGCATATTCGGGAATGAAATGGATAAATCAGACGAAAAAAACGATGCGCAGATATTGTAGATTCGATATTAAGGAATGATTATGACCGGTAAAATTTCAACACGACCTAGGCCAAATTTGACTGCTTTGAAATCAATCGAAAATAGTCAAAATGGAGGTTTGAATTTTATTCGGTATGATACATTGTCCTACCTGACAAGGAAAAATACTCAATTTCTTGCTGGACAATCAAATATATTAATAATTTTTATTTCATTGAAAATAATTATTAATTTATGCCACTCCTTCTCATATCCAAAAAAAAATCAATTTATTTACCGAGAAAAGTTGAATCCAAACCTCCTAAAAATGTTAGCCTTCTCGATTCGAATGACAATGAGCTATCACTATAACAATAGTTTTATCATAATATCCATCTAGGTATATGTATATGGAAGTCGAAAAATCTGCTCATGAAAACTTAAGCCTAATGGACTGGCCATCAAAATAGCTGAGTTTGTACTAATTATATGTATACAGGAGAAGGTAGACGGACTTCTTAGATAAGTCAATTTTTTTCATTCGTTGTCTGTACACCATTTCCCCTTTTTTTGTTGAAATATTATTTGGAGCGTGGTAGAGGTCACTTTGATTATATTTTTTCAAGTTCATGAATTGTACTCAGGAAGAAATTAGCAAGTTCATATTTTAGTATTCTGTAGACTACCGTTTGGCTTTGTCAATATTCCGAGACTGAAGCCGAAAATTAAACCTTCGAAAATCCATAGCCTACTTGATGCTGAATTTTCTAGAACGCTCGTGTTATAACCAATGTTAGCAATGAATTATTATTATTATTATTATTATTATTATGCCCTTGAAACAACCTATGATTTTCTGAAAAAAAATTAAAACATTTTGCACGAATATACGAATAAATAGGTATTGCAATTTTCTAGAACATGAAATTTTCGTATCTCGGCTGCAATGATACGTGTTGCTGTGAAGCATTCTCGAAAGATACTGTGAGGTTTTAAAGATGTCATTGCGATTATTAAGTTCTTTGGAATTCATTCAATGTTCAATCCTTAGTACATCTATGATAAGTCTCAAAGTTGTTCTTCGATGTGATATTTTTTGGTATTCCCTGCGACTCACTGTTACTTTACTGGTTGACTGGGATATGGACATACGAAAATCGGCTCATCAAAATCAATCTCAACAGCAAGGACGTCAAAACGACGGATCCCTCGATTAGGTCGATTTCAATGATACCAGATCTTTCGAAGTATTTGTCTGTATCAGTATTCATAAAATTTTCAATAATAATCATGATTCCCTCAGGTTTAATTATTGTTCGACGGTTTGAGAAGAAAAGAAGAAGAAGGTATAGAGATAGCTGCATACTTATAGTTATAATGAAATATGTACAAATTTCTTAAAGTTATAGGGTTTGGACATACATATAATATTATAGTCCAAAATGATAATTTCAATTTTGAATTTTTTTAATACGTTTCACAATCCGTTCGTATGGTGTGGATACATAAAATTTCATTAACTATCTACATTTATTCACATTCGTGAAATGTATTCATGAAGAAACTAGCAAGTTTATAATCGATTACCTATTTCAAAGGCTCTAGTCTGTGTGAAGCAATTAATTGAGGAAATAAATAAAAAAATAAAATAAATAAAAATATTATTGATATGTGAATACTGTTGGATATCTCATTCGAATGATGAGCAATGATTTCGATAGAATTTTTTTGCGTAATTGCTGCCTTAGCTAGTGTGTTCTTCGGTTCATCTCAAAAAGTAGTTGATACAGATTAGATCTCCCCTGCCCTCACTTCGGATCTATATTTAAGGAACCAGTCTTAGGGCCGATATTATAAACGTGTCGACCGAGAATTGGAATTCAATTTCAGCTTAAAAACCAGTTTTGTGAGCTCAAAATTGTCCTCGAGTGGAGGATAAATCTCAATTCTCGGTTGACATGTTTATAATAATAATAATAATAATAGTAACAATAATAATAATAATATTTATTCATTTCATCACAGTTGTTGATTATGTGCAATAAAAGGGAAATACGTCATACAAAAAAAGGAAGAAACACAATTTTTAGTTATTTATAGAGCAGCAGTAGTCAAAAAATTTTTGAATATTATAGAGTTCGCATTGCAAAATCAGTTTTCGAGTTCTATTTTTGAAGATTTTCTCATTCTAGGCACTGTGATAAGATGATGGTGGACTGTTTTAAAGCTTGAGAGACATAAACTCTACTTGATGCTGCGATAAAGTGAGACGACATTTGGGCAATGAATATCTATCCATTCTTCTTGTTTTGTTGCGATTATCAAAATCTATGAAAAGTTCTTCATGTTGACGAACAAACATTTAACATTTATAAATATACAATCCAGTCATCGTCATTAAACTATGCTCCTTGAAAACACCACGGCAAGTCTCTGCTCTCCTAATTCCATAGATTGTTCGATTTGCTCATTTTTGATCTAGAAATATTCTGTGTGATGAAGAACTGCCACCCCGAAAAATTATACCATATGATAGTTTGCAGAATATATTACCTTGAGAACTGGCGCATTCAAGTGATACTTTAAAACGTTTAGTGAGTATATCACCGAGTGCAGACGTTTACTAAGGGTGCCGCAGTGGGTTTCCCACTTCATTTCGTCATCAATATAGATTCTCATTAATTTTGTAGACGGTGGATATCACGTTTTCTATAGTATTTCCAAAAGCAGTAAAGTTGGAATCATCTGCATATAATAAAACATAAGACTAACCCTGAGTATTGTCCTATTCTGCTTCGCAGAATAATTTGCGAAATGGTGGAAGATTATTCATGGCCAGTATTAAAAACGTGTCAACCG
Organism: Hippodamia convergens; assembly: GCA_038502775.1. Taxonomy (NCBI): domain Eukaryota; kingdom Metazoa; phylum Arthropoda; class Insecta; order Coleoptera; family Coccinellidae; genus Hippodamia; species Hippodamia convergens. Next base: position 83,744 of record JAVSIQ010000077.1, on the reverse strand, counting down.
AGAATTGAAATTCATCCTCAGTTTGAAGGCTGAAAACTTTGAGTATACAAAAACCGGTTCTCAAGCTGAGGTGAAATTTCAATTTTCGGTTGATGAGTTTATTATACTGGCCCTGAGTATTTTCCATATTGAGGAAAAGTATCTCTGCATTATCTTTCCTTCAGAATATAGTACCTTGAGAACTGGCGCATTCAAGTGATACTTTAAAACGTTTAGTGAGTATATCACCGAGTGAAGACGTTTACTAAGGGTCCCGCAGTGGGTTTCCCACTTCATTTCGTCATCAATATAGATTCTCATTAATTTTGTAGACGAGTGTGCAACTATCTCATTGTTTCTCATATTAATTGCCCTGGGAGGTGTGAGATTTGATTTCCTTATTTGGTAAAACATTGCCTCTGTTTTGTCTATATTTAATTTGATTTTATTTGCTTCACACCATTGACTTACCTTCTTCAGTTGTAATTGAGAGGTGGATATCACGTTTTCTATAGTATTTCCAAAAGCAGTAAAGTTGGAATCATCTGCATATAATGAAACATAAGACTAACCATGAGGATTGTCCTATTCTGCTTCGCAGAATAATTTGCGAAATGGTGGAAGATTATTCATGGCCAGTATCAAAAACGTGTCAACCGAGAATTGAAACTCATCCTCAGTTTGAAGGCTGAAAATTTTGAGTATACAGAAACCGGTTCTCAAGCTGGGGTGAAATTTCAATTTTCGGTGGATGAGTTTATTATACTGGCCCTGAGTATTTTCCTACGCTGTTTTATAGAATGATATTCCTTATTGAGGAAAAGTATCTCTGTATTATTTTTCCTTCATTGTTTATTTTTTTTTTACCATGGGTGACTCAGGGGGTTCCGGATTGATTTGACGAATTTTGTCTTAAAAATCAGGTTACTTACTTATTTTACATTTCCAGCAAATATTTTTATCATCAAAATGTTACCGAAAATGCTTCTATGAAAATATTTAATTGGACGAAAATTATAATAACGAATCAATTCGTTCAGATATCGAATTTTGAAATTGTGGGTTTCACCGATTCGTTGAGGTCACTAATGAGTGAACTCAATGGAGTTGATTAGTTTTTGAAAACAATAAATACAAAATAGGAGATTCCTTGAAAAAACATTATCGATGTATACTTTCAATAAATGAGACATCCGATAAGAGGAAAACCTATAACTGATAAATTTCTTTCAACTTTCTTCAAACTGAAAATTTTATTCTTTCACAGAAATATACTTCGGTAAAATGCGTCTTTTTCACAGTACCTACGATTTTGTTTGTTCATGTTTCTTATACATTTTCCAATTTATTTATCGGTCATTCTAGAGATTGAGTGTTGATTGCTTTTAATTTTGTGAACATCATTTTTTCGTATCTTTCAAACAGTAGTAGATGAAAATTCCTTATATTGACAAGCAACTTGCCTCTGCAATAATTTCAATATTATATTTCTCAATTCTTCATAACTGCTTTTGCTCTAGACTCATTATTAAAAATTACCCATTACTCCAACGGAACTTTGAAATCTTCCAAGTAAGTACTCGCCCTTTGATCAGATGATGAATTTATTCAATAGGTACGTGATACATTTTCAATTATTTCTATACATTATACATCAACCAATCTGACAAATTAATATCAATACATATTTGTATTCGACATTAGCTTCAGCTTGAAAAGGGATCACATGACGACATTTCTGGAAATATCTGCACTCAAGCATAGGATTGAACAACAACAAATTCACTGTTAAAAAAATATGTTCAAACTGAAAATTTCATTATCCTCAATTAATCAATTCTGATAATCTGATCGATTATGTTTTGATGAATAATGCCGTTCTCCATTATATAAAAGTTCATGGGAGAAAAACAAGTGAATCTAAAGCAAATCATATCGAAACCTGAATAAATTAGATAACTTCACCTATTCGGTGACCTTCTCAATTCACGCTAAAATCCGCTTCCATGCAGTTGATTCCGTTTTCAAGGAATTGTTGGGAATATTTAACAAAGAGAGAACGCCAGAATTTTATGTTTATATTTTTAGCATGAGCGTATTTAAAAAATGTATATTTTTCGTGAATATTCATCAAAGAATATGCTTCTGATATCGTCTCGGAATAAATTCATTCGTAATCGTTTCCGACTAGGTTTGACGTCTGATAATGTACATATAAAAGTTCATCCAAGAAAAATGGCCCTCGCAAAATCTGACTTCTGGGGTCATTTCACTTGAAAAAATGTGACGATCTGAAATTTGTTTATTTTCGGTCCATTTGATATTCATTTGTCAAATTATTGGCATATGAAGAATTGTCGATATTGGAATTCGTGATTTTTTGAGATTTTTATCGAATTCAAAAATTTATTCCGACATATTAAACATAGTACCTATTAGCCTTTTCCTTTTGAGATTCTACTTCAAGTAGCCATTATTCAGCTGTTTTTTGGCACTATTCTGGGAGCCCTATTGCTCAAACACAATGATTGCTTGATTCGAACTCTCTAGATAATTTTTTGTTAGGACAACTAAAAACGAAATTTTATAAGGTTGAAATTGAAATGAGAGATAATCTAATCGGAAGTATTTTCGAGAAATTTCTACGCAAAATCAAACTCTCAGTAGAATGTCAATTGAAAGTTTAATCAAAATGACTCTCTCAAACTTCATCTAAAGTCTGACGATCTCCTCCGGAATCACACTGTGTATTTATTGGATTGTCATTGGCTCCTTTATCGTCTCTGAATTTCTTTTCTAAGAATTAATTGAATAAAATAATAATATGTACCTTCTTCTTCTTGAAAATGTAGGTATATGAGAATAGTGGATTCTTTTATAATTCATGACAGATGATATATTGAGATTTTAATTGTGAGACAAATACCAGTGTTTTCAAACATTGGTTCCATACCACACAGTTCCACGCCCCTTTCTCTCGCTTATGTATAATTGAAGTTTGAAGTTGAAAACATCGAAGTGAAAAATTTGAGATTAATAATCCTCGTGTTACAGTGGTAGTATACAAAAGCGATCCGAAACGTTTCGACCGTATTACATGAAATATTTGGTAGATAGAAAAGTTCGTGAGCCATATTCCCTAGCAAAAATCATGAGTTATCAAAATCTTCTTGAAATTTTTCCCAGTTTTGATACTGCACGATAAAAAAGTATTTTTTATGGGAAATCAAGAATGAATATGTTGATTATGTCAAAAAATACGTGGAATTGAGATGATCAATAGTAGTGTTCTTTGTTTTTATCGACGTCTGAAGCGCTTCATCTGTATTTCAGCGATGAATGTCTCCCCACATCGGATTCCCCATTTTCGATCATTATCCAAAATATATTGTCAGAATGACAATTCTCGTAATATGTCTCAGTTTTTGTTCCTGAAAAATATTCTGTTTTCTTGTGTTATAACATGTTTGGTTTATCTATGGGAGATGATTGCCTTTCATTGGGGTCCCGTAGCGGTCTTCAAACATTTGAAGTGCCGAAAAATCATCACCTGGAAGGTCGTATCTGGTTTGAAAAAACCCTCACGACCAGAGAGCAACAATTTGTGGATTTTGAATTTGAATATCGAAGGAATTTCGAAAGACAAGTGTGATTACGTCTCCAAATTAGCTGATGAACATGGTATCAAAGAGATTCTTCTGCAAGAAACCCACACGGCAATAGAATCGTCGTGAAAAAGGACAGTTGAAAGGTTATGTATTAATTGATTTTTTACAAGTTCAGCTTGTTAGGTTGAAAAATTATCAGTTTCGTAACTTTCAACAGATTTGGAAAGGGGAAATTGATGGAGTTTTTTTTTCATTTCTTTCAAATTTTGTGACATTTCTGTCATAAATATTTATAAACCTCCGAACATTATTTGGCCAAGAAATCTTAATGTTGATGTTTTTTAAAGTAGCAAATGCATTTCCAAAATGCATTCGATTTATTCTGAATAATCGGTTTCTTTTCTGCTTTTGTCTTTCTTCATTTCAGATTAAGAATTACGAGTCGTTTTGGGAAGAATCTGTGTATCCGAGCCCATCGACGGATAACATGAAGATGATCACACTGATGTCTTTCAAGATTTTCCTGATATTTGATATTTTATGTTATTTTGTTTACGGGGAGGCAGGTTTTTTCGGCTGAGGTTTTTTCCCCTGGCTGTATAGTATCGTATGATACTAGTGTTGATAGTATCGTATGATTCTATAGTATCATACAAAGAATGTTATGATACCCCGTTCTTTTTTTACCTCAGCTTAGGTACTTTTTGTTTCAACATTTATTGTATTATTTTAGCTCTCTTTTTCATAAGAATATATATATATATATCCAAAATATTCCCTAAAAAAAATTTGTATGGCAAACCGGAAAGTTCAATGAAAAAAAGGTTTATAATATTCCATAACTCGAGGCTTTATGAAGATCGCCGCCAAGCAAGCCAATAAATACATCCTAATATGCTTTCCTTCTTGACGTTCATCAGACGAAGATATCTGTATTCACAAATGGGGGAAGCTAAAACCGAGGTCATGCAAATGAAACAAAGTTTTTTCATATAAACAAGTATAAGAGACGTCTAGTAATCGCACCGTATAAAAATGATTATGAGACTATGTTGCCAAACCTCATGTCGTCTTATGCTCTTAATGTGAAATAGAAAGAACGTATATATCATATACGCAACTAGTGGTAGTCAGCGCCTCTATCGTGCCTTGGTTGAACTGAAATATACGGTTTTGTACAAGATGAGAGTATCTGACGTCATCGGCGAAATTTGGCATAACGACTCAGGACGTTCCATGACGTCGAAAAACACTGAAAATTTCTCAAGACAATCCGACGTCCGTATATCGGACGTCAGATTGCAAGCGGACGTCGAAATGATGGTAAATCGGCAATGTATGGCTCTCCGAAGGCGGTTTGCTGTATATATATATATATATATATATATATATATGAAATAGGGTAGTTGACTGGATTAAATAGAGAGAAACTTATTTGGGATAGCAGTCTAATTCAATAAGTGTACTCTTTTTTCCTTTACTTTCTCAAGCTTTCAGGATTTATTTATCCCAAGAAAGGGATTTCTACATCACATTACCATATGTTGAATCATTAACAGGGAGATTAAAGAACATCATTCTCAATGATCAAGTGAAGACATCAATAAAAAACTTGAAACCTATAAAAAAAGTTTTCAGCAAATTAAAAGATCCTACCCCTAAACCAAAAAGAAGCAATATAGTGTACCAGATTCCATGTGGGCATTGTAATCAACAATATGTTGGACAAACATCTACAACACTCCAACAAAGACTAAATCTACATAAAAGCAACATTCATTTAAAAAAGGAAAACTGTGCACTAGCCAAGCATTGCATCTCCACAGGACACCAACCCAACTATAATGAAACCACAATTCTTGATGCAGAACCTAACACAAGGAAACGAACATTGCTGGAAATGATAAGAATTGCCCAAAATGATGATGCATTGAACTATAGGAAAGATATAGATCAACTAAGCTCCATGTACTCCCTATTAATTGAAATAGACAAAAAATCGAATCATAACAATTTAACCAACCTCACAGTATAAAAAAACACAACGGAAGTCCTCTTATCATCACATGGCATTTCAATAATTTTCCAACAAATTCTATGGTATATAATCTAATGAAGGATTTCACGATTCAATCAAATTCTGAAAGTTCCTCAAATTATTCATATTTTCACAATCTGTTCCAAAATTTATATTTATTTTCAACATCTATATTCAGAATCTCATATTTCGTGAGTTACATTTTCTATTGTACCTAATCAAATTATATCATTAATTATTGTAGCATCTCCTGAAGAAGGGATAAATAAATCCTGAAAGCTTGAGAAAGTAAAGGAAAAAAGAGTACACTTATTGAATTAGACTGCTATCCCAAATATATATATATATATATATATATATATATATATATATCTCTTTAGGTAGTGATCGCTTAGTGTTGGGTAACTCTTGTATGAGGCGGTTTATGTGTCGCGGACACGACGCAGAAATGTAGAGCGGCTCATTTTGAAAAACTGTATCACCTCATCGAATGTCCCACTAAGCGACTTCCAGTGACGGCTTTAGGGGGTGGCGAACGGGGCAATCGCCCGGGGCCTCGCTCTTGGTGGGGCCTCGCGCGCGCAAATTTTGATATTGATTTAGATCAACGATTTATTTAAATTTTCGTTCCAAAAAATTATCCAATATATTGCTGTTTTTTTTTGTTGGGGTAAGGGAACGTAAGAAAATTAAGAAATCACTTTATGTAATGGCCAACGTTTCGCAAATTTATTTTTGCATCATCAGGGCTATTAACAGTTGTGTTTTCTTTGGTCTAGGATAAAACAATTACAATGGCAGGATAACATATATAATAATTTAGAATACAACAAACATTCGACGAAGAGAAAGCATTCATTTGAAAATCAAGCTGACATATGTATCACAAAATAAAAACAATATATTGATTTAGATCCCTTAATATTTATAAAGGTTTGAAAATAAGGTAAATTGGAAAAAAGTTAGTTAACCAATACATTCATTCAGAACAAAATTGAAGAAACCCTTTTGTAGTTTTTGAATATTGCGCTTTGTTGGAACGTACGAATGAGTAATTGAGGCACCAGATGTCCGATCCACCAGATCAGTAGGTAGAAAAGAATGCACACAACACAATTAGGGTGAAAATTATTCAAGTAGTCAGGTACAATGTTTACTAATCCCAGATGTTGGAACCTCATGAAATATTATAGCCCTGTTGACCGTTCTTTGGCGGTCCCTTTGAAATATTCGTTGAATTATCGTCTTATGAATGAATTCATTTCATTGTAGAGAATAACGGAATAAGGAGAGCGAAATCTGTTTTTTTCAAACCTTATGATTAGAGATGAAAATATTGGTTCAGTTTTGTTATATTCTATTTTTTGTGATGGAAAACTTCCATTGTTTTCAGTTCCTCATTTACATTTAGAGGTCATATTCACATTTTTCAAATAACTTAAAATTTTTCTTGTCATTAAATTGAGAAATTAATTCAATTCGTTAGTTTCTCAAGCCGTTCTTTTTAGTGTGGCTCTTGAAAGTATAAATTCGGATACCAACTATCTAATGAATTGATCCAATACATAATATTTCATTCAGTATATCGGAAACTTAAAAGTATCCAAGTTGCACAACACTACCACGAATTGCTCTGAGCTTTAGGACTTGATACAATTGGGACTTCACGTTCACGCCCTCAATCAAACTCATAATTAGTGGCTCGTCTATCGTTCGGACAATCCCATGAAAAGTCATATTTGGTGGATTTTGCAGAGAAATTTTCGATAAAAATATCGTAAAAAACCACTGTTTCCAATAGAAATATACATACAAGATGGCGCCATTTCTCAAGAAACTTTCTATTCTGTTCATCTTGATCATAAAAATAAACAGTTTCATTTTTATGGTCTTCTCTTCGAAACCGAGAATTTCTTCTCAAAATACTTAATAGTACTTTCATCATTCATTATCACCATCTGTGGGAATTCCAATACCCGCCTTATTTTCAACCCCCGCTGTAGATCTTAAGTCTGAGCCTTGTGGTTCAATTGGTTTGGTTCATTAGAACGGAATGAACAAACGGCTCATTTTCATAGTGAAGAACCGAAAAAGTGTGAAAAAAATGTGTGTTACTAATAAATTATTTCTGACAATGTGCGAAATTCAACGAGATTTTCGAAGTGAGTTCGAGTGATCGAGATGCCGGTAGAAAATTCGAGTCGGGTAGTTCAAAAAGGAAACGAGCAATCAAAAGAAAGCTTGACAGGCGCTGGATTTTTCCCAAACAAAGTTTTTCTAGACTTAAAATCATAAAAACATATTTGAGGAATTAGATGACACAAGATCGGCTTTCAGGACTTTCTATTCTATCAATAGAAAATGACGTAGCTCATTCGATCGACTATGATACTTCAATTAAAGATTTCAGTGCTAGGAAAAGCCGCAAACATGGATTTTAAATTTATCACTTCTGTATTTGTTAATTTTGTAAATCTTCCAAAGTTATATTATATTTATATATATAATACTATTATATTTTAATTAAAACTCAAATTTCATATCTTTATTAAATATGACAATAACCTATACAGAACAATCGGACTTACTTTCGCATCACATACTTTTCACGAAGGAAAAAGGGCCTCGCGAAGACTTCCCGCCCGGGCCTCACAATGGCTAAGGCCGCCCCTAGCGATTTCGCATGGGTGGAGCGATCGAGGAGAGCCGAAAGACGCGAGACCCACGCAGGTAGTCTGAGATCTCGACCATAATGTAACTCAATTCAGATTTACGGACGAGTACGGAAGGGCGACTCTTGTGAATAAAAGCCGAAGTGATCTATCTGATAATCAGATGTGTTTTGCCGAACACCCCAACTGAAGTAATAAAAATGCAGTGACCCTATTGTTAATTGCTTTCAGCTTTCCTTTTCACTAGTGTGTCTTGTCATAAATCACGGGATTTGTGGTTATTCCTCATAACAAAATTAGGGTTGTTTTTTTAGAGGTTTCTACCTTGACCGATCTTACCGACCGTCGAATATACAGGGAGTTTGTACTACAACGAGCGCTTCAACTCTAACGTCTAACGTTATCCCCCTATTTTGTATCGGTCCAGTTTCGAGCGATACAGTGACAAATTTTGTCTCGACTGCCTATCGCGTCATGAACGACCAGAATGCCTCTCCTCATCGGAAGTGGTACACTGTACCGCTTAAGTACAAAAGTGAGGTTCCTCTTACAAACTCAATTTTAAAACGTGCACTACCTAACACTATGATCGCTGAATGATATAATATTTAATAAGGGATGTCGATCAACACACTGATTAGTATTTACTCTTTATTCATATGCCTAGCTTTCGGAAACGATTGTTTCCTTCCTCTGGGCAGCTGTAGAATGAATGAACTCAAAACAGACATCAGAAACATCACAGATCTCTTACCAAATGCGAGTTTTAGTATTATATGGCAAATTATTCATGAAATTAAACTTAAAATATTAATCTGAGCCTTTACAATTTTCACAACACATTTCTTCTGAAATGAACAAGGTTAAAAACGTACACAACGTACATTTTAGAAGAAATGTGATGTGAAAATTGTAAAGGCTCGATTAATATTTTAAGTTGAATTTCATGAAGAATTTGCCATATAACATTAAAACTCGCATTTGGTAAGAGAACTATGATGTTTCTGCTGTCTGTTTTATGTTCATTCATTTCACAGCTACATCAGTGTGTTAATCGACATCCCTTATTGTATTATATATATATATATATATATATATATATATATATATATATATATATATATATATATATATATATATACAGGGTGTACCAAGTTCGATGGCCTATTAGGCGTTTCTGGAGAACTAGACATATTTGAAATCTGAAAATTGGGATTATGGTATTGTTTGACATTATCTACCGAGCTAAAATATTCTTAGAGCCTGACCACTTTCAGTTATACAGGGAGCGAAAAAAAAATTTTCAAAAATTTTTTTTTCTGTTTTTTTGTTTTCGAATTTGACAGAGTATGCAATTCTGAATACATTCGTACTCAAATCGTTGCATTCGTCGAAATACTTTCCAAAATATCAAGAAAAACCTGAAGAAAAAGAGAGAAAAGAGTATTCGGTATTATGTTTGGTATTCCTAATATAGATACCTTAAGCACAAACCGTTTTCACATTTTTGAAGTCAAAGACTGTGGAAATATTGTACATTTCTAGAATTTTGAAAAACTCATCACAGGGTGTTCCAAATGTTGGGTCAAAAATTGGTATCAAAATTGGCCCATAACTTTCGTTTTTCAAATTAGAACCCTATTTTTTTTATGATTGCGTTGGATTGTACGAAGAAAAATGATGATAATGTTCCAACATGTTAATGCTCCCAAAATTGTTAATTCTTGAGTTATTTAGGATTTTATGTCGTACGTAGCGTCAAATTCATTAAATCTGTTTCATATCAACTATGACCTTGGTCATAAAAGATAAATTATTCCAATAACTCACTAGTGACACACTTGAATACATTCGTACTCAAATCGTTGCATTCGTCAAAATACTTTCCGAAATATCAAAAGAAAAACTAAACAAAAAAGGTAGATAAGAGTATTCGGTATAATGTTTGCTATTTCTAATCTATTTATCTTAAGCACAAACCGTTTTCACGTTTTTGTAGTCGAAACCAGTGGAAATATTTTATATATTTAGAATTTTGAAAAACTCATCACAGGGTGTTCCAAATGTTCGGTCAAAAATTGGGATCAAGATTGACTTATAACTTTCGTTTTTCAAATTAGAACCCTATTTTTTTATGATTGCGTTGGATTCTGCGAAGAAAAATGATGATAAAGTTTCATCACGTTGATACTCCTAAAATTAATATTTCTTGAGTTATTTAGTATTTTCTGATTCCATGTCGTACGTTGCGTCAAATGCAAAAAATCTGTTTCATAACAACAATGATAAATGAATTGAAAAAAAAGGTGTGTCACTAGTGAGTTATTGGAATAATTTATCTTCTATGACCAAGGTCATAGTTGACATGAAACAGATTTAATGAATTTGACCCTACGTACGAAATAAAATCAGAAAATCCTAAATAACTCAAGAATTATCAATTTTAGGAGCATTAACATGTCAGAACATTATCATCATTTTTATTCGTACAATCCAACGCAATCATAAAAAATAGGGTTCTAATTTGAAAAACGAAAGTTATGGGCGAATCTTGATCCAAATTTTTGACCCAACATTTGGAACACCCTGTGATGAGTTTTTCAAAATTCTAAAAATGTACAATATTTGCACAGTCTTCGACTTCAAAATTGTGAAAACGGTTTGTGCTTAAGGTATCTAGATTAGGAATAACAAACATAATACCGAATACTCTTTTCTCTCTTTTTCTTCAGGTTTTTCTCGATATTTTGGAAAGTATTTCGACGAATGCAACGATTTCCGTACTAATGTATTCAAAATTGCATACTCTGTCAAATTCGAAAACAAAAAAACAGAAAAAAAAATGTTTGAAAAATTTTTTTTCGCTCCCTGTATAACTGAAAGTGGTCAGGCTCCAAGAATATTTAAGCTCGGTAGATAATGTCAAACAATATCATAATCCCAATTTTCAGATTTCAAATAAGTCTAGTTTTCCAGAAACGCCTAATAGGCCGTCGAACTTGGTACACCCTGTATATATATATAGAACACGAATTATAACGGGATGTGTGGAAATGAAAGGGCTTAATATTTAATTCCTTCATTTATTCTTCATCAACGTTCCGGACCATCACTGGTCCTTCTTATAGGTCGTGTTCAATTTATAAGTGGAGTTACCTATACCTTGGATTTATATATATATATATATATATATATATATATATATATATATATATATTTGACTGTTTAAAAAAAATCGACTTTTTTGTTTTCACGAAATCCCCCCCTAATTATCTTCAGGGTATCGAAAAGAAACCTCTATGAAAATATCAGCTTCAAATAATAATATTTACAGGTCGCTCATCAATTATTTCTATTTTCCCTACTAATAGCAGGGAAAAAATTTCTTTAGCAGAAACCAATAGACGGATTTCATTGTGTGATATATTTTCGTGTAGACAATCAGATACTCTACAAAAATTACTGTTACGATATTTCGATAAAACGGCCCCTTCAAAAGTTATTCGATTCGATGCTTATATTGAGGTATTTTTGAAGAAAAAAATTATTCAAAAAAATCAATTTTGTTTTCACAAAACTTGATTTCTAATTATCTTCAGGGTATCGAAAAAAAGCGTCTGTGAAGATATTAGCTTTGAATATTAATATTTAGAGGTCGCTCAGCGATGATTTCTATTGCCGCTGTTGATAGCAGGAGAAAATTTTCTATTTCAATAATAAATTTTTTCTTCACGAACCAATTGGCGGATTCCACTGTGATACATTTTCGTGTAGGGAACTAGATGCTCTACGAAAATGTCTCATCCGATATTTCAATAAAACCGCTCGTTCAAAAGTTATTCGAACTTTTTCTTCAAAAACACCTCTATATTAATACCTTATATTGAGGTATCTTGGAAAAAAAAGTTCAAATAACTTTTGAACAAGTGTGTCATACATCCATCTATTGGTTCGTGAACAAAAATTTTTTCAAAAAAAACGACTTATTTTGTTTTCACGAAACCCCCCCGTAATTATCTTCAGGGTATCGAAAAAAGAACACTGTGAAAATATCAGCTCCAAATAATAACATTTAGAGGCCGCTCATCAATTATTTCTATTTTGCCTACTGATAGCAGGGGAAAAATTTCTTCTTTCAATAAAAAATTTCTAGAACACAAACCAATAGACGGATTTCTTTGTGTGATACATTTTCATGTAGGCAATCAGATACTCTACAAATATGTCCCTTACGATATTTCGATAAAACGGCCGCTTCAAAAGTAATTCGATTCGATGCTAATATTGAGGTATTTTTGAAGAAAAAAATTATTCAAAAAAATCGACTTTACTTGTTCTAACGCAACCCGCCATCTAATCATCTTCATGGCATCGACAAAAGGCGTCTGTGAAAATATTAACTTTGAATATTAATATTTAGAGGTCGCTCATCGATGGTTTCTATTTTCGCTCCTGATAGCAGGAATATAAATAATAAAAGAATTTTTGTTCACGGACCAATAGACGGTTTCCACTGTATGATATATTTTGGTGTAGGGAACTATTATCTCGATAAAACCACTCGTTCAAAAGTTATTTGAACTTTTTTTCCAAAATACCTCCATATATGGTATTAATATAGAGTTGTTTTTGAAGAAAAAGTTCGAATAACTTTTGAACGAGCGGTTTTATTGAAATATCGGATGAGACATTTTCGTAGAGCATCTAGTTCCCTACAAGAAAATGTATCACAGTGGAATCCGCCAATTGGTTCATGAAGAAAAAATTTATTATTGAAAAAAGAAAATTTTCTCCTGCTATCAACAGCGGCAATAGAAATCATCGCTGAGCGACCTCTAAATATTAATATTCAAAGCTAATATCTTCACAGACGCCTTTTGTCGATGCCCTGAAGATGATTAGAAGGCGGGTTGCGTTAAAACAAGTAAAGTCGATTTTTTTGAATAATTTTTTTCTTCAAAAATACCTCAATATTAGCATCGAATCGAATAACTTTTGAAGGGGCCGTTTGATCGAAATATCGTAAGAGTCATTTTTGTAGATTGTCTATACGAAAATGTCTCACACCATGAAATCCGTCTATTGGTTTATACTCTAGGAATTTTTTATTGAAAAAAGAATTTTTTTTCCCTGCTATTAGTATTGATGAGAAATCTCTAAATATTATTATTTGAAGCTGATATTTCCATAGAGATCTCTTTTCGATACCCTAAAGATAATTAGGGGGGTTTCGTGAAAACAAAAAAATTCGATTTTTTTGAAACAGTCTAATATATATATACATATATATATATATAAATTGAAAATGGTATTCTTATTGACTGTTGATGAGATGAAGATTCAATATTTATCGGGAAATATCAGTCTGTTAGAGGTAAAATTGCTCACTAGCAATTCACTGCAACACAAATGACCATATTATGAATTATAGTGATACAAAAATTCTTCATAGAGAATCGAATTACAATAAGGATTATTTCTTGAAATGATGTCTATCAACGCAATAGAAAATACAATAAACTCCAAACAAGACACGAATCATCTAAACAATATATACTGCTACGTGATAGAACTTTCTAAAATGAAACATGCCACCAATACAACCCACACTATAGAAAGAGAACCGTACATAGAATGAACTCTTGACGTTTTATCAGTGTCATACTTACTTCGAGTTGATATAAAAAACTACGAAAGAAAATTCTTATAATCTGATACTGCGTCGTACTACGGATATTAAGGAAAAAAGCAAAATAGTAATTCAGAAAAACAAAGAGGAAAAACCACAATATATGTATGTTCATTGTTGGAATGATTCTCTAGACCTATTGTAACGTTTTGTATTTTATATATTTTTTACAGATCCTTGAAAAAGGTTATAAATATAACCGAAAGCTTGGAATGATATAAAAGTGTATCACTTACCTCTAACAGACTGATATTTCCCGATAAATATTGAATCTTTATATATATATATATATATATATATATATATATATATATATATATATATATATATATAGTTTTTTTTTTTCAAAATTCTTATTTGGGTACTCGGCATAGGGCTTCAATTTATTCAATACAACATTTGGTCTTTTAACATCTATATTTCGGTCCTTAGTTTGGGACCTTCATCAGGATGCTAGAAAAATCACGTCAATGGGCAAAATTAATATTTGTAGCATCCTGATGAAGGTCCCAAACTAAGGACCGAAATATAGATGTTAAAAGACCAAATGTTGTATTGAATAAATTGAAGCCCTATGCCGAGTACCCAAACAAGAATTTTGAAAATTTGATATTTACGTCAAATCTCCTTTAATAGATAATTATATATATATATATATATATATATATATATATATATATGGATAAGATTTATTGGACATAACCCTCTGAAACTGAAATGAACCGTAGACAGCTGTTTCGGGCTTTCGGCCCTCATCAGTACAGCTGTCTACGGTTCATTTCAGTTTCAAATAAATCTTATCCATGTATTTTACCGATCCCTCAATATTCATATCTTTCTCTTATATATATATATATATATATATATGTTTGGTTTTGCACCGCTTCGACTCAGATCTCAACTGTCACCTGAAGATAAGCCGAAGAAATCTACGGCTTAAGTATCACTTATCGTTTCAGGTACCTATATTATATTTCGGCGTCGGTCTAGAATGAAAGATGTTGTTTGTAGTGTTGTAGTGTAGTAGGTAGTTTTTATTTGGGATGAAAATATTGAACGGAAATATTTTAATTGATGATCAGTCGATGTTAGTGATGGAATTTTGAGAACAATTAATGAAAAGACAAACTTTTTCGAATTCTTTGATCAGCTTACGTTTCATGGAAATTTAATGAATTTCAGCTCAAATTCTTTGAAATGGGAAAATTTCCTCGTATGATTGGTGTTGTTGATGAAACACATATGAAAATTTCATCGCGTAGAGGTGAAGATGACGAAATTTTTAAAAATACTCTGTAGCGCTAACCCTTATTCATGACAAGTCTAATATTTTTATGGTATTATCAATAATATATTATCTTCAAGACTAAAAAAGAGATCGGATTTAAAAATTGAATCGTTGAAGACCAATATTTTGATGATAATATCAAATTCAAATACAAAAATGGTTCAGAATTTATTATATTCCTTTTTGAACATCTACATGAACATTCATTGAGTAAAAAATTCAACCTATATCAAAACTTCAGAGTATTTGCTGAATCCGAGTCATCCAAAATCAGGAAAATAAGTCACAAAAAATAGATAAAGCATTGCTAAATTCCTAGCTGAATCAATTCAATTACAAAAGTTGCCTCAAAATAACGCTCATCTAATGATATAGAATGAAAAATATAATTCAAATAAATCACGAATTTCCGTGTGTCTGAAATCAGGAATGAGTTCCACAATATGAATCAGTTATTGCTATATCCTCAAATAAATAAATTGAATTAGAAAAGTTGCCCCAAAAGCACGATTTTCTTATGAAAAACCTCTTGAAGTTACAAATTATATCATAATAAACACGAAATTGTTTAAATTCGAATTTTACACGGCAGAAAACACTGACGCGATGCGCAAGCAGGTCGCAGGTCGCACTTTCGTTCGCCGGACGATCATTTCTTGCATTATTTGTGTCACGGATCGAGTGTACCTACCACAATTTCACAGTGTTGCCAAATGGCAGTTTCTCCTAGCTAAGTTTTTGTTAAGCGGCACCGTTGCAAATGTCAAGATTTTCGGGTGGAACTTATCTCTAAGTGGAACCTAGCTGAGAGGAACTTTTAAGGGGCGCTGACACTATATTTTCGCTAAAAATTAGATCGTTATAAAGTTCTCTAAAACAAACGTCTCAACCAGACAGAAAAATCTGCACTGGTGGAAAATGCACTAGGGCATAAACACAATATTGTTTTCTCAAAGGCAGAGGTCATTTCAAATATCGGAAGTTACTATCCTGAACATGAAAACCATTGAAATTTATGAATATAAAAACAACATGAAAGAAAAGATGAAACGCCTATGGTGCATGGCGCATGGATGCCAATCTTGGACAGGGTCCGAATCAAGCCGAGATGGAGTAGGAGCGATGGGTCGATCAACTTCGACCACGTCAACACAAGCCGTTTTCTCTCCGTTAGTCTAGCTATAAATAACAGCTCAGAATTTAACCCTACAGCAGAGCGGTCAGCAACTTAGCGATCGAGTTACAATCTTACACCAAGATTCCTCTGAAGATGCCTACTTGAGATGTAGTCGAATCGTTATGTGAAATATTTCTTAATAAACCACTGCCAACAAGCCCGCAAAACTCTATTGATGTCGATTAAGATTAATCCTTCTGTCACACCAGTGAGAATTGAAAATCATGATACAGGAGGTCAAAAAAGCGTTGTCAAATTTGACAATTTCGAAAACAGCGTATTGTTTTCCGAAATTTTTTAAGGTTTTCTCTCTCAGTCTGTGCATCAAAAAAACAATTAGAAATTTTTTCAAATAATAGAAGAAAGGCCTCTCGGCAAAACTTGTGCACTAATTTGTCCGGTGCTAATTCTCTTCAGAAAGCTGTGACCAAAAAATGAATAAAGAAATAAAACTTCGAACACTCAAAATTTCTAACGTTTAAGGAAAGGAATTGAATACCTTCATTCATCGGTCTTCCATTAGATGTAATATCTCCTGTTTTTATTGTGACAAACAGTACAGACCGTATTTTTGGGATTATCCTCTGGAAGTAACGTGTTTAATTTTAATTTTTGATTAATGACGTCGCAATTTTCTGCTGATTCATCAATTGGTAAATCAAAAATTCTCAAGATTCTGGAACGTTTCATGAAATCAAGAATTTGTCTGACGAAGGAGTCTGATATAGACTCTGAAATGTTATGAAGTTTAAAAGTTCAAAGTGTTGTTTGTTTTTCATTGTTAGGCAAAATTTGTTTGAAGGTAATTGGCCCCTGATAAATTAGTGCACAAGTTTAAAGCACAGATCCTTCTTCTATTATTAAATTTTTTTTTTAATTGTTTCTTGTTTCAGAGACTGGGGAAGAAAACCCCAAAAAAATTTCAGAAAAATGCAGAGACATCCCATAAAATGTTTCAATAGAAACTCAGATGGAATACCAACCAGCACAAAAAAACTCAGAAATTTAAGAAGCCAACGCAAGTATAAACCACCAATGCATCACCATAGACGAGCACAATAATGGAAACATACCTACAAAAACAAAAAGAATAAGCCAAAATCTCAGGTAGACAAGGCCTCATTCAGAAACTACAGAAACAATTTGTGGAAATATATAGAATAAATATAAATACTGTCCCAACCTTCGTAGGAAATCTATTCTATATTTTGATGTTCTGTTCGACATGAACAATGAGTCCAGATTGATTGATACAGAACCCTCAGAAAGAGTACAACTCCGTTGAGCTTTGAATAATTAACATAGTGTATTGCGATATGAAGAAAAAAAAGAAGTTATATGGAAAATAACAACATAAACTTGTGCAATATTTGTGGAACAAAAATTGGAGAAAATATTTACTTTCATTACAGAGATTGGAAAATGAAATATACACATGGAAGCATTCTGAATGAAAACATTCATGAGGGAGCATTAGTAATGGCTGAAACAAAATTGTTCAAATTGGAAAAAGTATCCCACCTATCTCAACAACCCATCACACTTCACCATCCCCTTTCATAGATGATGAAAATTCTCATATTCTTGGTTTACATCCACCATTCCAATTGACTGATCGAAGAGAATCTGTCAGTATGAATACTATATAATTTCAGGAGTTGAATAACTGTCCCAGAAATTGGCTATACTAGAAATTCCCCAATGTTTATAACAAAGAACTTATAACAAAAGAAGAATATTATCAACCTTGAAATCATGAAAAAACAGCCTCTGGAAACGACAAGATACCCAGACACATGGAAATTAGAAAACAGAAATCACAATTTATAAGATGACCTGTAAGCCATCCCTGAACACTCCAAAAACAACATCGAAAAACATAGAAGTAGCAGAAAGAACTTGCTTGAGAAAAATTAATAATCGGATATATTCCAGCAACCCACTTCATAATCCTCTAAACCATCTTTTATATGACACCACAAATATTGAACCAATTCTGGATGGAATAAACTTGGCAAGAAGTTAGTATAACACCTTTCAAATAGAATATTATCTTTTCTTCGAAATATAGATTAAGGCTATAGGCATTTGGATATGATCAATAATGTACACTATTATATCTTCTTTTGTTACAATATTATTCTCCAAGCCATCCCTATCATTTCAATGTCATAAGTTTCATGTCAATATTTTGATTCTGATAAGGTTATGTCAGTGGTGCATTTTTTCTAAGGTATCTTCCTATGGATATATATTGCCTCATTGCAATATACATCCACAAAATTGACCAATTAATTTGCGAGATCATACAGTTCATGAAAACTGGAGGCAACATTTTAATCAATTTTAACGCAGTTCAAGAGAATATTAATCTTTATGACAAACGTATTACTTACTTTTTATTCCAGCCATTGTGAGTACCTACACAAAGGTATTCCACAATGATTATATTATCAAAAATTAATCTTTGTTTATTTTATTAATTGAATTCTACAGGACTTTTTCTATGCATTTGTTTACGAACAATAAAGGAACATAGATTAGATAAATTGGTTGAAGTTTGACCACAGAGTACTATATGATTCTTATGCTTCATTCCCAATAGACGTAACTTAAACGTAAGGTAACATACGTAAAAAATCAAAGTTGAAACTACAAAATTCATTCGAAACAATTCACAACAGGTTGAATTTTGCGTTTGAATTCCATAAGTCGAATGTAAATGTAGAAATTCCGTAACACATCGTGAACACTTCTATTCTTATTAGGTATGATTTCTATTGTTTAAATTTTTGTCTTTTACGTACGTGTTGAGTAATGCCTTGGTTCACAATGGACGTTACTTATAACATAATTTAACACATACGTAAAACGCAAAAATTTATAGAAATCATACCTAATAGGAATGAAAGTGTTCACAATATGTTGCGTAATTTCTACATTTAGGTACATTCGCAAAACTGAACCTATTGTGAATATTTTCCTATGAATGTTGTAGTTTCAATTTTGATTTTTACGCAGGGTCTTACATTACGTTCAAGTTACCTCCATTCAGAGGCGGCTTTTCCCATTGCGAGGCCCCGGGCGGTAGATTTTTGTGAGGCCCTTTTGTCCTGCGAAAGTAGGTTTGATTTGGAGTTAAACAAATAAATAAAATTTTAGTTTTATAAATTGAAAATTTTTCAAAATTAACAAATTGATATTTGAGGCTTTGCCAATTTTGAAAATTGAAATCTTCAATTAGAGCACAAGTTAATGGCAACTAGGAAGGTGTGAAATAAATTAGCAAATCTTAGCTGATCCAACATTTTGTAACCAGTTTTTGATGCTTCTTAAGGGTTGGAATACAGATCATGATCAATTTAGGTATGTTAAATGACAAAAAAAGAACACGACAATATAAAAAACCAAACAACACTACAGATACCATAAAATGGCCTGCTAACAGAGCCACGATCCGCACAGAATCTCACTCACCAAAGCCAAATTATGCGTTCAAAATTGACTAAAAAACAAGAACCACAGACGACGAAACATCGGAAATACTGTTTTTGTATGCGACATCAATTGAAAAACCGAATGATGTCGCATAAGAAACGATATTCTCGATGTTTCGCTGTCTGTAATTCTCCTTTTTCAGTCAATAATTGAAAGCATAATTTGTCTTTGGCGAGTTTCAGTCAGTGAACTAATACGCCGCATTAGTGATGACGTCACAAATTTCTGTTCTATGGTCTGGGTTCCAAACAAACTTCATTTACAGGGGATTTAGTGAGGGCGAATAATTCTTTTGCGTTTGTAGAATATCTGAAAGTATTTTTGACTTGAAGAAACTTGTTGTGTGAATCGAGTCATCATCCCAATTAGATTAAAGTGAGTATATTTGTTAATTCATTGTTTAATTTCGAATAACACGAGGAAATCTACTCGGATAGAGGTTATGTTATTTCAAGCAGTTTATTTGTACTTGATTATTTTATGTAACTTTAATCGTTTTTCTATTTATTAGATGGCCGAAAAGAGAGTTATATCTATGACAACAATATTTTCATTTTTCGAAGGAAATATGAATCTTTTTCAAAGAGGCGAAAACTCCTACTGTAGTGGAAATGTAGTTCGAGTTATATACGACTCAGAGGTACAGCCAACTCTTTTTAAAGGAGAGGTGAAAGCAAGTATGAAAAACAGATGCTATTCAATTGAGGTAAGATGTTATTCAGATTAATTTGCACAAAATGAGTATTAATAATTACTTTCAATTTCTCCATGATTGATTGCATTTCATTCAAGTATTATTTATGTGAAATTTTTTTTATAGATATCTCTAGACGTAGAACATGGTATTGTTGCTGCATCATGCTCATGTCCTAGAGGTCAGGCAAAATGCCATCATATGGCAGCAGTATGTATTTTTGGCCATCACAACATCAGTGTGACTGACAAAGCATGTACATGAAATGCACCAAAAAGACAAGCAGAAGACAAATCAACTCCAAATATATAATATAAATAAAATAAATATAATATAATAAATAAATATATAATATATAATAATAAATATATATAATAATTTATCTCAATATTTTCCAACAATCTATATAGAGCGTGAAAATTTTTGAATGAAGGGATCCCCGTAAACAACTGGCACAAGTTATTATCCTTCTCAATAACTCTATAACTGAACGCTGTTTGGGCAGCATTTTCTAGTTCAGCAATCCGCTTCTTCAAAACATAATTCTCCATCTGAAGTATTGCTATCGATGGAGATGTTGAGATGTCTGAATTTTATTTTTGCACTGTTCATCTGAAACTCTGTAAATGCAAGATTATTAGAACATGGTAGAAAAAAATATTTCAAATGCAAATATACCGTTCATCTGGATCCACCGATTCTGAAGTTACCGTGCAGGTAACCGTAACAGGTTTCCTCCTTCTTTCAGGAGAAGTGAAACGCATTCGTTTATTCGCATTGTGTGCGAATAATGTCGGTAGGTTCTCTTTTTTTCCATCAACAAAATGGCATGAACACAAGCGTGCATATTCTCCTGCCTCTATATCCCGCCTGCAAAATCAAATGTAAAAATAAATGGTTTCTTGTAAATGAATGAACCTACCTAACAAATTTTAACCGTTGACTTCGTAGCTTTGAATCCTTAGGAAACTTGAAAAATTTACACGATTCCTTTTCACTGTAACGTTTACAGTCAGGAGCCCAACACATGACCATCTGAAATGAAAGTATGAAATTCGTCAATAAAATGAAAATTTTCACATCTGAAACGATACTATGAAAATGATGTATGAAGATATGGATTTTCATACAAAATTCATTGATAATTTCTATAAAGCCTTCGATTAATAATGTAAATAGACTAAAAATCCATATTTTGAGGTTAGGATGTTATAATAAATATGAATTTTTTCGGCTTGTTATAAGTGTAAATGAAATATTATTGGTATCAAGATATAGCACTTTGCAACAATTATTTGAATACTTACTTTGAACCTCTTAATTTGATCAACTTAATAAAATATAGATCACAATATGCTAAAACACCCACTAAAATCGCTTTGTTTGGAACCCAGACCATAGAACAGAAATTTGTGACGTCACACTAATGCGGCGTATTACACATGGAAGGAGTCTAACCGTCAGATGCGGCGTAATGCTGGATACGAAGATAAAAATCAGCTGATTCGGGGCAAGAATCGCCGCGTTTGAACTGAACTCGGGGAGATTTCGGGTTTTTTCTTTAATTTTGACGTACCCACTCATCTGATTTTTATAGTGAGACTCTAACTTATAAGTTCTTGTAATATTCTGTTGGTTAGCAAGGATTTTGATAACAGAAACGTATTAATTTAAGTTGAATGAATTTGTTTCCGAATGAAAGAGAATTTTATTTGGTCTTTAGGAATTAAATTAATGAGACATTTAAAGAAATTATCAACAAATTGGACGTTTCTATAATAATGGTCGTTTTGAAAGAATAAATTCTATATAAATATATTCGTTCACAACAAAGCGTTTATTCCGTATCAATGGTTTATTAATTTTTTGGGTTTGTACATCATGAAGACTTCAAAATATTGTAACTACAGTACTTTAAAATGATTGGTCGAAGGCCGCTGATCGAAAATTTACTCATTCAAATTAAATATCATTTACAGAACGCATTTATTTCGTGAGCTTTTTTGAAGCGCGTTATCTTCTTGACCAAATGTATGTGTTTTTTTTTTCGAACTTTGAGCCAAAGATGGTATCAAATTTTTTAATACAACTATTACCACATGGACAAACAGGAGGATGATAAGAAAAAATTATAAAATTATTGAAATAAATTCATATTCAAGTTGAACAGAGAATTTGAATATCTATGATGGTTCTGAAGGAATAATTCAAATTGAATTGCAAATCCGAATAAGTAATAAATAAATTACAATTAAAATTATTGTCCTTTAAAATTTATTAATTTGGTAAACATTCGTCGAATAGTATGTTTTGTTTCAAAGGTGATTTTATTTTTGTGATGTGTATTCTTATATTGAAATGTACTTCTGAAATAATGTACACTACTTGAAGAAGGTGGTTATTCAGAGGATCCTGATCAATAATATGAAATAAAAGTTGAGAGCAAGAGCAAATGTTCTCAACTGCTCAAAATGTTCATTATTTGATGAAAATCGATGTAGAAAAGAAAGTGAATATTATTATCTATACCTTCGAATTGGTTTCTGGAAAGGGGAGGCACCTATATGAGCTGAGCCAAAATAAAATAAAATTCTGAAAGGGCTACTACCAGACAAAATTATTAACACATGCATTAATTTGCATTTGTCAATAATTCTTCATAGGCCACGAATATATGTTTGATTTTTTACTTGCATTATGAGTTCTTTCAAGTTCGTAACCTAGTTGCTCTCTAGACCTTTTTTTTGCACATCTTGGCTACTGCAGTTTTCAAAGCAGAATATTGCCTCCTCCTGCAAAATGATTAATTCAAGAGGCTCAATAGAGAAAAATTCCTTTTTTTTTCATATCGGAGGTTTTTCAGAACAATTTGGGGTATCAGTATTTCCATTTTCCAAGTAGTTATCAGAACTGAAAATATTTCAAACCTGAATATATAAAAATACTTCATAATTGAAAACAACCTATAGTTGATGGAATATCTGTCTCAAACTGCTTATCAGAAGTAAATTCTGCTTTAATCTCCTTCTTAGCAGATCTTTTTCTTTTCATTGCCAAGACCCATAGGAACTATGTTTTGAATCACTGGAAAACCTGCAGAATTTTGAATATTACTATAATAATTCAAGAACTATAATTTATAAGTAGAGATTTGTTTGTTCAATTATATGCCGAATAGGCCTTTACCATAGTGAAAAATCAAAGGTAAAAAATAATTTCAGCACCATAACGATAATTACACACACAAATATATAGAAAAACCCAAATGAAACTAAAAAATTCATCGATTCACATTTACATTCAAGAGAACTTTTCCAGTGTTTTGCCCCCAATCAGCTGTTTTTCTTCTATCTCACAAACGTACCCGTGGGTCTCTCTCTACTCTCCTTCCATGTGTTATTAGAAAGTTGAAGTGCGCACAGCACGTAAGCCCGAAAGTGAACGTTAACGTGAGAAATAACGTCAAATATAACGTTCCCGTGCTGCGGTGAAAAGAGAGTTGAAGTGCTGCCATGTAAAAGCTAGGCTACGAACTAGCAAAGCTAAGGAGAAAGTTATGTCCCAGTGTTGCCAAACCTTGATGGAGTATCATAGTACAACAGCCAGGCCAAATATAGTACGTTTGACAGAATTATAGTACCATAATTTGAAAACAAGGAAATAAATTTTTTTCTTACCATTTGAATATCTCAATGAAAAAAAAAATTTTAGAGGGAAAAAATTCATAAAAAAAGTACTTTCAGGGCTCTCAATTAATTAATTAGGAATTATTTCAAATCGAGTTCTAGCTCAGCAGCAGAATCTCCTAGGAGAATACAAATAATTTCAGTTTCAATTTTTCTTGACGTGATTGAACATATTATTACAGGCACATTTGTTTTGTTGGTTCAAACAAAATGCAAGATCCTGAAAAGTAAACAAAAAACAGAATATTAAAATTGAATACGTTTTTGTCCTGTGATTCCCCGATTCTACTCGCGAAGTGAAGATAAATAATAGTAGCTTCTATAATTTTCATCCACATGCTTTTTTCAGTTCGATTCCTATAAATGGCGAAAGCAGTACTGAACAATGCCTAGACAACTATATTAAGTTTTCCATTAATATTGTTTATGAAACTATATACTTAGAATTAAAGCTATTACTGAAATTTTTGAATTTGCATTACTGAAATATTCGAATTTGCACTACTGAAATTATGGCAGATAAATATTCTCAAATTATAATACAAAAAGCGTACTATATCCACTTCCAAATTTTATAGTACCTGATGTAGCAAATATCTTACAAATACTATAATTAGGCTTCGTACACATTAGGCGTTTGGCGTTGCGTTTAACGCGCGTTGGCAGCGTACACACTGCAGCGTTAGTTCGGCGTTAGATCAGCGTTATTTTTAATTAATTGAGGCGAGCATACCGTACTAGTTCAGTAAATACTTCAAAAATTAATGCTGAAGTGATTCGGTGTGTGTGGTTTATCTACGGTCGATATAAAAGGCGATGCCAAAGACAAAAAAAATTTGGGTTCACCCAATATCACGCGATAGACTAACGCATGGAAGGTTTGAAATACTGTATCCAAAATTCCGATCGAAGTTTTTCAATTATGTCAGAATGTCTGTCACATAATTTGATGACCCACTCAATATGATCAAAGTGGATAGTAAATCAACCACCTTCAGAGAGATAATATCTCCAGAAGAAAAACTTGTTGTCACTTTGAAGTTCGTACTGTTGAATGGAAAAATAAGAAACATTTTTTCAAACTGATCTAAGCTTTCTGATTGCTGGCTTCGTTATGATTCCCACCCTGTCTGCAGTGGCGTTCGAGCTCTAGTCCACTGCTGAGAAGTCTGTGTTGATGCTAATATCAACATAGTTATACGCTCCTGGATTAATTGAGGAATATGGAAATAGATATGCTTGATGTGTTGTTTTCGTTTGAGGAATTTGTGCTCTTTGAATGATATTGAGCAATTCACTTTTCCTTGAAAGGCGTCGGTTCTTGGGTACTTTTTTCATTTCACTGTACAGGGTGGACAAAATTGGTGAACTAGAATTTTTTAACCGAAAGAGATAGAGGAAAATGAATCACACTTTGCGGTCATCTTATTTAGAGAAACAGATAAATCCATCAACTGCATTCCTCTTCTTTTGTTTTCGAGAATAAAATTGAAATTTGGGAGATTTTCAATTTCGGTCTCCTTTTTCTGAATGTGCTAGGATGTTAAATGAAAACATCATACAGACACTTTTTTCATAGCAATCCAGTAGTGTATGTTTTCTCAGGAGGAAAAAATACAACTTCATCTTATAGCATAAATAAGCAAGGAAGCCTATTGGGAAAAAATATAGTATGCTACTGGATTGCTATAAAAAATGTCTGTATAATGCTTTCATTTTGACATCCGAGCACAAACAGAAACGGAGAAAATGACCGAAGTTGATATTTTGGACTGAAATTCGAAAACAAGAGAAAATGAATAGGAATGCAGTTGATGACATTATCAGTTCCCCCTAAGATTTTTTTTATCTGGAACTTTTCCATGAATATTGAAAATCTCTTCCCAATTCCTTTTTTTCACTATTTTATTTTTATATTCAGGACTCGTCATGTCACACCATTTTCATTTTCAAATTAGATACAATCGTCATGAAAACGCACGTTGAAGTGTGTACGACTGCATAAGAACACATGTATCTCGAAACGCCCACCTGATTGGGAGCCAATTCTAGACCTCAAAAGGAGTAAATGGTTTCATATGAATATGAGTCAGTAGTTGAGCCGTTTTGTAGATATAAGCGATTTACGATTTTCGAAATATTCACTACTGATGCAACTACATAATACCATAAACTACAAAAGATATTCGATTTATTAATGACTTCTAATCTTTCACACAATGTGTTCCATATGACCACTTACCATATCAATTCAAGAAGTGGGTGTACCGTTGTGTATATACGCACAGGGTGGTTGAAATTGGTGATACATGAACTACAACAGAAATGGGGATAATGACCAAAGTTGAAATCGCCAAAATTTCAATTATGGCTTATAACTCGTATGTACGTACACTTTCATTAATAATAGAACATGAATTAATGTCACATGTAGAGCCACATGAAACATTCACCCCCTAAGCGGAATGAAAAATTCCATCCAACTGCACATGAAGCTACAAATTATGAAAATCTGGAATGATGTATATTTGAAAAGCCTTTTTGTACAACATGAGATCAAGAAAAGATACTATTCGTATTTGTAACAAAGAAGTTGTTTGAGTATGTTGTCGTATATTACCAGTGAAAAAGAACCTCCACTAACTTTTTGACGTTTTTAGATATTCTCGAAATCTCGCTCGAAATCGAAGAGGTTTTTTCGAAATCGACAAAATATTAAAATTTTATTTTATTTTCAAAATGAATGAGGATATCATGGATATCATATCACTTATGCAATTTTCGGAAAAATTTAGAACCAGCAGAAATCAAGCAATGCACTTTTTCTCTCGATTTCGACTGTCGTCGTGCATTCATTCTGGACGTTTCGCCAGTTCGAGTGTCTCGCATCTTCAGTTATATTTCAGGAGATGTTCTCCCTGAATTGAGCTGCCTGATTATGAAAATCAGGCAAAATAATTAATCAGGCAGCTCAATTCAGCGAGAATATCGAGTGAAATATAACTCCTGAAGATGCGAGACAGTCGAACTGGCGAAACGTCGAGAATGAAGTCACGGATCTGGCATCTTCAAGAATTATATTTCAGGAGATGTTCTCCCTGAATTGAGCTGCCTGATGATAAAAATCGGGCAAACTAATTAATCAGACAGCTCCATTCAGTGAGAACATCTCGTGAATATAATTCCTGAAGATGTCAGACACTCAAACTGGCGGAACGTCGAGACTGAATCCACGACGACGGCCGAACTGCTCGAGAAGAAAGGTGATATTGGACTATGGCTGCAAAAGCCTGAACCAATTCAAAAAACAAACAGTTTAGGTTTCTCTGTATACTAAATGTAGCGAACCAACAAACTAACATTATACATCAATGTATCATTGTTATTTCAAATTCAGAAATTATCCTACAACAAATTGAGGATTCAACAGACGATATGACGTACTTTACAAAACACCAAAAATAACCAAATTCTTTGACATACCTAATACAAGATTAAAACTGAATAATATAAAATCCCGAATATGTCCCGCGAGTCGTGTGTACTGGCAAGTTTCGAAAATTCCCTTTGATGTGTGTCATAAATTCGCCTTCTATACGAATCCCGGCCAACGCCAGCGTTCGCCTTGCCTTGCCATCTGTTTTGCATACACACGATGCGCCAACGTTGGAACGAGCGAACGTTGGCCGAGACTTGCCATGTCGTCTGTAGCCGCTCGAACCCTGGCCAACGCCAGCGTTCGCCTTGCCTTGCCATTTGTTTTGCATACACACGATGCGCCAACGTTGGAACGAGCGGACGTTGGCCGAGGTTTGCCCAGTCGTCTGTAGGCGCCTTTACGTTTAAGTTACGTCCATTGTGAATCAAGCATTGAGATTTAATGTGATTTTTGGCGCTGTAACCCACACAAATCTATAGCCCGGTCAAGTTAGACATTTCAAATAAAAAAAATTGCTGGGGCCGGGGTGGCGAGCTGTGGTTTACCATTACGAATAAAGTGTCAAAAGTCCCCATCGATCCTAAGTGTGCGTCGGTATTTATTCGGGGCCAACGGTCGATACTTTCGGTTTCTTGAATCTTTTTCAGAGACGGTGAGCTTTATCAACATTTCCACCCACCTATGAGGTAGTGTACTCGGCGCGTCTTTTTTACCATGGTTTTCCCTGTAGGCCTATTCCACTAAGGATAATTTAAGGGGAACAATACCCACCAAGTTCTAGATATTACGGATATGGCTATTGATTATTATCGTTTTGATTTATTTGAATATTTCAATCAGATTCGTACTCTTGGAAGTCTACTTCAACAGTCATATCTTCTTCGATTTCTTCTTCTTTAACTTTGTCTTCCTCTTGCTGGATGATCAGAAATTGTTCAAATGTGGCTGAGTCATTGATTGGTCTCTTCATTAAAGCACAGCCATCTTAAACACATAGCCGTGAACAAAATGTGACAACGCCGCAAATGAAGGATTCGGAAGGCCGACTGGGACTTCGGAAGGCCGCAGTATATTCGTTATACATAATAGGAGCGCGATTTCCAAATATATTTCAATTAATTGTCGAATAGTCGATATGGAATATTTTAAATTCAATCAAATACCTAGAAGCAACAAAACTAAATCCTACTTGACCAATGAATTGGTTTGATTAATCATTTTTATTATAACTGATGGATATCAATTGAACGAAATTAATTGAAAAATAAAAGAACACAAGACTACGTTCACAATATTTAATAAATTAAACATCTAACAAGTCGACATGTTTCGGGTTTTATCCCATTCTCAAGACTGAAAAGTAAACGCACAAGTCAAAGAAATAAACATCAAACAACAGATGTTAAAACCGGAGATAAGCGGAAATCTAATTGATCGTTCACAATTGGTTGTTTATATTTTGAAGCAGAAGATATTTCCAAAATTTCTAAAAGATCTAGGCGTCTGCTTTTTTCCCCTTCATGCAATAATCTTGTTTTATTAAAATCTATGAAATGGTTACAAGTGATACAATGATCAGAAAAACCAGTTGTCAATTTGTTTTGAAGAATTGACTTTCTATGTTCATCAACCCTTATCTTAAGAGAACGACCAGTCTGACCTATGTAAAAAGCTGGGCATTCGTCACAAAAAATTTTATAGACACCACTTTTTTCAAAAGTTGTTAAACTATCCTTTCCATTATAAAACATTGATTTTAAGTTTTTCTTGTTGGTACATACAATGTCAATTTTATTCCGTCTTAATCTACTACAAATATTGTCGCTTATTTGTGGGATATAGTTTATATAAGCAAATTTATCAATACAGTTATTAATTTCGGTGGGGTATATACTTGATAATAGTTTTTTATATTGTTTTTTGTCAATTAATTTATCTATTATATTGGGAGAGAAACCATTGTTTAATGCCAATGTCCTTAACACTTCCACTTCTTTTTCGAAATTGGCTGTTGAAAGTGGTATTGATATTAGACGGTGTACCAGGGAATGAAAAGCTGACATTTTTATTTTATATGGATGTGAACTACTATTATGGATGAGGATGTCTGAAAACGTAGGTTTTCTATATACATCAAATTCCAAATGATCTTCTACTATTTTTATCTGTATATCCAAAAAGTTTAACGACCTATTTTCATTTTCCATTTCCAATGTGAACTGAACCGACACATACAAAGAGTTAATCAGTTGGAAAAATAATTCAAGCTCGAAATCTGAGCCAGTCCAAATACAAAACACGTCATCTACATATCGTCTCCAGTATAGTACAT
This sequence comes from Hippodamia convergens, assembly GCA_038502775.1. Taxonomy (NCBI): domain Eukaryota; kingdom Metazoa; phylum Arthropoda; class Insecta; order Coleoptera; family Coccinellidae; genus Hippodamia; species Hippodamia convergens. The sequence continues at coordinate 53,644 of JAVSIQ010000077.1, read as the reverse complement.
ATTCAGTCACACTGTTATTAACTGACGAGAATATTTTCTTTTCCAAATTTGTCATGAATACTTCGCTTAAAAGAGGAGATAAAGGAGAACCCATTGGTAGACCATCCAACTGTTGATAGAATTTTCCATTGAACTTGAAATAACTCTGTTCAAGACACACTTGTAAAAGTTTATTTGTTTCATCTATCAATTCTGCACTGAGGGAAAAATTATTATGAAGTTGTTCGTTGATTAAATTTTTAACTTCCATATTAGGTATTGATGGGAATAAATTTACTACATCGAATGAAATTAACTTAGCATTCGGAGGGATTTTTAGTGACTTCAATTCATCTGTAAGTTGGATTGTGTTTTTGATGGAGTAAATTGGTTCATGTTGAATCATTTTTGGTAAAATCGAATTCAGATATCTACAGAGTTTTGAAGCTGGTGCATGCGTATAAGAAACGATGGGTCTCATTGGACAATTCTCTTTATGGATTTTAGGTAGAGCATATAATTGCGGTATTCTTGGATTCATTATCGTCAAAGGAAAAGTTATTTCAGATAATACGTTTGGGCAATTTTTGATATACTTTTTGATTGAATTTTGGAATTTCGATGTTGGGTCAACTTTCAGTTCTAGGAAGTTATCAGAGCTCAACAATAATTCTGTTTTTTGTAAATAATCAGTCTTGTTCAAAATTGTAACTGTATTGCCTTTGTCAGCTTTTGTAATTATCAGATCATTCTCAGAGGCTTTCTTCTTGATTTGTTTCAAAACTGCAATTTCGTTTTTATCCTGTCTGATTCGAGCATTGGATATCATTCTCGCACAAACAGATTTTTCAAAGTTTTGTATCTCAGGAGATTCGATCTTATTTAAAGCTAATTCTACATTAACTGCTAAATGTTTGAGGTCCTTATTATTAAACATATTCGGACAGTGTTTCAAACCTTTCTCCAATAATCTCAATTCAGCTTCTTCGAAATGTACTTCTGTAAAATTCTTCACTTTTTCATAAAACTTCACTGCACTTTCACTGGCGCGCATCGAAAGATTAGGCCTGAATTTATCCCTACAATGCATAAGAGATTCGAGTTTTCTAAGTTGATTTTTATATTGTTCATGTCCCAAAATCCTCACTTCTTCTCTAATGATGAAATCCAAGTGATCGAACTCCGCAGGGCTGGTTCGGAAAGACAATTCACTATGAATCACCTTTAGGTGAAGTTTATTGTTATCTCTGATCCTGTACCACTTCTTCATCTCCAACCTGATCCAAGTTTTTATTGCTGTATTTACTGCAGATTTCGCCTGTGGGGAACTATGTCTACAGCAAATTTTCATGTATTTCGGTTTGATGTTATTCAACAAACATTGTTTATTGAACCAGAGGTGGTTATTGCATCTTCTGATCTTTAGAAGTACTTTTCTATAATAAATGGCGAGTCTTGAAATGTTTGCATTCTTTATTAACGAAATTGATTCCTCGCTCAACACTTGGTGAAACATCTTTGGTCAATTGAAAAATAAAAGAACACAAGACTACGTTCACAATATTTAATAAATTAAACATCTAACAAGTCGACATGTTTCGGGTTTTATCCCATTCTCAAGACTGAAAAGTAAACGCACAAGTCAAAGAAATAAACATCAAACAACAGATGTTAAAACCGGAGATAAGCGGAAATCTAATTGATCGTTCACAATTGGTTGTTTATATTTTGAAGCAGAAGATATTTCCAAAATTTCTAAAAGATCTAGGCGTCTGCTTTTTTCCCCTTCATGCAATAATCTTGTTTTATTAAAATCTATGAAATGGTTACAAGTGATACAATGATCAGAAAAACCAGTTGTCAATTTGTTTTGAAGAATTGACTTTCTATGTTCATCAACCCTTATCTTAAGAGAACGACCAGTCTGACCTATGTAAAAAGCTGGGCATTCGTCACAAAAAATTTTATAGACACCACTTTTTTCAAAAGTTGTTAAACTATCCATTCCATTATAAAACATTGATTTTAAGTTTTTCTTGTTGGTACATACAATGTCAATTTTATTCCGTCTTAATCTACTACAAATATTGTCGCTTATTTGTGGGATATAGTTTATATAAGCAAATTTATCAATACAGTTATTAATTTCGGTGGGGTATATACTTGATAATAGTTTTTTATATCGTTTTTTGTCAATTAATTTATCTATTATATTGGGAGAGAAACCATTGTTTAATGCCAATGTCCTTAACACTTCCACTTCTTTTTCGAAATTGGCTGTTGAAAGTGGTATTGATATTAGACGGTGTACCAGGGAATGAAAAGCTGACATTTTTATTTTATATGGATGTGAACTACTATTATGGATGAGGATGTCTGAAAACGTAGGTTTTCTATATACATCAAATTCCAAATGATCTTCTACTATTTTTATCTGTATATCCAAAAAGTTTAACGACCTATTTTCATTTTCCATTTCCAATGTGAACTGAACCGACACATACAAAGAGTATGTACTATATGTACTATACTGGAGACGATATGTAGATGACGTGTTTTGTATTTGGACTGGCTCAGATTTCGAGCTTGAATTATTTTTCCAACTGATTAACTCTTTGTATGTGTCGGTTCAGTTCACATTGGAAATGGAAAATGAAAATAGGTCGTTAAACTTTTTGGATATACAGATAAAAATAGTAGAAGATCATTTGGAATTTGATGTATATAGAAAACCTACGTTTTCAGACATCCTCATCCATAATAGTAGTTCACATCCATATAAAATAAAAATGTCAGCTTTTCATTCCCTGGTACACCGTCTAATATCAATACCACTTTCAACAGCCAATTTCGAAAAAGAAGTGGAAGTGTTAAGGACATTGGCATTAAACAATGGTTTCTCTCCCAATATAATAGATAAATTAATTGACAAAAAACAATATAAAAAACTATTATCAAGTATATACCCCACCTAAATTAATAACTGTATTGATAAATTTGCTTATATAAACTATATCCCACAAATAAGCGACAATATTTGTAGTAGATTAAGACGGAATAAAATTGACATTGTATGTACCAACAAGAAAAACTTAAAATCAATGTTTTATAATGGAAAGGATAGTTTAACAACTTTTGAAAAAAGTGGTGTCTATAAAATTTTTTGTGACGAATGCCCAGCTTTTTACATAGGTTAGACTGGTCGTTCTCTTAAGATAAGGGTTGATGAACATAGAAAGTCAATTCTTCAAAACAAATTGACAACTGGTTTTTCTGATCATTGTATCACTTGTAACCATTTCATAGATTTTAATAAAACAAGATTATTGCATGAAGGGGAAAAAAGCAGACGCCTAGATCTTTTAGAAATTTTGGAAATATCTTCTGCTTCAAAATATAAACAACCAATTGTGAACGATCAATTAGATTTCCGCTTATCTCCGGTTTTAACATCTGTTGTTTGATGTTTATTTCTTTGACTTGTGCGTTTACTTTTCAGTCTTGAGAATGGGATAAAACCCGAAACATGTCGACTTGTTAGATGTTTAATTTATTAAATATTGTGAACGTAGTCTTGTGTTCTTTTATTTTTCAATTGACCAAAGATGTTTCACCAAGTGTTGAGCGAGGAATCAATTTCGTGAACGAAATTATTTGATCTGTATAGAAGCACAAGAACTTAATGATTATCAATGTATTTTGACAATACAGCACATTTCATCAGGGTCTTGACACCTTCCTACCCCCACCCCAAATAGTGTTTTTAGTTGAGACAACAAATACTCGTGTCGCTGCATACGCCAATATTTAGTGATATCGTCAATAGATGACTCTGTTTGAGGTTTTTAGTCGTGTTTCGTGTTTGTCAAACATATGTTTTATTGACATAATTCACACAATTATTGATCACATTATGTATTTACATTCACAAGATCAAATGGATATGAAGAAGATAGTTATTAGTTATTTATTAAATATTGGAGAGTTATTATCCACTTTCTTCATCATTGGGGGCGTTCCACTTGGCGATCACAACGCTCACGCTCACGACCGCCCTTTTCCCCATTCCACTTGCTTGCTAGCGCTATTATGTTAACTCAAGTGGAACGGATTATTGGGCGTTTTGGGCTGTCATGAAAGAAATGACAAGATTGAAAAAAGTAGAAGTCATTCTAAACAATAAATTCAATTAAAGTGTACAACAGTTAGAAATATTATAATAAATATATATCTAAACTGTATTCTGAACCTCCATTTTCACTTTCACGCATCTATTAAGATAGGTCGTCACAGAACATCGAAATATGTGGGTCGACTTGAGTTAGGAGTGAGCGATGATTTTGCCGCGCTCACAAAGACCGCGGTCGTTAAGTGGAACGGCTAAAGGAGCATTTTGATCGTTGTGATCGCCAAGTGGAACGGCCCCTGATAGGTACCGGTAGCGGAAATCTGTTGACATCGGGCGCATTCAGCAGAAAGAGCGGTAGCAAACTGTCACAAGTCAGTCACACAACACGTTACCGAAAAGGAGCGCAAGCCAAGTACGCTACTAAAAATGGCGACCGCTACCCAACATGTTACATAGGTAGCTCAACGTTCAGCAGAAGATCATAGAAATTCGGTAACAGTTCCGTAACTGTTTTCTCTGCTGAATGCGCCCAATAGGTAGGTAACAATTACTCGTCTTGCGCAGATATCGTTTATTTACACATTCGAATTTTAAAAGTTTGTTTTACGGAGGAATTTCTAGTATTCAGTTTCTTAAGGTAGTTTATTATTTTTATTTTTCAAGATATTTTTCAAGAGTGTAATTTCAAATTTTACACACGTGATAGTCTAGGATATATACTCAATGGAATAATTTATTCACAAGGAAAATGAAGTACACTTCCAAAATATTCAAGGTTTATTAAAAATGAATTATGTATATTTACCATTATCAATACAGGAGAAAAAGTGCCAAGAACTTGTCTGTGGTAAAAAAAATATTTTTATATACATTGATAAATACATATGGTGGTGAGTTTATTATTCATCTGTTACAAATCCAAATTCAGTGTTGAAGGTAAGTATTTAGAGAAAGCAAGTAAGTATTTTCAAAAACAAGTTAAAAATTATTATCAAATTGAATTATTTCTTTTCCAGATACCAATCCAGAAGTTGCAGTGCTGGCGTTCTATCCAATTTCTTATCTGTTGCTGAAGTTGGAATGCAACCGAATGTTTCTCAAGTGTTCTGGAAGGCTGTTATAGAGGAGTCGAGCGAGGTATGCAAACGTAAATATCATTGAAAAATGATATGGTAGCCATTATATTCATTATTTTATGAAAGCACTCACGTTCATTTATTTATCATTAGATGAAGGCTTAATTCTCGCTGATTATGAATAAGAGAATTATTCAATTTGCCAACTCTTTCATTTGTAAATGAAGAAACCGAAGGAGCAAACTTGATAATGGTATGTACAACATGGCTTTTCGAATTCGAATTTTGCAACTTACTTCATTATTTTAGAACAACAAACAGTCTAGAGAAAAGAGTTTGCTTGGACCACTTCATTATTTCTCTGATTATTTAAAAACCTGGTTTATTTGACGGCTATCTAGAAAATATTGATAACCCAGAGTACAAATAATCCAGAAAATAGAAGTTCTCCTAATGCTGAGAAATATGCAAGACATGATAGAAACACTAAACATTAGAATCATGAATGGTAATTATATTTTTACCCTGTTTTTTAAAGTGAATAAAGCTCTTAAATAAAGCAGTGTATCTTTTGAAGAACATTTAATAAATACTAAGTTACATTAATATATCGTGATGGAAACCGCAGTATGTGATATCTCAAAACCAATCAAGCAATATTTTATTGCACCACTCTGGCCAACTTGTTAATCTGTCCAACATGCAATAGGTGTTATGTAATTGAATCATTCATTTTCAAAACAACTCAGAAAAAGTCTCAATCGATGAAAACAGAAAGAATTTGTATACAAAAAGTCATAATGTCAATAACAATCATGAGGCAATAAGTTTTCGAAAAACTATGGTGTTATAATTCAGAGGTGAAATAAATATCAAGTGTATTGGAAAAATTTGCTGTCTCTCCTGAAAACTTGGAATGTTGGACATACGACATATTGCAGTTTCCACTACGATTCATGCATTATTATTACTTTCTCTTCTGAGGATAGCTGCTTTGTCATCATGCCTGGTCTTGCTGCACAGAATGTTTTAGCAAAATTAATTTCTGTAACTGGTATGCATCAACCTTAAATCATTTTTATTACTGATAATATCTACTCCAATATAAATACCACTTACCTTACTGATTTTGGGTACATTCCTCAATAAACGAGTATCAGCACAAGTGCTGATCCTGGATTTTACAATAAATTTGGCTACAAACAAAATAGCATGAAGAAGACTGCATAGTTCCTCAAGATCGGCCAGGCCAGTTTAATGGCCACAGTTGATACTTATTTTAGCTTCATCAGCAATGCTGTATCTTATTTCCTTTGTGAATGCTTCACCTCAAAAAAATAGAAAGTCTATTTATTACATATATTACAGTAATATAGTACGTTTACTTACATTTCCTTAAGTTCAATATTTTGCTCCAAAAATTTTATTTATTTACAGGCTGTCAAGCGCTCTAGAAGACTTTCATTTGCTTATTGGTGTGAAATCTATTGATACTTTCGAATACAAAATACATTTGCAGCTTCCACGGGAGGAAAATCTAAAGAAAGAGTCATCTCATTTTTTTCAAGGTGGTGTAAATCAAAACTCTCAATCTTATATATTTCCTGCGAATATCATCCAACTACTGCTGCATTCGTTATAGAAATTTAAATAAAATAGCCACTTCAAGTATTCACTGATAGAAAATTGAATGAATTAAGATATCTTCATACTCTTGATATATCATTTGAAAAAATAAAGTTAACCTCACGTTGCAGTTAGAAAGAGAGGGAAGATCACACCCGACGTCGTTCGAAAACGATCGGCAACATTTCAAACAACTGAGTGCGCCCAGCGTTCGACACACGCACTTTATCCGACGTTGTTCCGAACGCTGCCCTTGAAAAATAAAAAGAATAAACTACCTTAAAACTACCGTAAAACAAACTTTTAAAATTCGAATGTGTAAATAAACGATATCTGCGCAAGACGAGTAATTGTTACCTACCTATTTTCTTGGTTGCAAAGTTGTACATCCGGACGAACGTCCCAAGTGATTCCGAACGGGATTAAATTTTACCCGACGTCGATTCCGAACGTCTTGGGCTGGCTTGGTTGGGCGCACACCGGACAACGTCCGACGTTGATTCCGAACGCCGCCACGCACTTTATCCGACGTTGATTCCGAAATTCCGAACGCCGCCTAGGGTTGGCAATAGTAGTGATGGGAAATAACGTTATTTTTCCATAACCGTTATCAACTGTTATGGTTATTTTCAAATAACGGTTGTTGATAACCGTTAATACGTTATTTGGTTAAACCGATATTGGGGGCGTTTCACTTGGCGATCACAACGCTCACGCTCACAACCGCTCTTTTCCCCATTCCACTTGCTTGCTAGCGCTATTATGTTAACTCAAGTGGAACGGATTATTGGGCGTTTTGGGCTGTCATGACAGAAATGACAATATTAAAAAAAGTAGAAGTCATACTAAACAATAAATTTAAATAAAGTGTACAACAGTTAGAAATATTATAATAAATATATATCTAAACTGTATTCTGAACGTCCATTTTCACTTTCACGCATCTATTGAGATAGGTCGTCACAGAACATCGAAATATGTGGGTCGATTTGAGCTTGGAGTGAGCGATGATTTTGCCGCGCTCACAAAGACCGCAGTCGTTAAGTGGAACGCCTAAAGGAGCATTTTGATCGTTGTGATCGCCAAGTGGAACGGCCCCATTATATGAATAACAGTCCGCATTCATCGACTGTTATATTGATAACAGTTGACGGTCGAATTAAATTGTTATTCAGATACGGAGTCGACGAATGTCAAGCTGGACATGGGCGCCCGCAGGGGGGTTGGGCAGGTGGGGGCGTGCCCCCCCCTGAGATTTTTATTTCCTTCTTGTTTTTGAGCAAAACCTAACACTGATTTCGCCTGCGCATCATCAAATCATCATTTGGCCCCCCCTGAGAAAAAATTCTGCGGTCGCTCATGAAGCTGGAAGGATTTAATAAATAATAGGGTTCACAGGGTTTGCAACTATGAATTTATACATTTTGTCATTGGGAAAAATATTGAGGAAACAATATCACTATTGCTTGAGGGTATATTCTTCATCCATGTTGGAATAGAAAACTATCAATAATTATTGAAAATTATCTGCTATTAATTTCTCTTTCGAAAACTCATGATAATTAACCCTGTCAGCTTAACAACCTTAATGTACCAAGAACCGCATCCGCATTCGACGATAACGTTAGCTTAGCATGATAACATTAATATCATCAGGTCGTTCAAAAAACAGTTGTCGTTCCAAAAACAGTTGTCGTTCCAAAAACAGTTGTCGTTTCAATAACAGTAAGCGTTAAAATGAAAGTTGAAATAACCAGATAACGTTATTTGGTTATTTCAACTTTCAACGCTTATTGTTATTCGACCAACGACTGTTAGTTAGTGGAACTTGGAATCGTCAATCTTCGTGTCGAATCGTCGACAGTCGACAGCGGCGGGCGGATGTTTGATATTTGATATTCCGCGCATACGTTATTGCGCAACCTGTTATTTTTCAAGATAAATAACAGTTAGTTATCGTTATCTATAAATAACAGTTGTTAAATAACAGGTTAGAGAATAACGCCCCATCCCTAGGCAATAGTTTATAACGCACTCGGACAAAACGTCGCGATCGGAAGGGGCGCGTTGTTTTTTTTGTCTCTACTCTATGGATCTTACCCTAAATTGAGATCGGAAGAGAATTTGAAAATGAATGTCAGCACTCCAAAATGTATGTAGCACAGAAAGAATTTAGTGGAATCCATATTAATATTATAAATGTGAAAGTCCGTGTGTTTGTTTGTGTGTTTGTTTGTCCTCTATGGACTGAAGAACTAGATGACCGATTTTGATGAAACTTTCACTATATTGTAGAGAATTTTTTTTGGGAGGTTTTCATGTAGCTAGAAAAAACTCTTTGGTTTCATCATCTCTTACTTTTACATTTAAAATTTAACTTTTCAAATGTCCAATCTGGGTTTGTAGTGTGAATAATAAATCTATAAATGAATATCATCATAAAAAATAGCTTGGAAAAGGGCGCCATTAGACCATTTGCCCAGGGCGCCCATCACCTTAGTCCGGGGCCTGGCAGGTGGGAGTTAAGTTTGAATCGGTTCCAGAGTATTATCTATCAATTTTAAACCCCAGTCTTTTGGGTTCAGTTGATTGCTAAGCCACAGGCCCGGATCTAAAATTTTTTCTGACCGGGGCAAAAATGTTAGAATGAATATTAGCTAATTACCATTTTCAGCATACTAATGCCATCTCTGATACAGGTTTTAATATTTCATATTTGCACGAAGAAATCTGTAGCATATTCTATATTAAATAAACACATGTACCTATAAGTCCCCTCGGTCAGAGAGGAAAAATGTAACAGATGGAAGACAGTCTGCTAAGTCTAAGACAACGAGAATAAACGACATTACGAAAACTAGTGCTTTCATAAACCTCCGAACATTATTTGGCCAAGAAATCTTAATGTTGATGTTTTTTTAAAGTAGCAAATGCATTTTCAAAATGCATTAGATTTATTCTGAATAATCGGTTTCTTTTTTGCTTTTGTCTTTTTTCATTTCAGATAAAGAATTACGAGTCGTTTTGGGAAGAATCTGTGTATCCGAGCCCATCGACGGATAACATGAAGATGATCGCACTGATGTCTTTCAAGATTTTCCTGATATTTGATATTTGGCTCCACTTTCTCTTATGCCCAATGAGGGAACATAGATACAAATTTTCTGTCGGATTTTGACATTGAGACAGAAAACAGTCATAGACATATGTTCAATCTGAAGATGAGTAATATAATAAATTATATATTTTGATTATTTTATGACTATTTGAATAGAAAATTACATGGAGAAATGAAATAGATCATCAAATATGGCGATTGATGACTTTCACATTATTCGACGTATGTTGGGTTGCCTATACTTAGGGGACGAATAAGATGAAGTGTTCTATCTGAATATTATTCATATTATTATGAATTTTGAACGAATCGAATAAACTAATACTACCATTGTATTGTCTCTCGCTTATGCCAAATTTTCTATAAATGGCATTAACTGTTTATCAATGGGAAATTTAAGAAAAACAATTCTGTTCACATTTTGAATTGTCTGTCTAGGCAAAATTGAAATTTTCAAAAATTAATATCTTCAGAACGGAGGGGTCTACACAAATGAAATTTGTTTCAGAGAATTTCTTATTGCCGAATGATCTCATGAAAAAATCATGAACGATATCGCCTACTGGCCACATTTTAAATTATCCGTCTGTCAAGGCAATATTGAAATTTTCAAAAATTAATATCTTCAAAACGGAGGGGTCTACACAAATGAAATTTGTTTCAGAAAATTTATTATTGCCGAATGATTTTATAAGAAAATCAAACGATATTGACGCCTGCCCACATTTAGAATTTTTCATCTCTATAGGCAAAATTGAAATTGAAATTAAAAAAAATTAAAATCTGCTAGGTCATTAGAAATTAGAATTTCCGTTGATTTTGGACAAAAAACATGAACAATTTGAAAAAATGAAGAAATTCTCTGGTACAAATTTTATTTCTGTAGACCCCTCCGTTCTGAAGATATTAATTTTTGAAAATTTTAATATTGCCTTGACAGACGGATAATTTAAAATGTGGCCAGTAGCCGATATCGTTCATGATTTTTTCATGAGATCCTTCGGCAATAAGAAATTCTCTGGTACAAATTTTATTTCTGTAGACCCCTCCGTTCTGAAGATATTAATTTTTGAAAATTTTAATATTGCCTTGACAGACGGATAATTTAAAATGTGGCCAGTAGCCGATATCGTTCATGATTTTTTCATGAGATCCTTCGGCAATAAGAAATTCTCTGGTACAAATTTTATTTCTGTAGACCTCGCCGTTCCGGAGATATAAATTTTTGAAATTTTCAATTTTACCTTGACAGACGGATACTTTAAAATGTGGCCAGTAGCCGATATCGTTCATGATTTTTTCATGAGATCATTCGGCAATAAGAAATTCTCTGGTACAAATTTTATTTCTGTAGACCTCGCCGTTCCGGAGATATAAATTTTTGAAATTTTCAATTTTACCTTGACAGACGGATACTTTAAAATGTGGCCAGTAGCCGATATCGTTCATGATTTTTTCATGAGATCTTTCGGCAATAAGAAATTCTCTGGTACAAATTTTATTTTTGTAGACCTCGCCGTTCCGGAGATATTAATTTTTGAAATTCTCAATTTTACCTTGACAGACGGATAATTTAAAATGTGGCCAGTAGCCGATATTGTTCATGATTTTTTCATGAAATCATTCGGCAATAAGAAATTCTCTGGTACAAATTTTATTTTTGTAGACCTCGCCGTTCCGGAGATATTAATTTTTGAAATTCTCAATTTTACCTTGACAAACGGATACTTTAAAATGTGGCCAGTAGCCGATATCGTTCATGATTTTTTCATGAAATCATTCGGCAATAAGAAATTCTCTGGTACAAATTTTATTTTTGTAGACCTCGCCGTTCCGGAGATATTAATTTTTGAAATTCTCAATTTTACCTTGACAGACGGATACTTTAAAATGTGGCCAGTAGCCGATATCGTTCATGATTTTTTCATGAGATCATTCGGCAATAAGAAATTCTCTGGTACAAATTTTATTTCTGTAGACCTCGCCGTTCCGGAGATATAAATTTTTGAAATTTTCAATTTTACCTTGACAGACGGATACTTTAAAATGTGGCCAGTAGCCGATATTGTTCATGATTTTTTCATGAAATCATTCGGCAATAAGAAATTCTCTGGTACAAATTTTATTTTTGTAGACCTCGCCGTTCCGGAGATATTAATTTTTGAAATTCTCAATTTTACCTTGACAGACGGATACTTTAAAATGTGGCCAGTAGCCGATATCGTTCATGATTTTTTCATGAGATCATTCGGCAATAAGAAATTCTCTGGTACAAATTTTATTTCTGTAGACCTCGCCGTTCCGGAGATATAAATTTTTGAAATTTTCAATTTTACCTTGACAGACGGATACTTTAAAATGTGGCCAGTAGCCGATATTGTTCATGATTTTTTCATGAAATCATTCGGCAATAAGAAATTCTCTGGTACAAATTTTATTTTTGTAGACCTCGCCGTTCCGGAGATATTAATTTTTGAAATTCTCAATTTTACCTTGACAAACGGATACTTTAAAATGTGGCCAGTAGCCGATATCGTTCATGATTTTTTCATGAAATCATTCGGCAATAAGAAATTCTCTGGTACAAATTTTATTTTTGTAGACCTCGCCGTTCCGGAGATATTAATTTTTGAAATTCTCAATTTTACCTTGACAGACGGATACTTTAAAATGTGGCCAGTAGCCGATATCGTTCATGATTTTTTCATGAGATCATTTGGCAATAAGAAATTCTCTGAAACAAATTTCATTTGTGTAGACCCCTCCGTTCTGAAGATATTAATTTTTGAAAATTTCAATTTTGCCTAGACAGACAATTCAAAATGTGAACAGAATTGTTTTTCTTAAATTTCCCATTGATAAACAGTTAATGCCATTTATAGAAAATTTGGCATAAGCGAGAGACAATACAATGGTAGTATTAGTTTATTCGATTCGTTCAAAATTCATAATAATATGAATAATATTCAGATAGAACACTTCATCTTATTCGTCCCCTAAGTATAGGCAACCCCACATACGTCGAATAATGTGAAAGTCATCAATCGCCATATTTGATGATCTATTTCATTTCTCCATGTAATTTTCTATTCAAATTTCAAATAGTCATAACATAATCAAAATATATAATTTATTATATTACTCATCTTCAGATTGAACATATGTCTATGACTGTTTTCTGTCTCAATGTCAAAACTCGACAGAAAATTTGCATCTATGTTCCCTCATTGGGCATAAACGAAAGTTCTACCATCTACTGGGACTTTACCATCATTACGGACAGAGGAGTGGAACATAACAGACCTGATATGGTGGTGTGGGACAAGAAAGATAAAACTGCCACAATAATTGATTTTGCTGTGCCTCAAGATTATAATATACTAAAAACCTATGCTGAAAAAATCAGTAAGTATGAAGCACTAGCAAGGCAGATGCGAGATATGTGGCAGCTGAAGAGGGTCGAGATAATTCCTCTCATTGTTAGTGTTAATGGGCTGGTTCCAAAAAAAACATCTCAACACCTACAGGAACTACAATTACCCCCCAACACGATCACCTGGATGCAAAAGGCAGTTATATTGAGCACAGTGAGCATCGTCAGACAGGTTATCTTTCCTCACTAAGATATTGTTCTGCTCTTGGTGGAAACACCCGAGCCGAGCATAACCATGACCACATAAGTGTGAATTAAAAAAAAAAAACAAAAAATTATATATATATATATAATTTTTTGTTTTTTTTTATATATATATTATTATAATAATTAATTAAACAAGTGGTCCAAACGAACCGGATTTTCGAAAATTTCGAGTTTTGGTAGCTGGAATCTACGTTGATTATTGAATTCAAGAGCGATTCACTCTGCAAAGACGGCTGTTCTTCAGGTGGGTGATTCGACGAGGTCCGATTCCATTATTTCATTGAGGGAATTTCCCGGTGTACAAAAGGCATTTTGGTTCATATCAAACCATCCAGAGGCAAATTAGAAGTAATTCACCGATCGAATTTCTTTCATCATATCAAGAATAAAAACGAACGTAAACACGGAGTGAGTATCCACATATGCTGTGCATCTCATATGGAACGGTGATAATTTTTGTTTCCGAAAAGAAATCAATTTTTGGAAAATCAAATAACGGTATTAGAGGCCTTAGAGGATGGTAATGTTAAAACTGCTATTAGAACTACCCCTAATGGTAATTTAAAGTCAAATAATTTTCCCACCGTTAAGTCGCATAATGTTGTTCCATGTCATTCTAATGAGTGTCCACTTTGCAACGATTCTCATTTTTTCTTACATTGCGACTCATATAAAAATAAAAGCCCTATTCAGAGAAAGGAATTTATAATTAATCAAAAGCGTTGCTTTAACTGTCTTGCATTACATAACGTGAAAAATTGCACCTCTAAGAAAAGGTGTCAGATTTGCCATAGTAAGCACCACTCATCTATACATACAAATGTTACTGAAACAAAGAATTTAGAATCATCTATCCCTTCAGTAGGTAAAAAATTAACTGTCGAAGAAGTTTCTTCTAATTTGTGCAAATCTCCGAATCAAGTTCTTCTTTCCACCGCAGTAGTTAAAGTTTGTACCGAAGATGGAAAGGTGCTCGGGCTCTGGTAGATCAGGGGTCACAGTCATCCTTCATTCAGAGTCTTTGTATCAGAGACTAAAATTGAAATCAAAATCAGTTGATGTCCCTATTTCGGGAGTTGGAGGACGTAAAACCTTCACATGTAGGAAATTAGTCATATTTACCTTAAAAGCTAGGTTTAATTCAGATTTTTTCTGTCATGTAGATGCTTTTGTAATTCCTAAAATAACATCTTATGCACCTGAATTGGAAAGCAATAATAAACGTTACTATTATCTAGATTCACTTTTACTAGCTGATCCAAATTTCGCAGAAAGAGGTCAAATAGAGCTACTTTTAGGTTCTTCAATTCACGCTAAGATTATTGAGGGTCAAATCATTCGAGGAAAAACTTCTGAACCTATAGCCATGAAAAGTGCACTCGGTTGGATAGTTTCTGGCAATACTTCTTCATCCCGTGATAGAATTCTTCCTTCAGTATTACACATTAATGAAGATGAGATATCTTTAAACGACTTGCTAGGTAACTTCTTCGCACAAGAAGAATTCTCGAGTGAAACTAAGTGTTAAATAAAGCAGCGAAGTTTGTTTAATACCCTTTATTGATCAGATCAACTTTATAAAACGGAATATATATTCTCCGAGCCAACATGGATCATTTCAGCACAACGCTTCACCTCATATATATGTCAACCTCCCTTTCATGTAAGGAACATAGAACTAAATAATGCTTCTTTTTGATTACGCTGGCCAATAAACTAATACATATTTTAACACACTTCCTTTCTTGGTCAGCGAAATCAAAGATAACTTAAATACTAACATCAATAAATGTTCAACAAACATCTCATTTTTTCAAATTTCGAGTGACCTAACGCTTTTGTAAAAACGTCAGCAAGGTTATCTACAGTGGAAATCTTAGAAATTTTAATTACATTTTCTTTCACGTAATCATGAACATAATGATAGCTAACTTCTACATGTTTACTATTTTTAGAAAAATTTCCATTAATTGCTAACAATCGAGCAGCTGCATTGTCTTCCCAAATTTCAATGGGATCTGAATGATTTACATCAAATTTTTTCAAGAGTCCATTAATGTACAACACTTCATCAACTGATTCTGCTAATGCAATATATTCTGCATGACAAGATGATTTCGTCACTGATTTTTGTTTTCTAGAGACCCATAGTACAGGATTATCAAAAACGCTAACTAAAATTCCGCTTCGAGACTTTCGATCTGTAGCATCTGAGGCCCAATCAGCATCAACAAAAGAATCTATAGTACTATTGAATTTGGAACTAAAGTTCAGTGATAAATCTTTAGTATGATATAGATATTTTAACACTCTAAGAGCATACTTGAAATGTGTACTACTGTTACAGTTATGAAAAGCACTTAAATAGCTAACAGCATATGATATATCAGGTCTTGTACCCTGACTTATATACAACAATGCACCAATCAAATTTCTGTAACCTAAATTTTCATTTGTGTCTGTATCGGGTTTTAATTTTAAATTCAATTCAATAGGAGTTTTATAAAGTTTGCTTTCTTTCAAATTATATTTCAGAACTAGATCTTCAATGTATTTGCTTTGGCTCAAACTCAATTTTCTCTCTTCCTGATTATAATCAACATCTATACCTAAGTACCTCTTAACTTTTCCTAAGTTCTTCATTTCAAATTCATCGGATAACTGCCTCTTAATGTCAAAAATCTGCTCAATATCTGGACCACAAATTAGCAAATCGTCAACATAAAGAATAATATAGATTGCGGACTGTTCATTTTTAATGAAGTATAAACAACTATCATAACTAGAATTGCAAAAACCAAGAGATATAAGATGGCGATTAAAGCATTCATACCATGCTTTAGGGATCTCTCGAAGTCCATACAATGCCTTCTTTAATTTGCATACTTTATTTTTATCATCATCAAACCCTTCAGGCTGATAGACATATACATCTGACTTGAGTTTCCCATTTAGAAAGGTAGTTTGAACATCCATCTGTTCACACACACTACCGACAGCAAAGTTTTAAGAGTACACATTCGTGCTACAGGTGCATAAATTTCTTCTTCTAAAGATTTTGGTTGTTGACAACCTATCGCAACCAGTCTAGCTTTAAATATATTGGTGACTTTCTTTTAAAAATCCATTTGACATTTATTATTTTATTATCGTCAGGCACAGAAGTTATGTGTACTAAGTCCCAAGTTTCATTTTTGATAAGACTGTTATATTCAACTTGCATCGCGTTCAACCAATTTAACTTGTCAGTGGAACTAAGGGCTTCCTGATAATTAACAGGTTCGATATTTGAGAAATTCGCGTCAATTACATAATCATTGTGCCAAAGTGGCTTAGTAATTATTCTTTTTGATCTTACTGGACTCAATTTTTCACTAGATTCCAATCTCTCTGAACCTTCAGTCACTTTCTCACACTCAGTCACTTCCTCACACTCAGATGATTCATCAATTGACAGTTTTATAAATCTTTCATTATTTTCTATAAATCGAACATGTCGAGATTCAACTATTTTATCTTCTATGAGCATTCTATAACCTAAATTAGTGTAACCTACTAGAACACCTTTCATAGATTTTGGATCCAATTTGTTTCTACGTTCCTCAGGGGTTCTTACATATCCAATGCTTCCAAATATACGCAAGTTTGAAACATCTGGTTTCTTACCTATGAATATTTCATAAGGAGTTTTATTCAAATCATTTGCACTGATTGTTCTGTTTCTCAAATAAGTAGCGGTTTTTACACACTCAGGCCAGAATCGTTTGTGCAAGTTTGAGGCAGCCATCAAACATCTTGCAGTGTCCATTACAGTACGATTAAACCTTTCTGCAACACCGTTAAGTTCATGACAATAACTCGGACTAGGACGCAGATATATACCGTTTTCATCAGTGAAATCAAAGAAATCTTGATTCAAATATTCAGTACCTCGATCACATCTTATCTCTTTTATCTGTTTACCTGTTTGATTTTTAACAAGTCTAATATAATTTTGAAAACATTTGAAGACCTCATTATTACTTTTGATACAGTACACAATTGCTGATCTACTTAAATCATCTATGAAACTCACGAAATATTTTTCACCATTTAAACCTTCTGGTGATATCGGTCCGTTAACATCTGTATGAATTATTTCTCCTACAGCTTTAGCTCGACTTCGATCATTTTTAAATTTTAAATTGGACATTTTCGAAGATAAACATACTTCACATTTAGGAAAAACATTTTCAAGAGTTTTTGGTAGCCCTTGTACTATCTGATCTCTACACATTTTATCCAAATTATGAAAACTTATGTGGCCAAGCCTTTTATGCCAATTTTCTTTGTTAGTTACTTCAGAGGTACATGCATGATTATTTGAACTTGTCAAATCTACACTTCCTGTCAAATAATAAAGACCTTGTTTCTTATGAGCTACGGCTATGATATCATTTTTTGAATTATAAATTTCTAGAAAATTATTTTTTGCCCAAATAGTATTGCCAAAGTCAGTCATTTTTGATACACTTGACAAATTCTTTTTCATTGCAGGTGCATAATAAGAATTTTTTATCTGAACATTTACAAATTTAGAATCTACTTTGAAATTGACATCAATTGTTCCAATTCCTAGAGCTTGAATTATAAATCCATCACCTACCTTAATATCAACTGGTTTAGTCAAATTTCTATAAATAGAGAAGTACCAGTCCGTGTTGATCATTCATGGTGAACACATGTGCATTCTCCGAACAATTTCACGCCGAAAGTCGATAACGATCAAATTATTTCCGAAACGAATAATTTCTGAACAAAATTTCTACCCAGCCAAATATCAACGCCGCAGATTTCGAGTCCTTCTACAGGGCAGAAATGTCCCAGATCAGCGGCTCCTCATCGTACATCTCGGAAGAGGAGGAAAACAATTTCACCAACACCACCACCAAAAAACGTAAAAAAAAAGGAGCCAGAAATACCACTACCTTAAAAAAGAAAAATGAAAGTAAATCCCCAGAAATTTTATTCAAAGAGCCACAATTAATTAGAAAACAAAATGAACCTCAAAAAATGGATGTAGATAAGACAACAGAAAAACAATCAACATCTGACATCATAGCAGATAATGGCCAACAACAGATAAGCAGGAATTCAAGACAACAAAATAACTCAACAAAAAATTTCAACAAAAATCATTCAGCTAAAATGAATGAAATAAGAAATATAGAATATAAAAACTTATTCTACATAAACACCCAAAATACCGACGTGGACAGAATTCAAATGGCAAAAATATGGAACACCAAATTCCCAAACTCCAGAGATGTCATTCTGAAAACTAAATTAGGCTTCATCTTAAAATCGAATAGTGAAAAATCAACGATTGAGAAAGGTCTGAAAGAACTCATAGAAGAAGGGAAAATAATTAAATATAAAGAAACATTAAATCAGAGAACACCCAAGGAAAGAAAAGAGCCGCAACAAACTTACTCTGTGGTAATAGCATCGGTGGAAACAAATATTAAAGAAGAAGACCAGAGCCGGAACTAGAATTCTAGCGCCTGTGGCAAACTTTCAAAATGCGCCCTTGAAGAAATTCATTTTTCAATAAATACATGTTTTTCATAATTGACATTTATTGATTATATTTTGAAGAACTTTTTTATTCACAATAATCTTCCATATTTCTTAAAAGGTAATGAACAAAAACTCAATCAACAAAATGAATAGAAAACGATAAAAAAAAATTATTTTTTTTTTCTCAAAATAATATATACTGTTATATACAGTTCGACGGCCTATTAGGTGTTTCTGGAGAACTGGACATAATTGAAATCTGAAAATTGGGATTATGTTATTGTTTGACATTATCTACCGATCTATAATATTCTTGAAACCTGACCACTTTCAGTTATACAGGGAGTGGAAAAAAAACTTTCGAATCTTATTTGATTTCGAATTTGATAGAGTATGCAAATCTGAATACATTCGTGCTCAAATCGTTGCATTCGTCAAAATACTTTCCAAAATATCGAGAAAAAACTGAAGAAAAAGGGAGATAATAGTTTTCGGTGTTATGTTTGTTATTCCTAACCTATATATCGTAAGCAAAAACGGTTTTCACATTTCTGAAGGCGAAGACTGTGGAAATATTGTACCTTTTCAGAATTTTGAAAAACCCGTCACTGGGTGTTCCAAATGTTGGTTCATATATTGGGATCAAGATTGGCTCATAACTTTCGTTTTTCAAATCAGAACCCTATTTTTTTATGATTGCATTGGATTCTACGAAGAAAAATGATGATAATGTTCCAACATGTTGATGCTCCTAAAATTAATAATTCTTGATTAACAATTCAGGATTTCCTGATTTCATGTCGTACGTTTCATATCAACGATGACCTTGGTCATAGAAGATAAATTATTCAAATAACTCACTAGTGACTACCTCTTTTCTGAATTAATTTATCATTGTTGATATGACAATTCTCATAATATGTCTGAGTTTTTGTTCCTGAAAAATATTCTGTTTTCTTGTGTTATAACATGTTTGGTTTATCTATGGGAGATGATTGCCTTTCATTGGGGTCCCGTAGCGGTCTTCAAACATTTGAAGTGCCGGAAAATCATCACCTGGAAGGTCGTATCTGGTTTGAAAAAACCCTCACGACCAGAGAGCAACAATTTGTGGATTTTGAATTTGAATATCGAAGGAATTTCGAAACACAAGTGTGATTACGTCTCCAAATTAGCTGATGAACATGGTATCAAAGAGATTCTTCTGCAAGAAACCCACACGGCAACAGAATCGTCGTGAAAGAGGACAGTTGAAAGGTTATGTATTAATTGATTTTTTACAAGTTTAGCTTGTTATGTTGAAAAATTATCAGTTACGTAACTTTCAACAGATTCGAAAAGGGGAAATTGATGGAGTTTTTTTTTCATTTCTTTCAAATTTTGTGACATTTCTGTCATAAATATTTATAAATCTCCGAACATTATTTGGCCAAGAAATCTTAATGTTGATGTTTTTTGAAATAGCAAATGCATTTCCAAAATGCCTTCGATTTACTCTGAACAATTGGTTTCTTTTCTGCTTTTGTCTTTTTTCATTTCAGATTAAGAATTACGAGTCGTTTTGGGAAGAATCTGTGTATCCGAGACCATCGACGGATATCATGAAGATGATCACACTGATGTCTTTCAAGATTTTCCTGATATTTGATATTTTATGTTATTTTGTTTACGGGGAGGCAGGTTTTTTCGGCTGAGGTTTTTTCCCCTGGCTGTATAGTATCGTATGATACAAGTGTTGATAGTATCGTATGATTCTATAGTATCATACAAAGAATGTTATGATACCCCGTTCTTTTTTTTACCTCAGCTTAGGTACTTTTTGTTTCAACATTTATTGTATTATTTTAGCTCTCTTTTTCATAAGAATATATATATATATATATTGTTGATATGGAACAGATTTCATGAATTTGACGCTACGTGCGACATAAAATCAGAAAATCCTAAATAACTAAAGAATTATTAATATTAGGAGCATCAACATGTTAGAACATTATCATCATTTTTCTTCGTAGAATCCAACGCAATCATTAAAAAATAGGGTTCTAATTTGAAAAACGAAAGTTATGAGCCAATCTTGATCACAATTTTCGAACCAACATTTGGAACACCCTGTGACGGGTTATTCAAAATTCTAAAGGTGTACAATATTTCCACAGTTTTCGCCTTCAAACATGTGAAAACGGTTTGTACTTACGATATCTAGATTAGGATTAACAAAGATGATACCGAATACTCTCATCTCCCTTTTTTCTTCAGTTTTTTCTCGATATTTTGGAAAGTATTTTGACGAATGCAACAATCGGAGTTCGAATGTTTTCAAAATTGCATACTCTATCGAATTCGAAAATAAAAAAACAGAAAAAATAATTTTGAAATTTTTTCTTCACTCCCTGTGTAACTGAAAGTGGTCAAGCTCCAAGAATATTTTAGATCGGTAGATAATGTCAAACAATAACATAATCCCAATTTTCAGCTTTCAAATAGGTCCAGTTCTCCAGAAACGCCTAATAGGCCGTCGAATTTGGTACACGCTGTATAAACATTAAATAAAGTGTTAAAACATGAGGACAACAATAAATAAATGAGTGAACGAATGAAATAGCTAAAAAATAATTCTAACAAAAAATATTCTAACAAAGTAAATAAATAACTCCCATCAACAAAATAAATGAAAAAAAGAATACTTAATAACAGAAATCATCAATATTATCTTTGGAAATAAATAAACTAAAACTTAACATTTCTTGCTTAGGTTTCAGCGAAAACATCAATTATATCATCAGTTTTCATGTGCACCGAGTTGTGTTTCGCGCCATGTATAATTTTCTAGGATTTTGTTCCGTTTTGGCAACGTTCGTCAATTACTTGTTTCTCAACTTTGTAAACTGGTGAATACGCCACTCTGAAATATAGAGCTTGTAGTCAATCTTTATTTAAAATGGAATATATCATATTTCAGATTTTGTGCCCCTAGGTCGTTTGCGCCCCTAGGTCGTTTGCGCCCGTGGCAAATGCCTCCTTCGCCACGCCCACGGTCCGGCTCTGAAGAAGACATAAGCCAACACCTAACTCAGACAAATATAAAACATAGATATTGCAGAAGGATTATATCAAAAACTTTCAACAAACCTACAAAGTACATCAGAATTATTACCGGCGAAATGGAAGCATTCGAAAGTCTGCTGAATAATGGACTTTTCTATTTGAACCGCCACTATTTAGTCTACCCGAGTCACCCTCCAGAACCAACCCCTATACCCTGTGGAAAATGCTTCCAATTTAACCACACAACAGATAATTGTACAGAAACACCAAAATGCTCCAAATGTCAAGGTTCACACAGAATGACAAACTGCAAAAGTAATAACAAGCCAAAATGCTTAGCATGCGGAGCTGAAGATCATTTAGCCTGGTCTACCAAATGCCCAAAACATCCGAAGAAACCCATTGACGGCATCCCCAACACTAACATCAAACCACTTAATAAAAAAACAAGGGAAATTGAAGAATTGTCCAAGAAAACCAACAGAATCCATGCTCCCATCTCAGTTCATGATGACATTATAAATACATATTGCAGGAAATTGAACAACCCTAAAAACAAGGACAGAAATGAATTGATCGCAAAACTGAAAAGGAGATTCATTAATCAATATAACATCGACACAACAATTGTTTTTTCTGGAAATCGTTTCTACATCTTAATGTTTGACATGGATGATCCCGAAGAACCTTCACCCACTGAACCAGTAAACAACAATGGTAGCAGACAAATTCAAATCGACAATTAGGATCTTCTACAACAATATTAACAGCTATATGCCGAGAAAACACCTTATCAACCACTTCATAGAACAAAACAATATTTCATGCTCATTATTTGTAGAGTCCAAAATAGATGAAACACACAACGTTAATTATAATGACTGGACTACCTTCACAAAAATAGGTCATAAAATACAGAACATAAGAGGAGGAAGCATAATACAGTGCCACCCATCTTTGCACGCCAGAAGAGACAACCCACCAGCAATTAGAAACCAAATGAACGAGGTAACACATTTTACAACTCCATTCCAAAATGAAAAACTTCATATTTTCCTGGTATACTTTCATCCAAACAGCACATTAGAGGAAACAGTTTTTACCAAAGCATCACTGTATAAGTACTCAATCATAATTGGTGATTTCAATGCAACGACAAAAAAAAACTCGACCAAATCAATGAATTTGTGAAAAATAGCAAGTTTTCCAAGGCTGAAACGGGACCAACATTCATCATGAGCAATAATCAAGACAGCACACCCGATTTACTGTTGTACACGGAGAATATCAAATCAAATATCGTGAAAGTAGAATTAATTCCTGACTTAGCACCAGATCACCTTGGTATGGTGGTAGATATCGATATGCAACTCGAGCCACATGAACAAACAGAAAAAATAACATATAATTACAAACTTTCGAACATTCTTAAAATTAACAAGGAGTTAGAGTTTTTCATAGAAAATAATGAGAATACCCCATTTAGCGAGCAATATATTGAAGATTTCAATAGAAAACTGTCGGAAACCATAAGAAAACATACACCAGTTAAGAAAAGACATATATTTCTACATGAACTACCACCTTACATTATCAAACTCATTAAACATAAAAGAAAAATTTATAGAGAATATTGTAAAAATCCAAACCCCCATTTTAAAAAAGAACTAAATACCTACAATAAAAACATACAACGCATGATACAACAGTACAGAGAAAACAATTGGATTGCAGCTTGTAACAAAATAAATGAGTTGAAAGGTAAAAATTTTTATAATGAAGTTAAAAAATTATCGAAGTACAAACAATTTCCGAATATCCCTAACCTAATAGAAAACAACAAGGAGTATATAACAGATCAGGAAAAAGCACAACTATTTGCAGAACACTATGTAAGAAGGTATAAGTTCGGTGAAGATGACAATTATGATAAAAATGCGAAGACTATGATCGACGAATGGTACAAGAAGTATTTCAGCAACCAAATCCACCCTAGAGAAAGAACAACATTAGAGCATGCAGATTACTACCAACAGCTGCACAATAGTAAAAACAGCTCCCCAGGAAAAGACAACATACCATGGATTATACTGAAAAGACTAGACGAAAAAATTCACCTACACATCATCAAAATTTTTGAATTCTGCATCAATGAAGGTATTTTTCCAGAAATATGGAAAACAGGACAGATCATTAACATCCCGAAGTCCAACTCAAACAAGCAACGAGTAGGAAACTACAGGCCCATCACACTACTACCTGTGCTGGGAAAATTATACGAAAAAGTAATAAAAACAATGCTGACAACCCATATAGAACAACACATTCCAAACTTTCAGTTTGGTTTCAGAAAAGAAAGATCAACAATTCATCCACTCACCATCCTGGTATCAAATGCCCAAAATGCAACTCTAAAATCATACAAAACTTCAGCTATAAGTTTAGACATCGAAAAGGCATTCGACAGCATATGGCACAAAGCATTGTTGTATAAACTGTACAAGCTAGGAGTCCCCACCGATCTGATCAAGTTGTGTAAGCAATTCTTAGAAAACAGAAAATTGGAGGTAAAAGTCGGCACAAGCACTTCTGACTATTTTTGTCCTGAACAAGGAACACCACAAGGATCCCCACTGTCAACTCTGCTCTTCAACATATTTTGTCATGACATAATATTAGAAACCTCCAATGATCTATACATTCTACAGTTTGCAGATGATACAATTCTGATTACACATGCAAAAACAGTGGCTAAGTGCGTAAAGAAACTGCAAGATCTACTAGAATACATACAGAATTGGTTCAAAAAATGGAGAATGAAAATAAATATTGAGAAATCGCAGTTTATTATATTTGACCATAGAATTTCAACAACGTCACCTACTCTACAACTCGAAGGCAAAACTATCCAACCAGCAGCTTCAATAAAATACTTGGGAGTTCAAATCGATAACAAATTGAACTTTAATCTGCACACTAAGAACCTGAAAAAGAAGGCTATTTCTAGAGCAAAACACTTCAGCAAACTTACTTATAGGAAGCAAGGTATCAGAACTATCACAGCAGCAAAAATTTACAAAACAATTTGTCGCCCACTAATAGAATATGCACATCCAATATTCAACAATTGTAAAAGACCTGCAGTGAGAAACATCGAAGTAGCAGAAACAAAAGCACTAAGAACCATCACAAGAATGAGACACCCAAATAATGTACTGTACAATCCGCCAAAAGACTTACTCTACTCAAGCACCAACATTGAGCCAATAA
The DNA here is from genome assembly GCA_038502775.1 of Hippodamia convergens. Taxonomy (NCBI): domain Eukaryota; kingdom Metazoa; phylum Arthropoda; class Insecta; order Coleoptera; family Coccinellidae; genus Hippodamia; species Hippodamia convergens. Next base: position 28,199 of record JAVSIQ010000077.1, on the reverse strand, counting down.
GAACAAGACTAAATACCCTATTGAACAGATTCGTAGAGAAACTCAGAAGACAAGAAGATGTATTAGCCCTCTATCAAGATGAATTAAACCACAGTTCCTCAAGAAAACACCCAAGACAGACTATATAATTTATTTAGAATTTAAAACAAAATTATTAGTTTTTTTTTTTGTAATAATTAAAATGTAAAAATAATGTTGTTAAATGACAAGGCTGAAGGACCCAAGGTCGATGGCCATTTGCTCCGCAATAAAGTACTGTTATCTATCTAGAGAAGTACTTATAATCGTTAACTATATGGTCCGAACAACCGCTATCTAGAAGCCAAGTAATTTGTTCCATTGAACTACCTCCTTCTTCTGACTCGTCCTTAGGGTGAATTTATAGATGCATGGAACGTGTTTCTTCCTTGTTCATCATTGCTCTCAATCTCCGCTGTATTTCCTCTTGTTTGCCTGCCTCTTCCTCTGTAACTGTAACTCTTCTTCTGGTGGTATCTTGGATTATTGTTCTTATTTCACAAGGCAGGACAAAAACGTTTGATATGGTCTGGTTTGCCACAGTGATAACACTTTTTACTTTCATCTAACTTCCGATGTTGTTGACTTCTCCAGGGTTGGGAATTGAACGCACGACCTGGATGGAAAGCTTCAATTTTAGGGTTTTTTTGCGACTCAAGCAACAACTTTGACTTTATGTACTCGACAGTTCTCTGTGCAGGTGGCAAGGCATCTACGATATCTACTATGTGACTTGAACTTTTTGGTAGTGCCAATAATAAATAATTTAATCGGTCGTCTTCTGTGAGAGTTTCTCCAGTTGATTTCAACTCGTTAACACACTTTTCAAATTTGTTAATGAAGTCTTTGGGATCTTCATGCTCCCCCATTTTGAGATCCAATAGTTTTCTTTTGGTTATTAACTTTAATGCTGTAGAACTGGGAAGATATATGGAGTCAAGCTTTTTAACCATACCTGCACTTGTAGTTTCGTTTATGATGTGTTCCAACTGTACGTCTGAAACTCCTTGAACGATTATGTTCCTAGCTTTCAAGTCCTTCTTTATCCATTCATTTCTTGCGTTTTCATCTGTAGGTGCTTCTTCTTTGATTGGATTCAACACATTTTTCGCCTCCAGAACCAGTTGAAGTCTGAATTTCCACTTGCTGTACTCGGCCCCATCAAAAACCGGCAACGTGATACCTTCTTCTCTGTTTGTAGCCATTTCCTTCGTTTGCTGCTCAAAAATATAAACCACTGGTTCCTGCTACCATGTTAAATAAAGCAGCGAAGTTTGTTTAATACCCTTTATTGATCAGATCAACTTTATAAAACGGAATATATATTCTCCGAGCCAACATGGATCATGGATCATTTCAGCACAACGCTTCACCTCATATATATGTCTAACCTCCCTTTCATGTAAGGAACATAGAACTAAATAATGCTTCTTCTTGATTACGCTGGCCAATAAACTAATACATAATTCAACACTAAGTATGTTAGTCCTGAAGAAAAAGATAACGAAAGTATATTTGTAAATAATTTCTCACTAGACGAAAATGGTCGATATACGGTACGCTTGCCCTTCAAGGTAAATAATCAAGATTTGAGTTTTCCTAGTATGTATGACATAGCTCTAAAAATGCTCATTAGAATGGAAACCAAATTTGAGCGTGATGTTGAATTTGGTCGCTTATATAGGGAGTGCATGTTGGATTATGTTGACCGTGGTCACATGATCGAGATAAATGGGGAAAATTTAGCAAACACTCACTATTTCTTGCCTCATCATGGTATATTGAAACGAAACCCCGTTGGTACCAAACAGAACAGTTTTTAACGGGTCGGCTAAGGCCACTAATGGTCTTTCAGTCAATGATACGCTTCACGTTGGAAGGAACTTACTTCCCGACTTGTCGGAGTTAATTCTTCGTTGGAGGAAATACAAATATGTGTTTGTTTCCGATATGAAACAGATGTTTCGACAGATACGAATACATTCCGACGATCAACCCTTCCAAGCAATTCTCTGGAGGTTCAATGCTAATGATCCTGTAAAAATATGGTATCTTCAGACGGTAACTTATGGTATGGTATCCAGCCCTTTTTTGACTATAAGAGTAACACATCAACTTGCATCGGATGAACAGGAAATATACCCCCTGGGTGCTGCTATAGAAGAACGAAACTTACATGGATGATAATCTCTCAGGAGGTCACTCATTTGAGGAATCACAAGACAAAATATGCCAATTGATAGCTATTTCTAGAGAAGGCGGTTTTTCTTTACATAAGTGGCTTTCAAGTAACCCTGAATTGTTAAAGTCCATTCCGGCAGCCGATCGCGCCATTCCTCAAAATTATGAATTTGATAAAGATGCAACTTTCAGTATATTGGGTTTAACTTGGAACCCAGAAACTGATTCATTTTGGTTTAAATTGGAGAATGAATCCGACAATTTCAGTACGTTTCTCACTAAAAGAAAAATTCTCTCTAAGATAGCCAAACTGTTTGACCCTTTAGGTTGGCTCGCACCAGCTCTGATCACAGCGAAGGTATTCATGCAACAGCTCTGGATGAAGAAACTTGGTTGGGACGAAGAGTTAGATTCAGAACTGGCTGAACAATGGTTAAAATGGTATCATCAACTAAATAGCCTGAATAACGTTGAAATAAGTCGGTGGTTGGGTTACCAACCCCATGCTAAGAAATTCGAACTGCACGGATTTGCAGATGCTTCAAAGTTGGCTTACGGAGCCGTTGTTTATCTCCGAATAATTTTTGAGGATGAAGTGGTAATCACCGTTTTACAGGCGAAGACAAAAGTTTCGCCAATCAAGCCTTTATTAACCATACCTCGATTGGAACTAAGTGCTGCTTTGCTGTTAGCTAAGCTTTCTAACAAATTGTCAAATGCTGTTAATATAGAAGATATTAGTTTACATTTATGGTCTGACTCAACAGATGTGCTATTTTGGCTCAACGATCATCCTTCTCGGTGGCCAATATTTATTGCGAATAGATGTTCAAAAATACATACCTTGGTACCTAATGCTTGCTGGAGGCACGTCCGCAGTGCAGATAACCCTGCAGATTGCCTTTCGAGAAGTATCAGTCCAAGTGACTTAGGTAACTTCCGATTATGGTGGAAAGGCCCTAAGTGGTTGAGTGATGAAACGAAATCATTCGAAATTATCCCGAAAGGTAATAAAGATTATACAATAATTCCCACGAATAGTCTGACAGCAACTACCACTCAGAAATACAATACGGACTCCAATATTTGGGACCTGCAAATGCGGTACTCTAACCTTAATAAATTAACAAGGGTAACAGCATTCATGTTGAAATTTCTTAATACTTTGATTAAACGGCGCAATTTCCAGCATAGAATAAACTTGTTCTCCTGTAACTGGTATACCAATGTTATTGATACTGATTCCAAATCGTTAAGCAATCTGGAATTGTCTGGAGCTCGTTTAGTTTGGGTTTATATAATTCAACATAGCTTTTACCCGAACGAATTAGATGCCTTGAGAAAAAATCGCACAATCCATAAATCGAGCACCTTGTTGAAATTAGACCCCCTTTTACACGACAATTTGCTCAGAGTGGGTGGTCGTTTACAGCATTCTTTTCTCGAATTTGAAGAGATGCATCCTTTAATCCCACCTCACAATTGTAATTTTTCTTCTCTCCTCGTTAAATTTTTTCATTTGAAAACGCTGCATGGTGGTATTAATTTAACACTCAACACTCTGCGATCGGAATTTTGGATTGTCCGAGCAAGACAATTGGTTAAGCGTTCTATAAATCAATGTTACTCCTGCTTACGATACCGCGGAAGTACTATGTATCAAAAACTAGCGAATTTACCTCCATTTAGAATAAGACCAAGTCGACCGTTTTTGAAATCGGGTGTTGACTATGCTGGTCCGTTCAATCTAAGAGCTTCGGAAGGTCGTGGCCAGAAATCTTTCAAAGGTTACATAGCTGTTTCTATATGTCTTTGTACCCGTGCTTTGCATTTAGAACTTGTATCAAGCTATGCTGCAAAAGAGTTCATCGCGGCGTTCCGCAGATTCACCTCCAGACGATGTTTTTGTTCTGATTTATACAGTGACCGTGGAACAACATTCGTCGGTGCTGACAAAGAACTAAAACAGTTATTTCAAAAGTCCACCCCTTTTGTATTTGAGATTTCGGAAAGTCTATCTAATGTAGGCACGAATTGGCACTTCAACCCACCAGCAGCTCCCCATTTTGGCGGTATATGGGAGGCCGCAGTGAAATCTGCCAAATACCATTTGAAGAGAGTTGTATCTTCTCACACTCCTACGTTTGAGGAACTATATACATTGCTTACTCAAGTTAAAGCATGTTTGAATTCTAGACCGCTCATAGCTTTGGGTATGACGTCAGTGATATACAGCCTCTGACACCAGCACATTTCTTGATCAATTCACCATCTTATATTGTACCTGACACTGATTACTCAGACATTAAAATTTCTCCTAGTGAAAGATGGCGATTGATGCAGCAAATGTTAGCACACTGGTGGAAGAGATGGTCAAGGGAGTACTTACAATCTCTTCAAGTTAGAAATAAATGTCGGACTACCCAACCTTGTCTTCAACTAAACGATATAGTCCTCATAACTGATGAAAGTAATCCTCCTGCGAAGTGGCCGTTGGCCAGAGTCATTAAAATATATCCTGCTAATGACAGTCAAGTAAGAGTTGTAAGATTACGTACTTCTAACAATGAAATAGACCGATCGATAGCCAAGCTTATATTGTTATCTAAAACTCATTGTGAGACTACTGTTTGATTGGTAATTATTTAGGAGTTTTTCATTTATAAAATTATTTTTGTAATTATTGCATTTATTGTTTTCTTGTTAATCATTTCCTGTGAGAAAATGCAGTGGGTGGAATGTTAGAATGAATATTAGCTAATTACCATTTTCAGCATAATAATGCCATCTCTGATACAGGTTTTAATATTTCATATTTGCACGAAGAAATCTGTAGCATATTCTATATTAAATAAACACATGTACCTATAAGTCCCCTCGGTCAGAGAGGAAAAATGTAACAGATGGAAGACAGTCTGCTAAGTCTAAGACAACGAGAATAAACGACATTACGAAGACTAGTGCTTTTATTTCATCTAAACTCGAAATTATAAACTTAAGTGAATATACCAGCCCTTAATTAAACAGCGCCGCATCCCTCTAAGATTTGGTATGATTGAATTGAAAGCTTTAAAAAGTCATACCTACACTACTGAAATGAGTTAAAGGATCAAAATGAAAACGAATTTTTTTGAGCAATTTTCAACAGGCCATAACTTCGAGAGGAATGGTCGTACAAGAAAAAACAAAAAAAGAAATTGTAGCCCCGGGTATCTTGTTTTCGGTTTATTACTTTGAAATCTTGTAACGTCATTAGTTTTTAATTAATATTAGAAAAACCAACAACAACAAAATTTTCAGTCAATTTTTTTTTTCGCTTAACCGCTATAATGTTCGGAGACTTCGTTAATTGAGCTTTAATTTCTTTTTTTTTATTCTTAATACGTCTACTTATCATGGAGGATCCTTTTTGTCTTTGACTATCAATTTCTCAGCAATCAATAATCACACAGAAAGATAATGGTGGGTTTCGAGAACCTGAATGATGTCCTTTCAAAGGCAGTTCATTGCTTTTTCGAAAAAAAATTGCAATGAAAAGAGGGTTTCTGGTTTTGGAAAATCAAGCGCTGTATCAAACAAAAACTAAGAATGTTAAGTGTGCCTTTTATAGTTCAATATGTTCACATAAACCCTACCAAAAGACAAATCAATCCAGCCAGTCGTTTTTTGTTTTACTCGATCGAGTTTTTGAAATAATTAAAGGATCACCTTTTCAACTTGAGAAAGAAAGTTTTTCCTGGCTTTTCCGCAATTGTGTTGAGATACATCACGTTCGGCGTTCTGTAGTTTGTCCAGGGAGCGTATTAATGTTTCACTGGTGGCTCAGGATTGCGGTTATTTTTACTGCACATAACTTCTTATTCCTGCCTTGTCATTGTGGGAAAAATTTGTGCTTCCTTGACTCTTTCAGCCCTATCCTGGTGTCTCCCTGTATTCGTGGCCCTCCTTATCTATGGAAAGTCTCCTGTACAGGCCAGACTGTAAAACCTTTCCAATTCCTGGACGACGAAATTTTTCAGTATGCCCTCTATTTGTGGTTTTTGTAGCAAATCCACGGAGGGAGAAATTCAATCCAAATGCGCTGGCTGTCGCAAAGTTTATCACACTGAATGTGTTGGTCTGTCTGAAAACGGTATGGAGTACTTGAAGGAAACAAATTCTAAGTGGAGTTGCTATGATTGCGACGCTCGCAAGAGATCGTTGCGTGGCGGATCCCATTCATCCAGCAGTTAGCCTCTAACCATCGAACATTTCAACCTGCTCATGAATAAAATATCCAGTATGGCTAGCGATTTGACAGCTATTAAAAATGACCAGTCCACCATTATCACTGAGCTAACGAAATGTAGGGAGACGGTCGAGTGTCACTCGCGTATTCTTGACTCTCACAAAGATGCAATTGCCGATTTTGAAAAGAGAATAGAAGTTGTTGAGAACTCCCACGCTGACCTAACTGCTGGTCTCACTGACGTAGTGGAGAAGGTTGCGGAGATGAGGGCTGGAGCTCCATGTGACGCTTCTGCGTCGGGTGGTTTCGATGCCGCTGAGATTCTGGAGCGCTCTAAGCGATCTTTTAATGTTATAATAAAAAATCTCCCAGAGTCGTCGTTGACAAATGATTTTGATGCTGCTTGCAACGTTCTGAAGCATGTTGACACCGGCGCTCCTGCCTTTTTGGTGAGAACGGTACGCTTGGGCAGGGCTCGGTCGAACCTGCCTCGTATATTAAAGGTTTCCATGGCTAATCCTGACATTGTTGGGTCATTACTGCGAAATAAGAAAAAACTGCTTGTTGGGATACAACAAATATGGTCTCTATGGTCTCCATCCTCTATGGTTCCATTCTGACGCAAGGTTTTCGCTTCTCCCGCCAAGACAATGAAATCTAGGGTGCGGTCAGTTGGTTCTTCAGTTCCGTCCCAAGCCATCAACCGATAAAGGTCTGTCTCAGTTATAACGCTTTAAGTATAATTCATTCATTTGAAAATTTCACTGAGTTACTTAATAAACTCTTATAGACTTTATAATAACATTTTATTTTCCCAAAAGGTTATGGACTCTCTCTCTGTGACGATTTTCGTGAGTGAATGAACAGTCTTGAGTGAACAACAGTTACAAAACAGTATCGAAATATTTCGTGTTAAAGTGTACCAGTTCAAATAAAGCCAAAAATATGGGTGACATGTATCGTTCCTCCATACAGAAGTTAAATACGGATAACTACGGAATCTGGAGTAAAAAAATGGAACTACTTCTCATAAGGGAAAAAGTCTGGGAAGTCGTAAGTAAGGCGAAACCCATATTTAAAACGACTGAACAAGATTACGAGCAGGCATGGCAAGATAAGGATAATTTAGCAAGATCGTCAATAGGTCTTCTCATTGAAGACAGTCAGTTTTTACACATACAGGATTGTAAAACTGCAAAGGAATATTGGAACAAACTCAAGGATTACCATCAAAAGTCAACATATGCAGGTATTATATATTTATACAGAAAACTGTCCAATCTTCGTCTGCAAGAAGGAAATAACGTTGAGGATCATATCACACACTCCTTTTCAACAAACTTAATGCATCAGGAGAAGAATTAAAAGACAAGTTTAAAGCTACGTTACTTCTCACCAGCTTGCCGGAATCCTATAACTCACTTATTACTTCTCTAGGAGATCAGAAAAATGAAAATTTCACACTTGATGCTGTGAAAAGCCGAGTTATTGATGAATACAGTCGAAGAAAAGAAAAGACATCAGGGAACAGTGAAGCAGTTCTGAAAATAGTGCAGTCTGAAGAAAAGTATCATCAGAAAATAAAAGATACAGCATGTTTTTTCTGCAAGAAGCCAGGACACCAGAAAAGGGAATGTTTTGCATATAAGAAATGGAAGAACAATCAGAAGAATAAAGAAAAAGAACGGGCCAGTGTAGCAACAGAAGAATTACTTCTAAGCAAGTATTGTAAGGATTCTGTAAAGTCTACAAATGGATGGTATGTAGACTCAGGTGCCACAAGTCACATGACTGGTTCGAAAGAATTATTTCACTACCTAGACGAAACACAAAAAGGATGCATACAGTTGGCAGAAGAAGATAAAATTTGTAAGATGGAAGGAAAAGGATCGATACTCATTAAATGCCATGTTGATGATCAGGTGAGTGAAATACTTTTGAAAGACGTTCTGTATGCACCATCTCTCAAATCTAGTCTATTATCAGTAAAGAAACTCATTATAAATGGCTATAAAGTAGAATTTAAGGAGAATGTATGCAATATCATGAAGGATGAAAGAATCTTAGCAAAGGCATATACAGGTAACAGACAGGAGGATCTGTACAGGGTGGACACAGTCACCGAAAGAGCTAAAGCAGCCATGGACTCAGAGAAGCATGGTGAAAACTGCTACCACATCTGGCACAGGCGTTTCGGTCACAGGGACACCAAGGCAATAAAGGATTTAATTAAAAAGGATCTTGCTTCAGGATTGAAAATTCGGGACTGTGGACTAGAAAGCATTTGTGAACACTGCCTGGAAGGAAAGATGGCAAGAAAATCATTTCCAAAGGAAAGCGACAAGAAGACTCAAGCAATACTTGATCTAATACTCACAGATGTTTGTGGGCCTATGCAGACAGAATCACCTGCTGGAAAAATGACTGTTATTGATGATTATTCAAGATTTGCATTTTTGTATTTTTTAAAACAAAAGAGCGAGGCTGGAAAGTATCTGAAAGATTTCATCAAAGAAATGAAAACACAGCATAAAAAAGTTCCAAAAATCAGGTCAGATCGAGGACGGGAATATGTGAATTCAGATCTTATTAATTACCTAAAAAGTCAAGGAATAAAAATTCAATATACAGCTTCCTACTCACCACAGCAAAACGGCGTGGCTGAAAGAAAAAATAGATATTTAATAGAAATGGCAAGATGCATGTTATCAGATGCAAAGGTAGAAAGAAAATTTTGGGCAGAGGCTGTTAATACAGCAAATTTTTTGCAAAATAGATTGCCCAGCAGAACACGGGAAAAGACACCTTACGAAATTTGGAATTCAGAAAAACCAGATGTAAGTTATTTTCATATTTTTGGCTGCGAGGTTTATGTCCATATCCCAGAGGAACTACGACGAAAACTAGATGTAAAAGCTGAAAAATAAATTTTTTTAGGATATTCAGAACAGTCTAAGGGTCAGTTTCATAAAACTTTAATTGTGCGATTAAAAAACCTTACGTGAATTCGAACCAATCGAATCACTCGTTTTGAAATTTCAACGAATCGCGGTGGCTCCAATTAATTTAACGGTACAAACAAAGTTTTATGAAACCGACCCTATAGCATATAAACTTTTGAATAAGGCAACAGAAAAAATAAAAATTTGTCGAGACGTTGTATTTCTTGATAAGTATAATAACACTTTCGAAGAAATTGATAAGAATCTGGTTGAAATTAATTTTGTACAGGCAGAGACTGATGTTAAACGAGTGACAACAGAAAGCAATACAAGTGGTGAACCTGAACAGGACCAACTTCAGGCAGAACCAGAATGCAGAAGGTCAACAAGAAAGAATCTAGGTGTACCTCCAGGTCGTTATCTTGATGAATCAAGTCTGGCTGCAGAAATAGAAGAGGACCCAAGAACAAGGAAACAAGCACTTAACAGACCTGATAAAGAACATTGGATAAAGGCTATGGATGAGGAGTTATGTTCTCTGAACCATAACAAAACATGGACCATTGTTGAGGCCCCAAAAGGTGCAAACATAGTAAGCTGCAAATGGGTATATAAAACCAAAAGAAATTCGAGAGGAGAAGTCGAAAGATACAAGGCAAGACTTGTAGCTCGTGGTTTCTCTCAAAAGTTTGGCACAGACTATGATGAGATATTTGCACCAGTTGTTCGACAGACTACATTAAAAGTTTTACTTACAGTAGCAGGAAGGAAGAATTTAACCATCGGCTTCTGGATCACCTTCGAATGACTATGCCCGTTCAAGGCGCGATTCGAGTCTGTTGCAATTGATTGATAGACCTACGCGATATCGTAGTGGCCAAGTTTCCTCTCTTCTGGATCTTTTTATGACTAATGATCCTGACCTAGTGGCGGAGATAGACTACCTTCAGTCTTTTGGCAAATCAGTTCAGTTTCTCTCCTCTTCTCGGTTGTCTTCTAAAAAAGAAATAAAAATTATTGATTACGCGGGATTGGGCAATTCGGTCTCTCGTATTGACTGGGGGCAGCAGATCGGAGACCTGAATGTTGAGGAGATGTGGAATTGCTTCACCAGCGTTATCGTCTCGTCTCTAAGAGAGAACACGATGACAAAGATCGTCTCAACTAATTAATCTACGCCTTGGGTAGATGACAGAATTTGTGCTATGATTGTGGCGGAGGTATACGAGAAGTGGGAGACATGATGCCTATGATGAGTACCGGAAATACTCTAACTCAGTGTCGGCGGCAATCAATGTTGCCAAAAAGGGATTTGAAAGTCAAATAGTGTCGTCTATAAATAAGAAGAAATTCTTCAAATGTGTCCCTTCCTTCTCCAAGACGAAGACTTCTACACCACTAGTCAGGGGAACCGATGGCATCACTTGCAATCGCTCTGAGCAGTCGGCTCATGTGTTGGCAGAGTCGTTCGCTGCTTCCTTCACGCATGAACCAGATGGGCCATATACCTTTGTCCGGTGCGAGTGATGTCCATTTGACTTGAGATCTGTGCCGTTTACTCCCGAATCTGTGTTGTGCCAGCTTCGCGTTTTGAAGACTGACTCTTCTCCTGGTATGGACGGCATCACTGCTAGAGTTCTGAAGGAGTGTGCCGACTCACTTTGTTGGCCGTTGGCTGCGATATTTGCTGAGTCCTTACGATCTGGTAGGTTGCCTTCGTCTTGGTTGCGAGCTTCGAGTAACTAACGTCCGATAAGCTTGACTTCTGTCGCTTCGAAAGTCTGTGAGCGTTTGATAGTGAGTGAGATGACCAAGTTCCTACTGGAGAATAACATCTTCCCCGATACCCAGCATGGATTCTTACCTGGTCGATCCGTCATCACAAACTTGCTGCAGAGTATTGATGTATCGACAAAGGCTTATGACCGAGGCATTCCCACTGACATAGTATACCTAGATTTTTCAAAGGCGTTCGACCGAGTTCCTCGTGGACGCCTCCTCGCCAAACTCAGACACTTTGGCATAAAGGGTGATTTGCTGAAGTGGCTTGGTGCTTTTCTGCGAGATAGGAGTTTCTCTGTAAGAGTATCTGGTTGTTCCTCTCTATCTAGACCTGTGACCAGCGGTGTGCCCCAGGAGACAGCCTTAGGTCCCCTCCTCTTCTTGATATATACTGCCGATTTACCTCGTGGTTTGAGATCTCCTTGCTTGCAGTTTGCGGATGACACGAAGCTCTTCAATAACCCCTTCACGAATTCTGACTTACTTCAATCGGATCTGGATACTCTTTTCAGCTGGTCCAAGGATTGGTTGATCCCACTAAATCTCGACAAATGTGTGGTCTTGTACATTGGCAAGCAGAACCCCAGACACCATTACTTTATCGATGGACACCAGCTTGATACAACGGAGTCACATGAAGACTTAGGATTAACCATCTCATCCGATCTGAGCTGGTCCCAACATGAATAGAGTGACGTCAAAGGCAAGGAGTCCCGTTTTTATGGTCAAAGTGTTTCCGTGGCTGTTCGCCCATTGTCTGCAGTAATATCTATAAGACCTATATAAGACCAATCCTTGAGTTCGCTGGTCCTGCCTGGTGTCCGGTGCTCAAGTCAGACATCGAACAGTTGGAGGCAGTGCAATGTTGGGTTACGCGCTTTCCCTATAGTTCCAGCCGCCCGGAGTATGAGGAAAGACTACGGATTTAACACCCTTTCAAGATCGCCGAATGAGAGGTTATCTGATATTTAGCTTCCGAGCAATGAATGGCATATTGGGAGTCAACCTTACATCCTTATTCACCCGAAACACGAACAACTTGCGAGGGTATATGTACAAGCTGACGAGGGAAAACTTCAGAACAACTCAACGGCAAAGTTTCCTGGTTAATAGAATTTTTCACATCCGGAACGGTTTGCCTGCTGATGTGGTTTGTGCGGCCAGTGTGAACTCATTCAAAAATAAACTCGACCAATTTCGTTCATTTCTTGCATAATTGGATGCTTCAGTGAATCTGAATTACTTGTTTTATTTAAATTTTAATTTCATGTTCTACCTACCTGTATCACTTTTATTTGTCTTTCTGAGCCCCAAAGACGTAGTCTCGGCTCTTATTATATAAATAATAATAATAATAAAAAGCGGTATTCGTATTTCGTAATTCGAATGGAACCGCAATTATTGCCAAAGCCCTTAGTTCCAGATGTGATGGGGATGAGTCAGTAATTCCCCAAGCAGGTGTATATAATTGCGTTGCATGGGCACCAGCACAATTTTTTCTCAGGGGGACAAAATAAAAATTTTCGAAAAACTATGAGGCGCAAGCGACATCAGTTTATCGTTTTGTTATCAGGTGGGAGAGGGCAAAGTAAAAATGATAAAGTTTTCCACGGCAACCGTTTTCGAAACAAACCGCATTCCATAAAACAATATCAACAGAAAAATAAAATATAAATATTATGAAGAAAGGAGTTAAATGAATATTATAATTGCTAATAAATGATGACGAATCAACGAGTAATAACGAAATGAAAACAAATATAAACATACGCTCCCGCAGTGTAGCGTCAGTCTGCGCATACTTTTAGATAAGTGAAATAACTTAAAAGTTTTCGCACTATACAAACTATTGGTTTAGGATCACGTCATCAAACGGAAGGTATCAACGGAAAATTATCAAAATTTGCAGAGCAAGGTTAAGGTAGTTTATTTCAATAATTGCCGAGACCGAACTCCAAATCGGTCTTCTTTGTAAGTCTAACAATACCAACATTAACTCGTACTATTCTTTACCTTTCTCTTAAAACTGGCTCTTGTGGTTTTGAATGTTGTCACAGACCTCTTACGTGCCGATGTTTCAAACCAATCAATCTCTAATAATTGATTAAGTGTGCAAAAACACTTCCCTCAATTCACACTTTCAGGAGCAAAACAAATACTATAATTATTTACAACGATCACCTCACAATGTCCCGGTTACCGTTGTGAACGACACATATGACTGAAATTAGAGGATATAATGATAAAAACTTTTATCACAATAGTGTATTTCAATGGTAAGAGGAAAGACCCCTACCACAATCTTCACCCAAGCAACTCCACAAGAAAACTATTGAAAATTGGAGAAATTGCTGATGTAGCGATATTGTATATTCTACCTTACATGCGAAGACCATGAAAAGATCCAAATAGCAACACTCCAATTAATCTTTCATTTTAAACATCAAGAGTTAATGATTATAATATTAGAAATAATTGTTGATGGTTGTTATACAGATGCTCTTTTTACATTTAAATTAGTTGATAAAATAGAGTGAGAAGGGTGATAGCTAGTATTCAATAAAAGCTCTTGATGGTCCCCGTGATTTAAGCCTAAACAATTACATGAACAGACCGATATTCGATCAAATTCAGATTCTTCCATATAAGCGTGACCTGCTAGAAGCTTTCCGTTCACTGCCATAACTTCACCATCAAGGGTAAGAACGTGATGAGATGAAGATTGTAGATCTTGTTCGTCCCTGCGAATGTCCTCAGCATTCCTAGGTGAAAAAAAACAACATTTAAATGTAGCCAAATATTTTCAATTAAAGAAATTATAAGGAAGCTGAAAATAGTTAGAATTAGACTAGGCCTGAATAAAATAAAAACTTTGATTGTGCGATTAAAAAACCTTACGTAAATTCGAACCAATCGAATCACTTGTTTTGAAATTTCAGCAAATCCCCGTGGCTTCAATCAATTTGACGGTGCCGTCAAAGTTTTGTGTAACCGACCCTAAGTGCGACATTTCATGACAGATCACTATATATTTATATTGCACGTCAACACCCATTTCAATCGGCAGAATCAGAAATGATCCCGACGTTGAATATTTTCCGCATTGGATAATTAAATTCAGTAATAATAAGAAAATACTTGAAATGTTTTGAAACTCGTTACATATTTTGAACGTTCAATTGAAATTTGTTCCGGTTAGGTACAGTCGACTCTCAATAATTCAAACATTCGATAATTCGAAACATTCGATAATTCAAAGTAACTGTTGGGCACTTGAAAAACACTAGCTAAATCGCTCAGTAATTCGAAGCAAAACAAATCTCCAGAAGAACAAAAACACTCCATAATTCGAAGTTTTTTATACTCTCTATATTTCGAAGTTGCGAGTTTCAACTTGTCCAAATCCCAGCGTAAGCCAACGATGGATTACATCGAGATTTTCATTCTTTGTTAGAATACCGTACTACTCGGTGCAATAGATAATAGATTTTATTAATTGTCCAATTTTCTTTTCCTATATATCAACACAAGTATGAATCACAAGTACAAATGCTTGTCATTATTCGAAAATCTTCTCTTGACTAACAAATAAATGTTTTATATGCACTCTTTCACCCTTTCAACCCATTTCATTATTTCCATTGATATTATGAATCTCTCTATATTTCGAACCTCTCGATAATTTGAAGTTTTTTACTGGTCCCTTGAACTTCGAATTATCGGAAGTCAACTGTATTTACAAAAACTCAGCTTCAAGACTCAAGATTATTCTTTATTCTTAAGGCTTGTGCATTGTAGTTTGTTACCTATAATTTGTAAATTTAGCGTCTATATGACGGCCTCGACGAATTTACTTATTTATTTATTCAACTCTACAAATTTACAGGTGAATGGGAAACTCCTCTAATACAAAATATTATCATAAACACAATTATACTGTTCAATAAAATAACAAACTAATTTGCTTCAGGCGGTTGTATACTCCATGAAGCTTAAAAATGTGACAGCATAAGAAAACAACAATTATAATAACAAATATTAGTAGAAAACATAAACTCACGAAAATACTACTGTAAATCTCTCAATCAATTTAGCACCTATCGATACGATATATGTGCTCCCTGAAATTAAGATTTTATCAAATTTCAAACACAGGTCAAAAACCGAGCCAACCCCCGGAAGGAGTCACCCAAATATCGAATCGGAAAGTACCTACATCTTCATGTCGACTGCAAACAATAAAAATTCACCAGTTACAGCTTCAACCAGGTAAATTATAACTAGCTTGAACAAGAAAGGTCCAAGATGAGGATGAGACCCCCGAGGTACACCAGAAGACACTCTGAATTCTCTAGAATATAACTTTATACACCTCACTATAGACCTAGTAGAGGAACTGGCGAAACTACATCAACAGAGATCCAGAAATTCCCAAAGCAGCGATTTTAGAAATCAGTAAGTTCAAGTTGACCCTGTCAAAGGCCTCAGAGAAGTCCAGATATATTGCATCAACCTGCATCTCAGGCTCAGATTCGAAGGACTCCAATAAATCGTTTGTGTATATTATAAGATTTGGATTTGCCTTGGTTGATGGATTCCTTCGGAAACCATGTTGTTCATCAATAAAAATAGATCCACAATTCAAGGAAAGAAAGCCATACATAACTGTAGCATGACCGAGAGATCGATTAATGTAGTTCGATGTAGATTTCCCAGTTAAAAGGGATACCATAAACCAAACATGGCGCTGAGAATAATTTCTCAATAATCGAATATTTAGGTAATGGTGAATAATTTAATAATATCAGGCAGGTAGTGAACTACCAATATTGAACTTAAATTAAGGCAATCCTTACGAAGGATAAACCCCCCTCCCCCCGATATTCATTTTTGTTAAAGAAAAATGGAGACTTTCGATCATATTGTTGATGGAGGCCACAATCTATATCTTGGTCCACAATTAAAAATTAAAAAGAGAGTAAGACAAAGAAGAATAAATTTATATTCAGAAAAAGAAACACACAAAAAAATCTTTTTTTTACGGAATCTATACCGAAAACATTTCTGAAACATATATACATAGAATAGGATCGTCGAAATGAATAACATCTTCTATTTATAGGCTCACAGAACCCTCATCAGGAGGCCTGGAAAGATTAAATCAGATCTGCAGTAACATTTAGAGGACTTAAAGAGACCAATCCTTTAATTTGCTGGTCCTGCATGATGTTCAGTGCTCAAGGCTGATATGGAGGAGGTCCAAATTGAGCTTGATATGCGTGAATTCAATTTAACTCTTTTTCTAGTTCACCGAATGAGATATTCAGCTTCCGGTCATTATCAAAGGAATGGTGGGTGTCAACCTTACATCTTAATTCACCTGTGTACAGTATCACATACGATTAAACACAAAATTAGGCAACAAGTAAGCCAGATCTATGCAGATCGAGTTTGTTTTTTTAGTGTTCACAAACCATTATAGCAGGCAAACCTATTCAAATGTGCAAAATTCTATTGGCTGGGAAATTTTGCTATTGAGTAGTCCTCGCAGTTTTCTCGTTTCTAGTGGCATATACAGGATTTCCCAAGATCGAGGGTCTATTATATAGACGTTTCTGCAGAACTGGATATACTTATTTGAAATCCGTAAATTCAGATTCTGATATTGAGATAATCTTTCGAGCTTATTGGGCGTGGTCCATTAAGAATTATTTCACCTAACGTTTCACCTACAACTGCGATAGGTATCTTCAGAGCATTCTTGGTCCGAGATTGTACCTCAAACGTTGAATTTCTGACACTGGCGTGTTATCTACACCCCGTTTAATGGCGGAAAAAGGTCGTGAGTTTAGGTGCGCGATGCTGATTGGCCCATCGCTCCCGCTCCTTATCGGCTTGATCTTGGTTTTTTTTAAGATCGGCAACCATGCGTTATTTAACAAAGGGGTTTTTTTCTCTTCTGTTTATGACATGATTAGCTGATATAAACAGAAGAAGTTGTGGCCGATTTCGACCACAGTATTCGACACAAAATTTGTAATACCAGTGATGATATTTCTGAAATTCAAAAGATGCATGACCTTTCGATATTCATCTACTGTGATGTTATGAGAACGGTTTACGCCTAGGGGCCCGTAACACAAACCGTACAAGTGTAGAATCTACCTGTAGCTACAAGTCCAACTCAAAACGACCAGTACGGCACCAGTGATTAAGGAAAAATCTCTACATATGTAAACGTTTTCTGCAGCACAAAGTTTACTCTTGTACAATTATGATACGGAATTTTCAACAAGTGTAGATAATGTTTCACCTACCTTCCAAGCTAGGTAAATGCATACTTGTGATATGAGAATTCCCGTACTGGGAACACGTACTTAACTCGCAGTGTCATGATCTCTTTCGGGAAATATCCCAATAGGATCACTTGTAACTTGTAGTTACACTTGTAGGATTTGTGTTACGGGCCCCAGGATGTTGAGAATACAACAAATTTATTACCACTCGCATTGTATAACCAGAAGTGCACAGTGTTAAAGAATATTTTAGATCAATGGAGAATGTCGAACAATATCAGAAACCGAATTTTCAGTATTCGAATATGTCAAGTTCTCCAGAAAAGTCCTAATAGGCATTAGAACTTAGGACACCCAGTATATTCCAGTTGATACGAAAAAAATTCATAGCAAGATTTCCTAGCCAATAATTCACATATGGATTGCCTGCTGTAGTGGTTTGTGAACACTTTTAAAAACAAACTCGATTTGCACAGATTTCGCTTACCTGTTGCTTAATTTGGTTTTAACACGTATGTGATTTTTTTTTAAATTTAATATTCCCATCATGTATCATTTTTTCCTGATGTTTAAAGACGTAGTGTCGGTTCTTATTATAAAATAATTAATAATAATAATTGATAATTATGTGTTGTTCAAGAAACGAACGAGCTCCCATGAATAAAGAATATTGAGATAGTAAAAAGGCATGAAATAATCAGAAGGGATATAAAGAAAGTAACACATCATATACACGAATAAGAGACTATGATAGATTTTCCTTACTTACATTGTCATGAAGCGTAGAACAAGCAGATTAATACTTGCAGCAACAACTGCCAACCCGAATAGTATGAATACTAAGCTCAATGCAACATAACCTGGTTTATCCTTCAATGCATTATCATTCTGGAAATATAAATACTGATTACTAACGCATTACTGAAGAAAAAAAATCACCTGTAAAGCAACATAATCTCCGAATCCGATTGTAGTCAAAGTTACAAAGCAATAATAGAAACTATCGAAATATGTCCAACCCTCATATCTGGAAAAAACTGCTGCTCCAGTTGTGATTATTATTGAGGAAAGCATCCCAGTAGCAAACATAAGATTCATTTCTGTTGCCTCTACTTTAACACAATTGAGGTGTTTTTTGATTTGGCGTATTACAACTGAAGCAAATTTATTGAGACGTTCTCCTATGCTTTGGAACATAACTAATCCCAAAGGAATTCCAACCTGCAAAAAACTATAGATTACTGATTGATCACACGATATAAAATCATAAGTTCACTGATGAACCCTGCAAATAACGGTTTGTCTGTAAGGCTAGAAATTCTTATAGTGATAGTCCATAGCATGCTGAGGACGGAAACCATCACCTGGCACCCCTCACCCCTGCAAGTCATCAACATTCTTATTTTTGAAAGTGTAAAAAAATAAAAAAATGAACTTGTTGCTGTAAGCTTGAAACGTTCATACGATTTTGTTCATTCATTGTAAACTTAAAAAAATGACAGGCGATTTCGACGAGCACAAGTACCTGCCAGGCGACTCGAAAAGTGTGTAAAATATGAACAAAAATGAACTTTTTTCTATATTTGAGGCTGAAATTTATTCATGTGTTCGTCAGAGGGATTTGAAGTAAGCCGGTGCAATGACAGGCGGTTCTGTCTAGCCTAGCATAAGTCCTGGACAGGCGATGGAAAAGATTATGTTGGTAAGTGTTAGAGGTGTAGCATGAACACTGATACCATTGATGCAAATTACATTATGAAAAAATTGGAATTAGGGGTGAAGTTAATTTCATTAGTTACGATGACAAATGACAAAATAAGTCTTATAGTTAATCTTCAGGAGTAGGAGTCAGTGGCGTAGTTCAAAATTTTGTTCCGAGCATCGTTTTTGAGATTGAGCACAAACTTGGAATTTTTCATATGGAACCCCCTGTATATTTTAACGCCAAATTTTTGCATTTTTTATGTATCACAACCTAACCTTCAATAAATTTTAGTTAAAAAAATATCACTTTCTATGTTTATTTTTTAGATGGTAAACCATGAATTCTTTCACACATGCATTTAATTATTGCTTTTTTTAAAAGCCATGTGACTTAAACCTATATTTATCTACTCCTATTCAATAATGTATCCATTATTCAACTGCTTTTGAGCAATTAATAGTGTCTATAAACAAACAGCGTGTCGATCGATTCCTCGTATGACAAAAGGTACCAGCGCACATGCGATTTTCTGTCGCGCGATCGTTTAGTCTCAAAAATGAAACACATTCCTACATTTAAATGGGAATGCAGGCACATGCGACTAAATAATCGCCGCGACTAAATAGTCGCATTTTTGAAGCCACGCGATTGTCCCAAATCAGAATGAGTCACACTTGCGACATTTCAATCGCAATTCAGTTGCTGCCGAAGTCCGAACTTCTTTGGGTGAGTGTGAATTCTTTTTTTTCTTGGGGGACTTTATAAGGTCCTATTGTTAATATTATTTGGCTCGTGATAGTAGAGCTTCAACGCAATCGGTTTTCAGGAAAATCCATGATATTACTGAATGTAGTTGCGATTTATTAGTCTCAAGTGCGCGCATGAAACATTTTCGAATTTTTTTCGCAAGTGCGCGCTTTAGTTCATCTTTTTATATTTGCGAGTGACGGTTAACTTTCTTTACTTCGGTGGTCCTCCCTGATAGTTACATTAAATTTATGACAAAACATGATATACCTCAATCTGTATAGAAATAATCTGCTTTTTCATTTATCAATTGAGGCAGTACGAAGTCTGCTGGGTCAGCTGGTTTTAATATAAACCTTAATATTATAATAAACTATTATGGTTTAATACCTTGAAAGTGGGCTTGAAATTATCCTGTACAGTATGTGTTGCGCCAAACTATGTCATGTGAAAGAAGCTGTTTCGAACACCAATGGGTTGGATTCCTTGGGTGTCGATATATATTTCAACGCTCGGTCTCGAGATTGAGAGGAGATCTGAGGCGTCTAATTACTTCGTGATCTAGATGTGTATAATGTTATGATTTCTAAAACTAATTGATAATTTTAAGGTTTTTAGTTTTTACATATATTAATTTTTTTGTAAAGTTGTTGTACCGTTCATTGAATAAATAAAAAAATTAAAATAAATTTCCTATCCCAGAAACTAATTAACGAAAGGGATCTGGCGATGGGACCAATTGTGGCAATTATTCTTTGCCTTCAGCACGACATATCCAGTAGATTCACCACTGTATTTCAACGCCTTACAATATTCACACTTAAGTATCCGAGTAATTATCTATCACTGTTCGAAATTCGAACATTTTTTCAAATTATTCATATTTATATTCATCGAATAATTCTCGATGGAAAATTCCAATAAATTCAACGCTAAATTCTCGTGCCATCGAGCGGAAAACGCTGACTCCAAGGTAGTAAGTGGGTTACCTGTGACGAATGTTGCAGAATTCGTTGCAGAAGGTAATTACCAACACTCATGCTTTCGAAAACGAGCGACGAATTTCGCATTCGTGTTGTAATAGAAGCTCATTCTGCAACTTGTTTTAGAATATACTATAAAAACATCGATGTTTAAATGTCAAAAATCATCTAAAATCAATGCGAACACCTCTATTTCTAAGGAAAAACCATATTAAATACCTTGCATTTCCATATTTAATCCTTCCATGGAATTCCACGAATAAGTCAAGACCAAAATTAGCCAAATTGGTCCAGTCGTTTTCAAGTTTTAGCGCACCTAACACACAGCAATTCATTTTTATATATACTAATTAGAGATGATACATCAACACTTATGAAAAATGCAAAATTTTGACGTTTAGATATACAGGATGTTCCATTTGAAAAATTCCAAGTTAGTGCTCAAACTCAAAAACAATGCTCTGAAAAAAATTTAAACTACGCCATTTCAACGTAAGAATATCTATTATAAGCAGTTTTAAATTTTTTCCATCTTATACAGGGCCCGAGAAATAATAACATTTCCAAATGTGCATATTTTTATTTTCGCCCTGTATTCCAGAAACAAAAGGTGGAGGAATATTTTCGTTTGTGGATTTAAAAGTTTTACAAAAAAGGGGCCGCGAAAACCGCATGTCTCTATCTTCAATGATAGCTGAGATACAGTGCAGTCTCTACTAATTTGGGACATATTAGTGTACTACGTTTGAAACGATTGTACCACCAGACCATCATAGAATATTTTCCATCGCCTGTCCAGGACTTAAGGGGCATTCGTAAACAACTCGTCACAAAGTGTTTGTTGTCGCACTGATGAGGGGTAACAACCCCGAAACCGGTATGCATCTATTCCCTTCTCGAAAATTGCAGTATTTCGGTGGTTTACTCTTAGTCTGGATCTCCGTCAGTCCACGGTCACAATTCGGAACTAATATTCCTGAACTGTGACAATATTTATGTAATATTTTTAGCTTTTAGGAGTTTCCCGAAAACAGAAAGTTTTATCGAAGAAACTTGGAACAAAAGTTGAAGATCTTTACATTCTCTACAAAAATAATTCCTTTCATTCTTTTCCTGAAAGTTATCAACCCTAAGATATCGCGATTCTATCAGTCACTTTATACATGTGTGTGTAGCCTAGTGGATATGGCTCTGGACTCCGACCCGGCAAGTCGGGGTTCAAGTCTCCGTCAGGGAAGAAATTTTCTGGTATGGAGAACTCGCCGAACCATTCACTGTTGGGTAAACAATTAACAGTGTTGTGCCTAAGGTGGCGTCGGGACACAGTAACAAAGCCTACACAGAACACACCCATCATTCTAACTCGCACAAGCTTTAAGTAGCTTCTGAGGGGTTTCACAGAAACCCAGAATGCATGGAAATACATACATACATACATGATATGCACATATATAAGCCACTAATCAGGACGACCTGAGAGAGGTGATGAGTTTACTGAGTATGAGCATTGAGTATTAATATATTTCAATTTAAAACGGTACTGATAGGTCCGCAACCCCACATTCATAACCTCGTATCGAAGGAGAGACAGCACGTGTATACATGACAAAACGATGTAGCGTATAGATTCAATAATTTCTTGCTCAAATTCACACTCGTTCAACCTACTGTAACTTTCAAAGTATCCATTAGAAAACTATACTGTAAAAAGCATTTTTCATCAGGAATAAATGCCGCAGATAACAGTCACATTCATTTTTATATTGATTCATTCCATGCCAGTCAAAAGCCCTCCTTCAATTGACCATTATTTTGGATTGAATTGAAAATGTTAAAAATGGCTATCCTGGGTTGTCTTCGGCAGTTAGACATATGCCGTCGCGGACTTTTTCATAGAACTTTCTGAGCACTACAAAATTGTCTTTGACCATGTTATTCTTCGTTATATATGCATGAACCCAACATTAAAACCTCCCAAAAAAACTTCTCTACATTATAGTGAAAGTTTCATCAAAATCGGTCATCTAGTTCCTGAGTCCATAGAGGACAAACAAACACACTAACAAACAAACAAACGGACATTCACATTTATAATATTATGAACTAGTATGGATATTATAGTATAATTATATTTATACTCAATGGTATGAGCCAATGAAGAAAGTGGAAAATAAAAGGCACAGCATCGTCGAAGGACAATTTAAACCGTGACTAAGCTAACATATTCATATAACATATATGGCTTGCTTGGCTGGGAGTTATGAAAACTCATCTGAGGAAACTAGAAATAACTCAGAAATGTATTTTGAAAGTAATCTTCAACAAACCCTATCGCTTTTCAACTGACGAGCTTTTCAAAGTTGCCATTGTAATGGATTTGAGACAGTTTGAGTTTTTCTTAGCTCTTGCAGTTCACCAAAGGAAAAACATAGGGTCTGCAAGTTTTAATGAGCATGTTCATGACACAAGAAATAGAGGACAACTTATTCTGCTGCCGTCCACAAGTGGAACGAGGGGTCAGAGATCTCATCTCTTCCTGGCTCCTCGGGTTTACAATGGTACCCCAAGTTTTGAAAGTGCCTGGTATTATGAGTGACTTCAAGAAGAATATTAAAAAGTTGGATCCTGGGTCAATCAAGACATTTCATAGCCAGTATAATAGACATGAAGAATACCTATACTTTGCCGAGTTGATAGCCCAATGAGTGAGACGCTTTCGATCTGTCGTCAGTGTAAGTTTTGCGGAAATGTGACCAAAGCCTGAAAACTTGGACCCTGTTCAAATTCTTACACAAGGTCGGATCCTGCGGGAGTTCACCTTCGAGAATGTATTTTTTTTCCCGTTTGTTTCATTGTTATCATGATTTGATTGTATCCTGTTTCCCTTACGATGGCTGATATTTTTTCTGTATATGTTATATTTTCTGATGAAATAAACATTATTATTAATCCTTTTGAAATTAGCTAAAGATCGTTCTGATGATGTTCCAAAGGCTGTTCTGGAAAGTATAATTTTTGAGTATGATTTAGGCGCTGCTGAAGCAAAATACCATGACAGTTGTCACAAATTTTTCTTGAAACCTCATACTGGTCGTAAAATTGGCCGTTCACAAGATGAAACTGTGAACTCTGCGATGATGAAAAATTTTCAATTTATGAAAACGAGTTATCATAGCCAGATTTCGTTGAATGAATTGAAGAACCTTTGTGAATATGGAGATTTACATGATAGAACTATAAAAATACGATTGAAATTGATGACAGTAGAATTATTATTCGAAAGAAGCCTGGAAAATTAACATTTATTCATTTTATTGACAACCACAAAGATATTTTAAGTCGAGTCTGGACTGACCAAAAACACTTGGACGAAAAAGACAAGCGTTTGAAAACTCTGAAAGCTGAGGCAGCAATTGTTCGCGAATATATTCAATCCTGCCTTTTCGATAATTCTATGTACCCCCACCAGGTAGAATGTGAGAGGAATAAATAACAAGCCTCATAATTTATCGGCATCTGCTATTTAACACTTGTATCGCTAGGCAACTGAACCCAGAAATCTGGAGTTGGCAATTGATATACACTGCGCAAAAAAAATAACGCATATTATGGAAATCTCAAATTTATTCTACAACTGAAGGTGTTCTCAATGATAATTATTTTTATCAGAATTATGCTACTTTCAACGTTTTTCTTCAATACAGATGTTTTTTCCCAGCAGGAATAAAAAAAGATGATATTATCAGATTTTGAATGTATTGGCTCCATTCTAAAATCAGTTGTTCTCGATCAATTCTAGTGATCAATAGTTTTTCTTTCGTTTGATTTTCTACACTCGATCGCTATGCAAAGCGAATTTGACCCAAGAGGAATGGGCCCAAGCGGTAGTTTTGCGATAAGAAGGGTGGACATACACAAGAATTGCAGAAAGGTTTGGAGTTTCCCATACAAGTGTGTCCAGAATGTTGAAGCGATTCAGGGAGACAGGTATGAATGTCCGAAGACCAGGACAGGGTAGACCACGGGTAACAACTGCCATTCAAGAACGTTACTTGAGAGTTTCTTCGTTGAGACAACGGTTTGCAACCGCTCGCCTCCTTCAAAATCAGCTTGAGCAAACTCATGGGGTGCGAATTAGCACTCATACAATATGAAATCGCCTCAGAGAATATGATTTAAGGCCTCGTGTCACGGCAAGAGGCCCCCAGCCATCGAAGGGCGCGTTTGGATTTTGCGAGAGAGCATATCCATTGGGAAGAGGCCGATTGGGAAAGAGTTATTTTCACAGATGAGTCTAGATTCTGCCTCTACTCTTGTGATCGACGTTCCCTTGTATACAGACGTCCACATGAAAGATATGCTCAGTGCAATTTCCTGAATACTACGGTTTCGGGGGAAGATCGATTATGGTACGACCTAGTGGTCGTTGATAATGGAGCTATGAATGCTGATGAGTATATAAGGAACAGCTACTCTTGATGACCTAGAAATCCAACTCGGAGAAATCTGGGAAGGATTAGGTCAGAACATTTTGAGATCACTCATTCTGAGTATGAACTGTCGTTGCCGAGCTGTAATTAACGCAAGGGGTGGAAATACCAAGTATTAAATCACTTATCAGCATTTCAGTATTTTGAAAATTGTTCATTTCTCTTCTTTCACTTAAGATTCGGTGAAATCCTGAATTTTTAATGTGTCTTGTTTCGTTCAAAACCTTCCCGAGAGAACATAAAAAATAAGTTATAAAGTGAATGTAGAGTTAACTTTCATTAAAATTGAGATTTTCAGAATGTGCGTTAATTTTTTTGCGCAGTGTATAATATAATAATAAAACCGATTCAAACTTTACTCCCTCCCGCTCCCGGCTCCAGAAAACCGCCTCAACACTATTCTTATAGTGGAAAATGTGACTGTAAAAAAAGTCGATGGTTGCTGTATTCTCCAGCGTGTACCAATTTGCCAAGGTCAGTCTTGCTCAAATGTCCAGTTGAGTAAAATGGACGAAAATTCCTGTGATTTTAATGAAGAGACCAATGGACTCAGTTACAGATGAACAATTCATGAATATCCAACAAAAGGAAGACGAAGAAGAGGAAGAATCAGGAGAAGATATACCTGCGATTATTTTAAAGCGGTACGTGAGCTCGCTTTCTGCACCCTTATGTTCGCTCTTCAATGTATCGGTTGGATCGGGTCATTTCCCGGAATATTGGAAGTCGAGCTTCGTAACACCTATTTATAAATCGGGTCCTAAGCATGATGTTACCAATTACAGAAGTATTTCGATTCAGTCGGTTATCCCTGAAATATTGGACCGTTTAATTTGTGGTTTCTTATCATGGCATTGTAGCCATATCTTAATAGATGAACAGCACGGGTTTCGTTCGGGCCGATCTGCAATGACCAACTTGCTATTGTAATCGAATGATATCATAAACAGTTTCGATAGAGGGTACCAAGTAGATTCCATATATACAGATTTCTCGAAGGCCTTCGATAGAGTTAACCACAATTTGCTTATATCCAAACTTGAGGCTATGGAGATTGTCAGCTCGCTTTTATCGTGGATCCGAAGCTTTCTTTCTGGTCGGGTTCAAATAGTGAGATATAAAAACTTTTATTCTCGGTCGATTCATGTTACATCTGGGTTGCGTTCATAAACTTACTCAGAGTAAGCTCCCCTTACTCTGAAGCTGCTTTGTCTTCCTCGGAGTATACTCTGTGAGCGTTCATAAACTTCCTCTGAGTAAGCTCTGCATACTCTGCTATTTGGGAGAGTAAACACATACTCTGACAGTTGTGACGTACGATTTTCATTTTGGTATGAAAAGAGTCTTCCGGGCTTATTGGCCGTGGTCTATTAGGAATAATTTCACCTAACGTTTCGCCTACAACTTCGGTAGGCATCTTCAGAGGATTCTCGGTCTAAGGTTGTACCTCGAACGCTGAATTTCTGACACTGGCGCGTTCGAACCGGAAACGTCATCTGCGCGCCGGTTTATGGCGGGAAAAAGTGGCGCGTCTACGTGCGCGATGCTGATTGGCCCATCGCTCCCGCTTCGTGTCGGCTTGATCTTTGTTTTTTCTAAGGTCGGTAACCAGGCGCTATGCAAGAAAGGGGTCTCCTCTTTTCTATTCATGTTATTTTTGTGTTTATAAATTTCAATGGCTTCCATGTTCAGCCTGGGATAGTAACTTCTAATATTGGAAATAATCTCCGCTTTTGAGAAATCTATGTTGTGTCCATCTATTAGCGCATGTTCTGCTAGTGCAGATTTTTCTGTCTGATTCAGTCGACAGCACCGTTCGTGTTCCTTAATTCTAGTGTTAATACTTCGCTTTGTTGTGCCAATATAGACTTTGCCGCAGTCACAAGGTATTCTGTAAATACCAGCTTGTGAAAGTGGGTCAACTTTGTCTTTGGTTGTTTTGATCATTTGCCCAAGTTTTTGTGTCGGCTTATAAATGGTCTCGATGTTGTGCCTTTTCAGTATTTTTCCAATTCTATCTGTGACCTTGGGGATGTATGGTAATATGGCTCTCCCGTTAGGTGTGATTTGTGATGTGTTATCATCACGGGTGGAAGTTTTTGTTCTTATTGCCCTCTGAATTTCTTTGGTATTATAGCCATTGGCGATGAATGCATTCTGTAAATGTTCAAGTTCATCCTTCAAAAATTCCGGCTCGCATAATCATCGGGCTCTTTCTACGAGTGTTTTGATAACTCCTCGTTTCTGTTTGGGGTGATGATTAGACTCCTTATGTAGATATCTGTCAGTGTGGGTTGGTTTTCTATAAACCCTGTGTCCTAGTTTCCCATTAGGCTTTCTAGTTACCAAGACGTCTAGAAATGGTAGTGCACCATCCTTTTCAACTTCCATTGTGAATTGAATATTTGGGTGCCTACTGTTGAGATGGGTTAAGAAAGCTTGCAATTCTTCATCTCCGTGACCCCAAATGACGAAAGTATCGTCTACATAACGTAGCCACGTAGATGGTTTCTTCGATGTCGATTCGATGGCACTTTGTTCGAATTTTTCCATGAAGAAATTCGCAATTGCAGGACTTAGAGGGTTTCCCATGGCGACACCGTCAATTTGTTCATAGAACTCGCCTTTCCACTGAAAGTAGCTGGATGTAAGGCAAAGTTCAAAGAGCTTTGCTATGTCATTCGGGAATATCTCCGAAACGTAGTTTAGCGATTCTCTGATGGGAACTAATGTGAACAGAGACACAACATCAAAACTAACGAGTCGGTCATTTGGTCCCAACTGGATGTTCTGCAGCTTTTCTACAAAGTGAGTAGAGTCCTTGACA